>JASAOC010002139.1:0-463472 GCA_030849835.1 Herpetomonas samuelpessoai
GGCAAGGTCAAGCGTGCCACCGTCATCGGAGGATCCATTTCTGCAGCGTTCAGCGGCGTTATGGGATCGCTCACGGGCGTGGGTGCACCACCTCAGATTATCTTCATTTTACTGATGGATGTTCCGCAGTACGTGATTCGCGTGAACTTCTGTATGCAATCGATTCCGAGCGCATTGGCTCGCTTTGTCATGGCCTGTACCACGCCGCTCTTCCACCAGGACATGATTCCCATCTTCATCAACTCCCTGACTGCTGGCTACGTCGGTGTGTTTGTCGGCACGAAGCTGGGCAAGATGCTTGGCCCCAAGAGCTACAACGTCTTTGTCCTATCCATCCTGTTGCTGTCGTCGCTCATCATGATCACAGAGAGCGCAGCCCTGCTCGTGGTGTCGACGCTGCTCTGCACTGGTATCACGGTGTTTGCTGCGTGGTGGGAGAAGAAGCAAGAGAGGACGGCCAAGATTACTGCTCAGCGTGCGGTGGAGGCGGAGATCGCGGAGAGCAATGTCACCCACGTGAAGGTCACAGACGGCCCCGCCAACCGCAGCCCTGTCCCTCCCATTCCCATGCCTCGCAGCGGTAGCGGCAGCACCCTTAACACGAACGGGTCCTTCAACCGTCCGCGCAAGGCGGACCTGAACCGCCCACCGTCCCTCTTCACCACACCGACGACACCTGCAGCGGAGTGCATGGCGACGGAGGAAACGCCTCGTCAGCGTCACGGCAGTCACGTGGCCGGCGAAGAAGAGCTTCCGTTGTCGTGAAGTCGCCATACGTGATGGCACCGATGATGTCTTGTCGAGTGGGTTTTCTTTCTCTTACTTGAGTAACTGTCTGGCACTGCCCACCGTGTAAGATGAGGGTTCTGCTCCATACACATTTGTTTGTCATTGCTGTGCTCGTCTCGTAGTGTGTGTGTTCTTTTTTTTTTTCTCAACGATTCCTTCTTCTCTGTACGTCTTGTCACGTGCGGCCACATGAAGAACACGCTCTTTGGTGCGCCATCCTTCTTGTTGATGGGTCGGTATCAGCTGCTCGTCTGTGTGTTCCAGTCGCTAGTGATTCTTTTTTTTTCTCGTTTCTGCTTTGTTTCTTCTTTGTTCCGCTCTTTAGTTGTGGTTTTTTTTTTTTTTGTGTTTCGCCCTTCTTCCCTGCGCTTAACTGTGGTGCTTCCTTCTCGTTTCCTCGCAGATGGCTCATGTCTGTCTACCGCCGTTCGCCGAAATGTGGCGCACTCCACGTCCCCTTGCAAACTCTCGACCACACAAGGCCCCATCCTCAAGTGTTATTTTTGTTATTCGTTTTCTTTCTGTTCACCGGTCTTTGTGACTCAAACTTTAAACATTACCGTTTCCGCACTACTCTGTTTAACTGCAATGTAAAGAAGAAAAAAGAATCTTTCGAACCGTCACAATAAGGTTTCAACAACACGTTAGCCGCTTTCACATCATCCTAGTATACCTTGCTACATGGCGTTGCCATGCGTTCCTCTCTCTCTCTCCCCTCTCCTCTGTAGTCTTTTCTTCTCTTTTTGCAAGCGTCCTTCAAGCAAAAAAAAGAACAAAAATAGAAGACATAACGCTCGTAGAAAGCGAAGGCAATACATGGAGGTTGGCGTGTCTTACGGATGGACGAAAGGGAGCCTTCGTTTCAAAGAGCGCCACACATCGATACGTATCTGGGCTCACAGTACAGGGGCACTCGAGAAATGAGAAGACTGAGGGAAATGACTGCGAGATGCCACCCTTATCACATGTTCACTGCTCGTTTCGCGACAACACATCGTCTCTGGGCGCGCGCGCTCCCCTCCTTCTCCCCTCGTCACCCCTTTTGTGTAGTCAAGGATATATATTTTTTAAAGTCACGAACCACATCACGGCAACGATGCCACCGCTCATGGATGGCGCCATGGAGCGGTACGCACAGACCGCCTTGGACATCGTCGAACGATACCGCGAGTGCCGCAACCTTCTCGGCGGCTTCGCGGACAACCTCTCTGCACTCGAAAACTTTTCAACGCAGAAGGGCTCCCTGGGAGGTGCCGTGCGGCGTCGGGCTCCCTTGCAGCCACCGCACGAGGATGCCACAGCGGTCCCCGCACACGGCAGCAAGGCAACGTGGCTTCAGGGGGGCGCCGATGCGGCTCCGCACTTCTCATGCCGTACGGAACGTATAGCGGCGACCCCCCTTGGCGTCCTGACTGCTTTTGGTGCCTTCTTCACGGAAGACCTCCTTGGTCAGCTTCAGTACGACCAAGGCGAACTGCTCCGCGCGCTCAGCAGCGTGGCGCAGACGTGGCAGCAAAAGACAAGTGCCGTGGCGCAGCTCGTCGCCACCCTCGACGCTGCCGGCGAGCAAGACGGGTACCCATCGATGGAGCCCGGGAGCACGGCCGCAGAAAGGCGATCGCTTGGGGCGCAGGGGAGGAAGGCCGACGCCGCGAGCCGCAAAGCAAAGCTGAAACAAGCAGCAGACGCCCTCTACGGCAACGCAACACACGCCGCATCGGCGTACCCTGAGGTGTCTGCCCTGCCAGTGGCGTCAGGGAATCCAGCCCCTGCCTTACTGCATGCGTCTAGCACAGTCTGCGCTCGCCTCACGGGTCTACCCTCGCTAGGACACCTGCAGCTCGCAACACACGCGATGCTGTCAGTCTTGGTGAAAATGGGCAGCATCCTTCAGGAATCTGTGCTAGCGCTGCGGACGGACATGCTGAACACATCACGCGACGGCCGCCTCTCTGCGAGCATCCTGCGTGAGTTCCTCCAGCGCGAGACAGCACTTGGAGACACGCCAGAGAGCGTGGGCGGCACCGCGGCGCCTGCCCCAGAAGCGCTGCACGCACGCTTTCTCCAGAATGGGACAGAGCCGCTGCCATTCCTGGAGGCACTGTCAGCGCTGCGGGAGTCACTGGAGGACCTTTGGGATGCCAAGTGCGAACAAAGGTTTCTCGTGGAGGAGGCTCGCATTCTCCTTGCGAGCTGAAGCATGCAAAGAAAACAGGAGTCTTTTCGTACCCTTTCTCCCTCTCTCATGGTGCGCCGTTCCATCCCTCTGCAGGTGCGCAAGGAAGAAGTGAGCAGGTATTCGACCGTGTGTATGTGTGTGTCTGTGTCTGTCTGTGTGTGTCCGTCTCCCTGTGCTTCATCACTGCAGCGCGAACAAATGCCTATCATGACAATCAACGAAGAAATGCCTCTACGAAACAAGTGCGGAAAAGAAAAGAAAAACGAACCTTCCTTCTCGTGAAGAGAGTGTGGGAATGAATTCAAGGCCTCATCTAGTTAAACAGGGTCTCCAACGCGCTGTGATGCGAATCTGTCCCTGGGACTCACCATAGCCCACTGTGAGCGGTGCAAATCACATCATGTACTTTCTGTTCACTTTCTTTTCTTTCTTTTCCAATCCGTCGGCGTACACCTACGTTTGGGAGAACTGAAAAAAAAAAGTTTCTAGGTTTTCTGTCTCTCTTTCTCTCTTCGCTAACTAATAAGCATACATCTAAGCCGCTTTCCAATTCATTCTGTTGTTGCTATTGCTTGTAATCCGTGCATTCTTAGCGAACTCCTCGTAGTGACTTTTGTGTTGCTGACCTTCTTTTGTGGAGAGGCTTGGTTGGAGTAGTGTGCGTGCGTGCGACTGCAAATTTCGTTTTTTTGTTTAGAAAGCGTGTGACAGCTGGGGATCATTGGACCTTATCTCGTGTTCTTCTGTTGCTTCCCCTCTCCCATAATTGAAAGGAACGTTTCTTTGCTGCGTCTGGGACTTCCTCTTTCACTACACCTTACCGCCCCCCCCCCTCCAAACTTCCACTCGGGCTACCGTCTTCGACTTCTCTTTGCTTGTCTTTCTCGTTGTTTCTTGAGCACCTGCAACCCTCCACACGGGCACCCTTTTTTTGGTTTCACTTCTGCTCTTTTCTCCAGCGTCAAAAGAAAAAGGCCTCAAGATGACAACCCTTACCGTGTATGTGGCTCTAGCCGTCTTTAATTTTGTCGGCAGCATCATTCAAGGCGTGGCTGGTATTGGCGATGCCATCTTCCTTCAGGTGCTCTGGTACATGGCCTACACCGCCGATCCACAGCAATTCGGTGACACGCCCCTTGGCGCCGATCCCGTCGGTGCCGTCGCACTGCTCATGTACATTCGGCTTCTCTTCATGTCCCCCTTGGTGGTGTACCTTGGCCTGAGCGACAGCATCTTCTCCAAGCAAATGACGATTATGATGGCCATCCCGAGCACCATCCTCACCATCATCGGCGTCTACCTCTTCAAGCTGCTCGACGGCAAGGGCAGTGTGCTGAAGCTGATCCTTGGTATCTCCAGCTTCGCCTTTGCGCTCATGTACCTCTGCATTCTCGTCCTGCGATTCTTCAAGAAGAAGAAGAACATGGAGGCGCTCAAGGGCAAGAACGTCAAGGTCGTGGTGGAGGCCGACGCCATTCAAGAGGAAGCCAACATGGACCTCAGCCAGAGCTTCAACAACCTACAGGCCAGCTTTGTCAACCGGGTCCCGAACTCAAGCATCCTCATTATGCAGCCCCCTGCCGGCTACGCAGGCTCTGGCCGCCACGCAGTCGTAGGGGGCCGCGGTGAGGAGCCGATCGGATTCGACACAGTGCCTGTGGACGCGCATAGCCCCAACCTAGACCCCGACACCGGCCTTCCCATCGGCACCACGGAGGCTTTCGTGAGTACGGTGGAGGGTCAGCCGTTTGTGGCCGCGGAGGCTGCCGTTCCTCAGGCCACCGAAGACAACGTGCCCCAGCTGACGCCCTCGAAGCTGTCACCCTCTCGTACCATGACCTTCACCCGCGTGCGTATTAATCGTAACCTTGACGCGAACGGCAAGATCAAGATGAAGACCAAGATTGGCGCCGCCATCGCAGCCTCCGCGGCTGGTCTGATGGCCTCCCTGACCGGTGTGAACGCACCGCCGCAGATTATTTTCATTCTTCTCTTTGACGCGCCGAATTACATTGTGCGCGTGAACTTCAGTGCCCAATCTATCCCGAGCAACATCATCCGTTTCTTCATGGCCATTGGCCTGGGCAAGTTCAGCTCCTCGCAAATCCCCATTTACATCGTAACGGTAATCTTTGGCTACATGGGCGTGTTCGCGGGCAATGCGATTGGCCGTCTCCTCGGCCCCACGAGCTTCAACGTCTTTGTGCTCTGTCTGCTGCTTCTCTCGTCCCTGGTGATGGTGGCCAACTCGGTGCTTTTCCTCGCCCTGTGCACGCTTGCGACCTGCGTCATTACCGTCGTGGTAGCCGTCTGGGAGCGTCGCAAGAACGCAGAGGTGATTGAGAAGCAAACAGAGGCGGAGATGGAGATTGAAAAGCGCATGTACGACGTCATGGAGGAGCTGCAGCGGAACAACAACAGCTTCATTCCCCCGTCCTCGGTCGATGAGCAGATGTTCCAGAGGCGCCAGGAGGCACAACGACCCAAACCCATGTGGAGCGGCCTTGACAACGACGACGACACCGCGCCGCCCCGCAGCACCCCCAGTCTCAGTCACGAGAGTAGCCAGGTGGTGCCAGCTCCGAAGCAGCCCCCGACGGCGCATCGCGAAGGAGCCGACGGCGCGGCTAACGAGGATTCCGCCAGTGCCAAGGACTCCCTGCACACGCTCCGCACAACCGTGGGCGACTCCACGGTGAGCCAGTCTACCAGACCACAGGACCACGCCAGCCGTGACTACGAGGATGACCATGAGGACGCAGAGCGCGACGCCCAAACGGTGCCTCACCCGACGGCAGGTGTCGACGATAGCGACCAAGACGTCGACAGCACACGCCGGAATCATCGAGAAAACGCGGCCGATGACGACCTCCGATAATGATATTTTGAAGACGAAAAAAAATGCAAGAGGGCAAGAATGATGAGGGATACAATAAAGGATTTCGAGTGAAGTCCATTACGGCCCTAGGTTTCCATACAATCGAAAGGCTGAGCGTAATAGAAAATCTAAAAAAGGTTGCACGCGACCACGCGCCAGGTTTACTTTTTCTTTTCTTTTCTTTTGTATACCTCTCCTCGCGCGCCTCGTACACCTTACTCTTCTCCGACCTTTCGTCTTGTCGTCCTCACCTCCTCGATCGGTCAGCTTCCCTTTTTTTCCTTTACTGCATTATTCTAAGCTCATATGACACAATCATGTCGCCCTCCTCACTTTCCTCTCTCTCTCCCCCCTATCCCCCACCCCACCCCTCAACGGTGTTCGGAATGTGACATGTTTGCCAGTTGTGTTTCCTACTCACATCTCTTTCGCTGTCCACTTCCTTGCGATTGGGGCGGTACAGTCCTTCTGCATGACTGCTGATCTTACATTCCTCGGGTCGATTTCTCTCCCTCTCTGATAAAATATACTGAGCACCCCGTGAACGCATGCCCCAGTGTGACCTCCAAGGAGTGACTCTACGCAAAGTACGTGGTGCATGGAACGCAGGTTCGACAAGGTCGTCCTTTCTTGCATCTGTTGTTGTCCGCTGCCACCCCCCACCCACCCTCCGTTAACCCGCTTTCCTTTAAGCTTGCCCCCATCTCACCTTCTCATTTTCTTTTTCTCTTCATCGACGCGATCGCTCCTATATGCCCTGATCTCTCTTCGCATCACGGTCTTCTCGACCCTCTCTCTTCGCCACCGGCTTTCATTCGCAAGAACGCATATATAGATTCCTTTCCGTTCTTGAGCCATTCAAGCAAACATGTAGGAAATACTTTCCATTGTCTTTTATGATTTTATATTTCCTTGACGTTTATACCGCCTTAACTCCCTCAGAATGCTAACACGCTACGCATGCGCTTTTTAAGTGTTTCACTCGCCATAGGCTCTCTCTTTCTTTTTCTTCTTTCTTTTTGCTCTTCCTTTCCTCCTCCTCTCGTCTCGATTTGTGAACCCTGGTGTAGTATCGTGACTGACATGTCACCGGCGTATGCGTGAATGGAGACGGAGCTATAATGCATTCTCATCATGTCCTTGATGCCTCCGGGAAAGGGTAAGCTTCGTGACTAGTTGTTCTCTCCACTCTGGCATTTGGGTGGTCCTGTCATCAAGCGCTTTTTGAGCATTTGTGCATGTGTTGTTTTCGTCCTTGTTGATGTTGTTATTTAATTCTGCGAGCACCTCTTCACCTCGTGAAGGTTATGCGTGCAAAGGATAGGGAGGAAAGGAAACAAGGGAATGTAGTGTGTGTGTGTGTGCGTCCGGTGAAAAATCAGATGGCACACAAACCAGTCGCTTCCAACTCCCCCCCCCCCCCCTTCGCTGCAGTGTTGTTGTGGTTGTTATGGTTGTTGCTGCTGCTTTGCGATTCGTATATCTTTCACACTCTAATATTATCCACATAAATCGCGGACCTTCCTTCTCTCCCGCCGCCTTTTTTTTTCCTTGAGTTGCACTATGCCCAGACGATATTGAAGCACTAAACATTATTGAAAAGAAAATTTTTTAAAAAACTGAAACGTGTGAATGCTGTATCACTCCCTTTCTTCTTTTTTTGTCGTGGTGCGACGTCTCGTGCTCGGAAGGACGCCGACCAGAGAAGGCCGGCTGCACCGCAGAAGGAGGAACGAGGCAGAACACGGAACTCTTGGCGTACCGTCTTCTCTTCAAGGGGCACTCTCTCTCTCTTTCGTGTGTTTGCGTAGGAGAGAGGCGCGTGTGATTCGCCACTTATGTGTGCAGTAACACAGTTGGCAGGCTTTCATCTGTAAGAAAAACAAATGTGACACTGTGAAAGGCTCTGGACCATTTATACCCCAGACACACACACACACACACACACTCACTACTTATCCGACGCCTTGTGGCTACATCACGTCATTCTATCGCTGTCTCTTTTTTTTCTTCTTTCCAGCAAAAAAAAAAAAACTACGATACTTAAAGAAGCGCCTGATCAACCTCTTTAAAAAAAAAAACAATCGATATCAACCAAATATTAACAAAAAAAACATTCAAAATCTATCAACTACCTTGTGTTGCTTGTTGCTTCACGATAAAGGCATTCCGTTATTTTATTCACTCACGCACACAAGTCACAAACATGTCCGCTCTCGCAACGCCCGTCTTCAATCATCAAGACAAGGCGACGTGGCTGAGCACGGTCGACCGCCCTGCGGCCCCTCTTCAGGCCATCATCGCGCCATCGATCCTGGCCAGCGACTTCGCTCGTCTGCTGGACGAGTGCACGGATGTGCTGAGCCCCGCGGGCGGCGCGTGCGAGTGGCTGCACGTGGATGTCATGGACGGTCACTTCGTGCCTAACATTTCCATTGGCCCCTGCGTCGTGGAGGCGCTGCGTAAGCACCTACCGCAGACCTTCCTTGACGTGCACTGCATGATCACGGAGCCTGAAAAGTGGGTGGCCGACTTTGCCAAGGCCGGCGCCTCGCAAATGACCTTTCATCTAGAGGCTACCGAGGACGTCAAGGCGACCGCCAAGAAGATTCGCGAAGCCGGCATGCAGTGTGGCGTTGCCATCAAGCCCAAGACACCGGTGGAAGGAAACGAAACGCTGCGTGCGCTGATCGATGAGAAGCTTGTGGACATGGTGCTCGTCATGACCGTTGAGCCTGGCTTTGGTGGTCAGTCCTTCATGGCCGATATGATGCCCAAGGTGAAGTTTCTTCGCACCACGTACCCGCATCTGAACATTGAGGTGGACGGTGGGCTCGGCGAGAAGACGATTGCTGCCGCCGCCGAGGCGGGCGCCAATGTGATTGTTGCGGGCACCTCTGTGTTCAAGGCCAAGGACCGAAAGGAAGCTGTCGACGGCCTTCGCAAGGAAGTTCAGGCGCACCTCTAGCGATACGATGAAACGGAATGGGAACAGAAAAGAAGAGAGGTGGAATGATTCGCTTCCGCCACACTTCCCTCTTTCGTTTCTCCTTGGTCTCTTTGCACAGGTTCTATATATATGATCACTACAACCATTGTACTCCGCTTCAAGGTGCCGAGACACGAACCCATATATGCCTTATACGGCAATCCTGCACGTAAGACAGTTTTGTTTTTTAAAGAAACATGAAGGAGAAAAAGACGGAAGAAAAAAGGGAAGTATCACAGCGCTGTCTCAGGCAATACTCGGGGGGGAAAGCGCGATGGGCCTCCTTCTATGGCATGTTGCAAAGTTTTACATATAAAAAACAGAAGAGGGTGCTCTGAAAGGCTTCAAGCAGACAATGAAAGCATGCTCAACGTCACGCGTTCGACCGTGCTCCACAGTGTACTCCTGCGCTTGTGCTCAGGGGAATGCATTCAGTGTGAAGGAAAAACAGGTGTGATGATAACGTCCTCAACAACATTTTCGTTCCTCCTCGCTCTCCAACGGAACGTATATCTTTGAAACCCGCAACTCAACTTTTGTTTATGTATTTTATACTTTGAAAAAAAAAAAATGTGCGTCACGGAAAGAATCGGGAAAAGAAAAGCCAATCACCGACACCGCATACTCAGCAGTGTAGGCACCCCCTCCCTCTCCTGTTTGCGCGTGATGTCCAAGGCAGCGGCACTCTACGGTGCCCTTGCTCCCTTCACGGAGGCACTCAAGCACGCCCCGCACCGAGACGCAACCCATGTGCCGTACAGCCAATGGTTCCGCCTGTACGTCGCGCTAAGGAAAGGTGTCGCAACGTCGAGGGATGGGGCACGGCTGCTGGCGCAGGCCAAGGCCGCTGTGGATACCGCACTGCTCAGCAGCCTCCTGGCAGAGCATTGGCGACAGGTGATGCTGCCTCTTGACCTGAAGGGCGACGGGAATACGGGCACGGACGACCCTGGCGCGCCGTCAACACGGGGCCACCACGCAGGCACGCCATCGACGCTGTGGTACGCCAACGGGTCAAGGGCGCTGGATATGGGCAAGCCTCCCTCTGGCGACGGCATGTTTGAGAACCATGCCCTGACCTTTCCCTCTTTAAAAGAACGCCAGGATGGCGGCGAGGGTGGGTCGCCTGTTTGCTTCGGCAGCTCCGTGGAGCTCCTATCCCCAAATTTTCTTGCAGAGCCTCTGGCGGGTGGCGCCGCACTGGCCGCGTGGACACACGAACTCCGCCTCTGCGCCGCCGCCGCCGCGACCGCCAGCGGGGCGTTGGACAAGCGCCTGCCACCCGTGAGGGCTCCTGTCTTTCACGTGTGCCTTCCTTTTTCGACGCTTTTTCAGCTGAAATACGAAGCCCACGTCAGGCTCGGGTCCTCTGCGGCAAGCGAAACCACCAACGAGCACCCCGCCACGGGGGCCGCGACCCTTTCCTTGCAAGACCGTCGCGCCAGACGGACCCTTCTCCAGTCTATACATCAGCTGCTTCAAATCCACCATGATGTCAAGCACCCGGCAGCCGCCAGGGACAACGCAAACCGCACACGAGGCATCCCATGTCTGGTGCAGCTGCACGCTTGGACGCCAACGCAGGAGTTTGACATGTTGTGCGACTTGCCGCGTCTTCGCCCCACGCTGCTGGACGAGCACCCCGGCACAGAGCTCAGCAAGAGCTCGGGAAAGGAGGAAGAAGGAGCGACCTCGGCGTCGTCTCACCTGCAGGCGGAAGCCCTCTCCCTCCGCGCCGTGTGCGAATCGGCGCCTGCCCGGCTTGCCTATCTCGCACGGTATGCCACGCACCGGGGCACCCAAGCAGTCGCAGCAGCCGATGCCCCTCCCATGCCAGTGGCGCTGCTCACGCACGGCGCGGAGCTGCGCGCGATGCGGGCCCTTGGCGTTCCGCTGCTGCGTGAACGGTCTCACTGGGAAGCGTGGCGAGAGCAGCTGACGCACCAGGTGACCGCCTCCCTCGCGGGAGCAGAGAAGTCCGCCGTGCCAGACGCGCTGCTCGCCCGTCTTTTGGCGTCTCTGGACGGGGACAGGAGGCGAGCCGCGCGGCCAGCGTCACGGGCGCACCAGCAGGCGCTGCGGGGGTGCGGAGACCTTGTCCGCCGCATGACCAGCCGCGAGGAAAACATCCGACAGTCCTTCTCTCAGCATTAAATCATCTTCACATGTCCTGCCACCACCACCTAAAACTTCGAAACAAAACGCCTCGGGCAAGAGCCAATGTGATGGGAACATGAGTACCTCGTAGCTGACATCTCCGGTGTGGTATAGTGGCTAGAACAAGCGGCTCTCACCCGCTAGACCCGGGTTCGATCCCCGGCACCGGAATTTTTTTTTTCTTGCCTCAACCTCTTCCTCTGGTAAGGTACGGGGTGATAGCGTGGAAGAAAAAGAAACCACCTGGTGTCTCGCATCTCCTGAGCAGCGCGAACTTTCAATCCACCTCTCTCTCTCCCTCTTTTTCTTTTCTGTTCCTCACTTAGCGACACACAGGGCGTCCCATCATCTGCGCAAACGGGGCTATACAAGTCAGAAGTCATCTGTCATCTGACGGATCGTTGGTCGTTGGTTTTGTTTTAGACTTCCCTCCCTCCCCTTTCTCCGAGTGTTAGCTGTCCCTCACGTCACGTCAACTATCATGACCTGAAAAGGGCCTTCGCTACCTACAAATACAGGTCATTCTTTCTGATTTTGCTGATACGATCTACCCTTACCCTCACTCCCACTGCCCTTTCGTTTATTTTGCTTGCTTGTTCACGAGTCATTTCCGGGTGTTACTTTTTTCTTGCGCTTTGCTTTGGCCCCTCCTTCCCCAAGATCATCATCACATAGACTGTTGAGAGTGACAAAGGAAAATTGTCACTGGACGTATTTGTTGAGGCCCTTTCTGTACTGGGCTCCCGTGAAGTACTTCTTCTTTTCTTCTTCCTCCGACACTTCATTCGCTCATACAGTCCGTCCTCTCGCAAGCCACAACGGCATGTCCACCACGTCCTCGCCCCCTTCCTCACCCGTCGGCACGGCGCCGGACTTCCACACCATCACCTGCGTGGCGTGGAGTGCCTCTGGGCGGAACGTGGGGCTCGGCACCCCTGACGGCTTTATTCTGTATAGCACGGAGGCTATCCTGGAGGCCGGCATCGCCCGCGGCGCACCTGCCACACCATCACCGCCGCCCCCACCATCCTCGTCATCGTTACCATCCCCTCAACCAGCGTCTTCGGCAGTCTCGGGTCTACCGTCATCGCTGGGAAAGGAGAGAGGCGACGAGGCTAGTGCTGTTGCTCCTACACCACCACCACCACCCATGCGCTCTGCATCACCCCACACAGCACGCTCTGAACATCCAAAGCTACAGCAAGAGCAGCCGTCGAGGCGCGCCAGCGCGCAGCCGCAGCTGCAGGAGGTCTGCCGTCGCGCCATACCAGGCGGGGTGGGCCTGCTGAGTCTGTGGGGGCAGTCCAGCGTGGTGGCTGTGGCCGGCGTCACCGACCGCGCGAGTGCGTCCACAGTGCGGCTCGTCGACGCCAGCAGGCCCTTGCACCCGTACGCGGCGCCAGACAAGGATGGTCGAGAGGCTCCGGCTAACTCCCTGTGGAATCCGTTCGCGATGAAGGAAGAATCTGAGGACGATGGCGCCACTGGACCCAGAAACGCGCAGCAGCAGCAGCGGCAGCAGCATAATCTCGGGAACCGTTATCTGCCACCCGCCGTGGTGTTCCCTGGCGCGGCAGCCACACGTGTGCTGCCGGTGGACGCGAGAGATTTACGCCCCTTTGTTCTGGCCGAGGCTACCTTCCCCACCACTGTAGCTTCCTTGCATTTCTCGCCGTACTACGTGATTGTGGCGCTCACAGGTGACCCGCTCATCCCCGGCTCCCACCAGTTATACGTCTTTGATGAGCGTCTGCAGCAGAAGCTCGCCTACTCGCCGTACCCGTGCCGGAGCAACCGCGCTTTGCAAGACTGCGTCTCCCTGGCCAGCGTGTGGGCCTCCGCGTCTGGTGCCGGGCTCTCCATCCGCCGCTTCCGTGCGCTGCTGCCCTCCCCACAGAAGGGTGCGGTCCGGCTGCTGACGCTGAGGCACGTTTCACGGATAGCCTCTCCCGCATCCCCATCCACAGGCGGCTCGGACGCCGCGCCGCTTGCCGTGGACAAGGAGGAGAAGGCCTTTTACGTGGGGGATAGGGTCGTGCACAAGGCCGCCCTGCGCGCCGTCGCGGTGGCCCAGGACGGCAGGCACGGCGTCACGATTGGAGAGAAGGGCACCAACATCAAATTGGTGGAGCTCATCAACGATACCAGCATCGTGGAAAAAATGACTCTGGAGCGCGGGAAGACGCAGGCGCTCGTCGAGTCCACTTCACTGCACATCATTGGCGTGCCTCCCGTCACCGCCGCCGCTCGCAGAGGCGACGCGGGTGGGGCTTCCCTCAGCGCCAGCACGGCTTACCTTGTGGTCTGCATCACCAGCTCTGGCACCCTCCACCTCTTCTTGTGCGACACAGCCACCTCCACAATTGTCTACAGCCGCGAGAAGACACTCTGCCCTCCACCCAGCATGGGCTTTCCTTACGCGTTTGAAGCCATGTTTCCGCAACCCATGCTCAGCCGCGGCCGCTGTGGTTTGGCCGTCCTGCAGTGGTGCGATGAAAGTCACGCGGCGAGCTACCGGGCACACCAGTCACAGGACAGCCTTCGCAATGCGGTCACTGGGGAAGCGGCGGCATTGCGACGGCAGACTCACAGCGGTAGGCACGGGAGTGCCGCGACAGCGGGGGCGTTCACCAGTGCGCGCAGTGCGAATACCGATGCGCGCGTTGTTATGTTCGACGTTGATTTTGGCTTTGGTACACCCGTCCGACCAGCGCACGCCTTGCTGTACGGACCCACCGAGCCGTCCCATCGTGGAGGGAGCCTTCCCTATCACCCCACGCAACCAGAGCCACCCTCTTTCTCGCCGGGCTCGATGCCGGCACGGAGCGCCTCCATGGCACACGTTGCAAAGAGCGCCACCCCCGGCCAGCTTCGGTGCCGTCCCGTTCACGCCTGCTACTTCCCGCTAGAAAACTGAGAAGAGGGGTCAACAGCAGGGGACGCAAGGTTGACGAAAGAAACGGCCCTGCTGGAGGACGGCTACGGAAAAGCTCCACCTCTGTTTCTTCCTCACCCTCCCTCCCTCCTTCTTCCTCCACATGTACTCACGGAAGCGTAACAAGCACTCCGCACAGCAGAAAACGGAAGAAGACGCATGCCTCTGACAGAGGGAGATCATTCACCGGCGTGCCCGCTTGTGTGCTATCACCACTTTGCTGTTACTTGACACAAAAGAAAAAAAAAGAATAAGAGGAATCATTGAGTTCTAAAGTACGCCCGTGGAGAAAAGCCTCCATCCTTTCCTTCCTTCTCCACGAACGCAAAGGATAATCAGGGCGTTCCTGGGGCGTCGATTCACCCCTACCATTTGTCTCTCACGCTCCTTCAGTCCACGCACGCGTTTCCCAACCTCGCTCTCGTCTACTTCCTCTCTCACGCCCTCCCTAGCTAGCTTCCGTTCTATCGTATTAGCACAGTCATCACCTCTTTCCCTTCTCTTCCATCATTATTACTATTGTTCTTCCTTTTGGCAAAGCTATTATCTTGACAAACAATTCTCTTCTCTTTTCTCTGTTGTTGTTTTTTTTTTTTTTTTGCGAACGTTTGCGTCCCAAACGAAACACAGCTCAAAATAAACAAATAAATAAATCCTCAAAAACAAAGCGAAAAAATGATCTGGATTGATACCTTCCTCTGGTCCATCTTCAGCTACATTTGTGGCTGGATTGGCCTCATCAGCATCCTCACCTACCTTGTCGCCATCGGCATCCAGCAGATCGCGATGCGTGTGCCTCAGGACCTTCAGAAGAAGTACAAGGCTCAGTGGGGCCTCGTCACGGGCAGCAGCAGCGGCATCGGTAAGGCCATCGCGGAGAAGCTAGCGGAGCAGGGCATCAACGTGGTCCTGGTCGCGCTCGATGACGCTGTGCTCGCGGGCACGTTTGAGGAGCTCAAGAAGAAGTACCCGAACGTGGAGTTCCGGAAGGTGGGAGTGAACCTCGCCGCCAAGGACTACGCGTACATGGGGCCCATCATCGAGGCCACCAAGGACATCCGCGTCAACCTGGTCTTCAACAACGCCGGCTACATCAGCACGGGCCTGTTCGCGGACACAGATCTGGAGCGTCTTCGGTGCAACCTCGAGTGCAACGCAGGCTGCGCAGTCCCCATCACACACCACTTCCTCCGCAAGATGGTGGAGGGAAAGCAGAAGGGCCTTATCACGTTCACCTCGTCCGCCTCCTGCTACCTGCCTGGCCCCACGGCAACCATGTACAGCCCTACCAAGGCTTTCCTCACGAACTTCGCCAGCACCATCGCTGCGGAGAACCACGACATTGGCATCGACGTTGTGGTCATTCACCCGTCCCCGGTCAACACCAACTTTTACAAGAACGAGGGCCCGCAGCTTGATTCTCTCAAGACGGCCCAGAAGGCGGCGGCCTCGCCCATGAACATCGCGAACCAGATCTTCGCCTCGGCGGGTCGTCTGACGGTGTGGGATCAAGGAGCCACCTGTGCCATCTTTCGCGTTGTGAACAAGATCATCGACTTCCAGATCTTTACCGAGATCATCACCCGCTTTGCGTTCGTCAATGGTGACCACAAGAAGCTCGTCAAGGCCTCCAAGCTGCGCAACCCTGAAAAGACTAACTAGACGCCGTTGTTTATGCATTTCTGCAAGAGGGACTTGGACGACGTTTACTTCTTCTTTTTTTCTTCATTTGTTTCGGCTTTTCTCCGTTTTCCCTCGGAATTGCTGCGTTGTGGAACAGCTGACAGAAACCCCTGAACATGGATCGTCCCATCTCAGTTGGGTGTAGGGCTCTCCCTGGCGTAGACGTTCATTATTCTCTTTCATTTTTGTTGTTTTTTCTTTCTTTAAAGCTGTCATGCTCCTTTTCTATCCGAAATAATCCACAACTTTTTCTCAAGGAGTGCTGTCCCCCGTCTCCATGTGCTCTCTGTTTCCTTCCACCACGTCGCCCCCATCACGCGCTGCTAAGCACGGCTCATCCCAGCCGCTTGCTTCTGTACTTCGCTTTTGCTCTTTCCTCTGCGTTTTGTGAAAGCTCATGGCGCCCCTTTCTCAGAGATGCTGTTGCGTCGACACGGGAAGGGAGGTTGCTTGACGAAACAAGTTGTGAGGTTGGCGTAAGCAAGGGGAGCCTGTGCGAATGGGGGAGCCGTTCTTACGGCACGTTTCCCAAAGGCCAAACCCGGGGCCACCGATGGATCTCCTTTTCCCCTCTTTTTCTGTTGCGAGAGGTGTACCTGCGGAAGCAACATCCACGATAAACACGTGAGCAGATTTCAACAAGAGAGGAACCCCTGCATGAATAATCCGTTACCGGTATGGTTTCTGCGATGATATACTGCGAAAGGAAGAGGTAAGTGGATGTCGCCCTGTCGCTTTTGCTGGGTCTCTTTCTTTCTATCGATTCGGAAGGAAGCTGCGGATCTGACCTGCGTGTGCAATTCATTCCTCCACAAACGCTTCTTGGATTGCGCAGCGTCGGCGGTGGCGGTGGAACCGTTTTGGCAATAGAAATACAACCGCACAGGGGAGAAGGCGATGTGGCGCTTTCACGCTGCTGAGCAGAATGACAATGTGTGGCATCTTCTTGTCACTTTTTTTTTATTGCATTTCACTCTCCATCTTCTACACTCTCATTCATCTGTACTATCATGGCTTTTGAATCTAACTGTGTATTGCCTAGGAAAAGGAAAGCAAACATCATTGGGAGTAGCCAGCTGGCACAGACGCACATGCACCCGACAGTGTGCCGTGGCGGCGTTTTCTCCGTAAGCAAGGCGATTGAGCGAGCAGTGCGCCAGGAGAAGCGGGCACGCGACAACCATGGAGCGGGCAGGGACACCAACTTCCCATCTCTTGGTGCCGGCGCTGAATCAACGCCCTATCTGCTCGCCTCCTTGGCAACGCTCGCGCACGAGCTCGCGGCGACATCGCGCCGCCCACAGGTAAAGACTGCTCGGGTCATGGGTCCCAAGTCCAGTGTCTCACCCGGTGATGAGGTGCCGCTTGAAGACGCGGGTGACCTGCATCCCGGCCGTCTGCTCGCAACCAAACTCGCCGATGTGCTTGACAAGCGTGCGGCCCTCACACGGGAATGGGCGCTGCAATCAGATGCCTTGGCACGCGCGACCGAGGATACCAGCTACACTGATGGTACCTCCTCACTGTATGACGAGAAAACCGAAGGTCACAAAATGGATGGGGCGAAAGGAGAGACCGAGACTGATGAGACGGCGAAGGCATCGGCGCAGCAACACCTCAGCACCTTATGGGAGACCGTGGTGGGCTATAACCCCACCCTCGATGGCGCGGTGGTGGCGCGTGTGGCAGCACGTCTGCAATCGCGCGACGTCATTCCCCTCATGAAAAAACTGCGAACCCTTCTCCAGAAGGTGGGCCCCGACGCCTTCCTGGCATCGGTGCTGCCGCGCTGGAAGACGCTGCAGGAGGAAAAGTGGCTCGCCCTCGGACCACGTGCGGTGGTGGAAGCGGAGCTGCGCGCTGGCATTGTCGGCTCGCTCTCCACCCACACCACCTCCTCCTCCTCCTCTGGTCGGCGGCGGCCACGGCTCACGGGCTTTGTGCGACACGCCAGCGACTTTCAGGTGAATGAAGTTTTACCCAACGAGCGCGTCGTCACCTTCACGCAGCCAACGCACATCCCTGACGGATCCGCATTCCCGCCCGACCTCAATGCTTCCCTGAAGAAGGTTGTCACACACGCCCTCCGTCACGCACACGGCGAGGACGCGGTGTCTGTGTACCTGCACTTTGTCTTATACCGAGAGGTTGTCCCCCTTTCAGACGCCTTCCAAGCCTTGTCGGACGCGTGCAATGCCTCCTCCACCACTGCGAATGCGAATGGACACAGTGGGCCACTGTCCGTGTCCATTCACATCTCCGACTTTACCGTCAACGTCCCTCTCGCAGAGGATGCCGTGGCCGTCCAGACATGCAGTCTGCGAGTGCGTGTCCCCAGAACACAGGCAGGGACGGACGCAGAAACCTTGCAGGCCTTTGACAAGGCGATTCGAGCGGTGTGTCGCAATATAGCCCGCCGGCTCGTAAGTGTCAACACCGCGTTCAGCTCAACCGACAGAGAAAGAGGCACCGAAGCATCGACGACATCCCCACTCAGCCTCCATTGTCGCCCACGCTTGCAGGTGCAGCTGCTTGACTGGCGCGCGTTCCCTTGCTCGGCGCAGTACGGCGTTCACTGCGGAGCGCAGTACGCTGTTCTGCTGCGAGGGCTGCTGCGCGACGCAGGGCGGCACGAGGCACTCGTCATGGGCGCTGCCGACTGCGTGCCCAACTTTTATGGGCCACGCTACTTTGGCGATGTGGCCTGCCCTCTGCGCTGGTATGACGTGGCCGCCGCCTCGGAGGCGGGCTACCTTGAGGAAGCGATCCTCATGGCGACGGTGCTGACGTGGTGGCCGCACAAGGAGGGGGCTGAGCTGCCCGTGTGGGTGCACGAGATGTGGACGCTGCTGGCCTCGGACGAGGACCGCGCCGCGGCGTGGCGGCAGCCCTATCACACGGCAGTCCCAGAGCCGCTTCGCCAACGAGCGCGAGAGGCGAAGGCGGCCTTGCTTTGGAATGTGGTGCTCAGCTGTCGTCTCAGCAGCGTGGCAGGGGGTGGACGTGCGAGTGCCGGTCTCGCACCACCTGAACCAGGTGACTTTGTGCTCCGGGCGTCTGTGGACGGTAACATCACCGAGGATGGTGAAGCAGAAGATACGAGAAAGGCGGAAAGGAGGGGCAAGACGAGGAAGCGTACGTGGTCTGCCACGCGGCAGCGTCGCACCCTCACCGCACCCTGTGTGCTCAAGCCCGAGTTGCTCCCGGTGGAGTCCTTGCCAGATGCATGCCGGGAATGTCAGACAGCCCCACGGGCCCGTTCCGCCGGCACCGAAACCCGCTGGCAGGCGATTCACCCTGTCTTTGCTGCGGAGGATGCCGCGGATTGCACCGCAAGCGACCTCGTCGCCCCTCTTGACCTTTACGGCGCAAGCGAAGCGCTGCGTACGCTGGCGCAAGAGCTGGGGTTTCCTGCCAAACGTGCGTCCTCCCCATACTCCTCCTCCTCCTCCTTCGCCGAGGCCACCAAAACGAACAATCCACCGCCGTTCCGTCCCCTCTTCGCACGCGCCACAGGCTTTCCACGTGCGCGGGGGCCTTGGGCGAAGGCGTTCCTGGAGCCATCGAACGCCATCACACCGCTGGATGCCCCTCCCACCGCGGTCGAGTATAGGCTCGCGACAGACGCCGATTTGGCCACTGAAGGCATCCGCACAGTCGTCGCCGGGGGGCATGAGGCACGCGTCCGCCGTGATTTCGCCGCCCGTTCGCGAGGTGCGGAGCGAGAGGTGTGGCCGATCGGGCGGCAGGGGCGGCCCATGGCAGCGCGGCTCCCACCAGGCATCCTCGCCTCTGCCGCTCTCAGTCGCGCCGGACCGCTCGTGTCCTCATCGTTCTCGGGAAGCGAGGCAGCTAGCCCACGGAGCGCCTCCATGTGTCTTGCCTTGCACTTCACACTCGGAGCGGAGGTGTACTCGGGGATGTTTCTGCGTGAGTTCATCCTGGTGGAAAGCCAGCTCATCGATGCGGCGCCACTGACTCAGAGGGCTGATAGCGCGTCGGCTGCCGTCCGCAACAACGGAGGCGCGCACGACGACGGCGCACGTGGCGCATCGACTCACACTGACGACGCTCGTGAGTCAACGGCACCAAAGGTGGGACGCACACTATCTGGGGCTCGTGAGTGGTCTGAGGGGAATCTCTTATCCCTAGAGACCCCACGTAGTCGGCGCGGGTGACCGAAGGCACGCACTCGCCTTGTCCAGTCACTGGACGCTCTTCACAGGCAAGCATGCAGAATCCTTCGGCGGCGCAAAACTATCGTTGGAGGGGCGGGCATTGCACGCCTGTTACTTCTGGGTACTCTTCTCTCTTTCCCTTCTCCACCGCCTCGGTCCTTGTGTACGGCTTGTAAAATAAGTGAAAAGAAATACTATGGGGACACAATAGCGAGACACGCCACATGAGAAAGGCTCCTAACATGCCACAGAAAAAGGGGGAGGTCACTGCGTGTGTGTCCAAGAAGGAACTCCTCTGCCAGAGCATCCGCAATGACCTCGAGTGATGGCGTACGAACTCTGTCTCCTGTTGAGCTCTGACACGCCTCTCTCCTTGATGCGTCCACAAGAACGCGTCTTTTTTTAACGGGAAACGTACATGATCGCTCGATTACTGAGGCACACGCTCTCTCTCTCTCTCTCTCTCCTCCTCCTCACTCCTCCTGAACCCCTGGACATGTACGTGTCCTCTTCGCTCATCCGTTAGTTATTGCATTCTTCGGTCCTTCACTTCTCCACCGTGATTTCTATTTTGAAAAATAATATCTCTCTTTTTCACGATCGTGACACTCACTAACGACCTTTTTTTTTTCTGTCTTTTCGATTGTTCGCTTGTTTATCTTCCCTCCTTACTTCTATTAACAGGCTCGTTTACTGCGTATTTAACCGACTCCACTCTCTCCGTCTTTCTTTTCTTTCTTCTTTCCCCTTTTCACACCAAAGGTAAAAGGAAACAGAAAGATTTATCTAGAAAAAGGCTGTACGCCAATTGACAAGGTAAACAGAAGACAAAAAAAAAAAGGATTCAACCATGTCCGAACGCGATTGGACGGCACTCCAGCGCACCGTCGAGGAGGAGTGGGACAAGACCATCGTCCCGTGCCTCTCCGCGTACATTGAGGTGCCCAGCCAGAGCCCCGAGTACGATGAGGAGTTCTACACCAACGGCCTCGTCGAAAAGGCCTTTGATATCCTCATTGAGTGGATGAAGGCGCAGAACGTCAAGGGCCTGACCTACGAGTACGTGCAGGAGAAGGGCCGCACGCCGTTCCTCTTTGTCGACATCGCGCCCACGGAGCCGTGCAAGAACACGGTGCTCATGTACGGCCACATGGACAAGCAGCCTCCGCTGCGTCCGTGGGCGGAGGGCCTCGACCCCTACAAGGCCGTCATTCGTGATGGCAAGCTCTACGGCCGCGGTGGTGCCGATGACGGTTACGCGATCTGTGCGTCGATTGGCAGCGTCGCGGCCCTGCAACGCAATGGGATCCCCCATGGCCACATCATCGTCACCATCGAGGCCGGCGAGGAGAGCGGTAGCCCTGACCTGGACTACTACATGGACCGCTTCAAGGACAAGATCGGCAACGTCGACCTCATGGTGTGCCTCGACAGCGGCAGCCTCAATTACGACCAGGTGTGGCTCACCACCTCCCTTCGTGGCCTTGCCGGTGGCACGCTCTCCGTCTCGACGGTGTCCGAGGGCATGCACAGCGGCATCGCTGGTGGCGTCGTGCCAGACAGCTTCCGTGTGGTGCGTCAGCTGCTGGACCGCCTCGAGGACTCGGCGACCGGAGACATCAAGCTGCCCGAGGCGCACTGCGAGATCCCTGCGCACGCGGAGGCGGGTCTGGAGGTGATGAATTCCGTTCCCTTCAAGGAGCAGTTCGCCACGCTGCCTGGCGTGCAGGTGACCGCGGACACCAACGCCGAGCTCGCGCGGCGCAACTTCTGGAAGCCCAGCCTGACCGTCACGGGTGCGAACCTCCCTGACCCCAAGGTCGCTGGTAACGTGATCCGGACGCAGACGTCGGTGAAGCTCTCCCTCCGGCTTCCCCCGCTGGCGGACGCGCAGAAGGCCAATGAAGCGCTCGGCAAGCTGCTCACCTCAAACCCGCCCTACGGCGCGAAGGTGACCTTCACCCCCGAGGAGCCCGGCGACGGCTGCGCCACACCCGAGCTGAAGCCGTGGTTGGCCTCGGCCCTCAACGCTGGCAGCAAGCAGGCCTTTGGCAACCCACTTGCGACCCAGGGCATGGGTGGCGCCATCCCGTTCATCGGCATGCTCGTGAAGGCCTACCCCGAGGCGCAGTTTGTTGTCACGGGCGTGCTGGGCCCGAAGAGCAACGCGCACGGGCCGAACGAGTTCCTGCACATCCCGTACAGCAAGGGCATCACCTTTTCCATCGCGCGCGTCATTGCGGAGCACTTCCTCCACACCCCACGGCTGTAAGGCTCGGGAGGCGCGGATGCTTTTCTCTCCTTGCTTTCCTTATCCGTCCCCACCTACCCGCAAGCATACACACACACACACAAACTCAGCGCCAACTTTAGGAGAGGTGGGAAAGCAGCGTACGAGGTGAAGATCCAATCCGTGAATACATTCATGACTGGTGCACACTGACTCTCGTCTCCGTCTCCCTCGCATAGCGCATCTAAAGCCCTACGTGTTTTTTGATTTTTGTTTCACAGTTTCACAACGCTCTTCTCTTTTGTTTTCCCTTTCGCCTGCCAACCCTTGCTCGCGCAGGATGTCCCCCTGTCTCTTCAGACACATCATTCACCGCCCACCCGTCCAACCTTCCCCTGTGCGATCGTAACTGCAGGAAAACAAAAACCAAAAAGAAACTAAAGAAAAGGGTAAGAAGTACCACCGCGTGGTGCGGCGAACGTGAAGAAGTGGATGCTAGCACAGATAGTGGCAGGCAGTGCTGGTCACACGATGCCCCGCCACTTCATTGATGACCCCAATCAGCCTATCCCCCCCTCCCTCCCCCCCCCCCCCCCATTCGCGAACAGAAGAACAGGTAGGCCCGCCCCCAAGACCCCACCCATCCCCCCTAGGGGAAACAGCGAGGCGACACAAGCCCCCCAGCACCCACCGAACAGGCCGCCAAAAACCACCTTCCTACGCAGAGTCTAGCAAAAGCAAGGCGGAGAGGAGAGGAGTTGAAAAGGAATAGAAGAAGCGGGGGGAAGCACAACACCCGACCAGTGATCATAGACAACCGCAGCCAGCACGCCGCGGAAGTCCCACTTTTCCATTTCTGCGGACACGGCACATGGCCTTATCGCTGTCGCTACGTTTTCCTTGTGGTTTGTTGGTTTTGGCAGAGAAGAGGATGGCGTCACTGCCGCGAACGCCGTCAAACGGCAGAGCACTCGCCAGTAGCAGGGAACGAAAGAAAAGGGGTGGGCATGTCTGTGTCACTAACAGACGCGGAGGAGTCACAGCGAGGAACGAACCGTCACCAAGCGCATCACTCTGACGGCCCATCGTCATGAAGAAGGAAACATCGTGTTTACAGATAAGAGAAACAATAAGTTCGAGAAAGTGTGCAGGGAATGCCTTCTTGCAGGTGGGAACCAGGAAACGCAATGCACAATAAGGGAGAAAAGATCCTCGACGCTTGAGCTGGCTAGCTAACAGCGCGCCGCAGACAACGTCAGAGGTCACTTACGAAGAAACGGGAAAGGATAGAATAACGCACCATGTAATAAGAAGAACAAAGACAAGATACCCGGAAAACAGGGGTCTGCCCGGAAATACCTGCACAGAGACCAGCAGCGGAATGCCACGCAGGAGTGTGCCGTAAGAAAAGCAGTCGAAGCAATTGTTTTTAAAAAAAGGTAAGGAGACAAAGGCGAAAAACACAAAGCCCGGACGCGCGAAAACGAAGCCTCGCGTCCGTGCTTTCAGAGAGAGGAGGGCAGGTTGACCCCCAGTAGTGGTGGCGGCCCTCGCGTGCGCTCGGCGTGCTCGAGGAGGATCTGCGCCACCTCTGCGCTCGTGAGGACGGCCTCCGTGTTTTCGCGCGCTAGAAGTACCCCGCCCCCGAGCGGTTTCATGGAAAGACGTTCGACACGCCGTCCGCCCGCGAGGGCTGCCCGCCATTCGCCTGGTGTCCCGAGCATGACGCAAGCACTCAGTTCAAGCGTGCGCAGCTCCCTGGCCATCCACACATCCGCGGTCACCCCTCGCTGTCCTGTCGAGACACGGTACCGTTCGATGTGCACAGACACGAGCAACGGGCAGGATGTAAGGATGACAGCCAAAGGCAGGCGAGGAAAGGCAAAGGACATGACGTTGTCTTCGAGCAACAGGTGGCGCAGGTTGCTCAGGTGCGAGAGCGGAGGCAGGGTAGCCTCGGACCGAGAGAAGTGCGTGCTCAAGCTCAAGGCCTGCAGCTGCGACAGATCCGAGCGCGGCAGCCACGACAAGGGCGTTACCCAATCCCCATCGACTTGAACCGAAGTCAGGTGCGTCCACAGGGTCCTTTCCTGCAAGCACGCCGCGCCGCCGGTCCAGGCCTCGAGATGAATAGGCAACGCGGACCCCTGCCGCTGGAGCCACCACCCCATGGCCTGGATTGCGTGCGTGGCCTGCTCCGCTCCGCGGTTGTCGGAGCCGGAGACCTCGAGTGTCCGGACGAGGGGTCTGCTGTAAGACGCCGCCGCATAGACGGCTTTCACCGAGCAGCGGACCACAGGAGGGTCGGCTCCCAGGGCGATGCCACCCTTGACCTGCTCCATCGCGACCCGCGCCGTTGGCGAGACGCAGGCAAGTGTGTGCATGCCAGGGCTGTCGGGCGAACGCATTTCCACCAGCACTCTCCACAGGTAGACAGACATCCCAGCAAGCAAGGACCTACCGACCCGGCGCAGCGGAAAGGAGATAAGGAGAGGAGTTGCGGGAAGAGAGAAGAGACGTGACCAAAATCAGTCGGCGCTTGCGTGTGTTTGCGTGGGCGTGGTTGTACCTGTGTGTGTGGGGGGGGGGGGGTTGCGTGGGTACTTGTCGGTTTGTGTGTGAACGGAAGCAACTCTCGGGTCAGGCCGTTAATGGATGTCTACGCGGATCATAGAAATTAGAAAGGGGAGAAGAAACGTAGT
Source organism: Herpetomonas samuelpessoai (assembly GCA_030849835.1). Lineage (NCBI taxonomy): Eukaryota > Euglenozoa > Kinetoplastea > Trypanosomatida > Trypanosomatidae > Herpetomonas > Herpetomonas samuelpessoai. The sequence continues at coordinate 24,721 of JASAOC010002139.1, forward strand.
CTGCTTTCCCGTGTCAGAAATGATGTGACAGAATGCGCGGTGCCGCCGCTGGCATGGACAGCGAAACACCTTCATGGGGTCGCCAACTTCTACAGTGAGCGACAACCCTACTCACCACTCCCTCCATTCGCAAACAGTGGACCCGTCTTGGACATCGGCGTCCCAGGGCTGAGGCTCTTGGTCTACCTCCCATTGTCCATGACTCTGGCATTGTTACCGTGTGTCACGTACCACATCTTTTCTTTTCTTTTCTTTTTGGAAATACTGCGAGGAAAAGGGGGGTAGGCCTTCCGAAAACAAAAGAAAGAAAAAAAAAGTGGTCGTGGAATAAGCGAAAAGAAAATAAAAAAAGTATTTGAAGGTGATGTCGCAGAAAAAAAAAAAGGGCTTGCACGCAGGGAGAGGAAACGCGTGATGGACTACCTGGGGTCTTCAGAGTTGGTTCACCGCGGTGCACGACATGGAACGCGGAGGGGGCGACACGCAATAACATCAATGAGAAAGAAAAAAAAAAGAGCATGAAACTAATAACAAAAACAAGTGTGTAACATAAAACTAGAAATAAAATAAAGAATCTTATTCATTGACGAAAGCATGTTTGAACGCGGGAAGTTACGTTAGGTGCGCGAAGACGACGAGCCAGGAGGACCTTCTCTCACTTTTGTTGCCCGTCCCATATGTGCGAGCGCGTGGATGAATTAGAAGGGGGGGAAGGGTGTACGATTGTTTGCGTGGGTTGGCGGGCACTGCACGAATCGCTTCGTCTTCCTAGGTACCTTGTCGCGATTGCTCACGGATAGTAGGAGAAGAATGTCTCCGTGACCGCAGCCATCAAACCAGGCAAGGCAAGCGCTACATCTTTGGGCTTGCTTTAGGTACCGCAAATAAAGAGTTAAAAAGAAAAACAGAGGAAGCATCTGATGAAAACTGTGACTGCCGCAGGCGCTGCTTCTCCCAAAGGGTATTGAGCTCAGGTGAGAGGGGAGGGAATGAGAAGCAGAATGAAGCATGCGGCTCCCACCGTCATCTTTCTCTGCATGACGGAACGTGGCAAGACAAAGGCACACCGCAGAGAAAATAAGTATATTATATTTTTTTGTTTTTAAAAAGAGGAAACACGGTGCGCCGTGGAAAGGTGGAGGAGAAACGCAGGGCTGCGGAAGCAACAAGGGTCTTGATGGTAGCTTGCATTTGCTTGTTGGTTTCCGTTCTCTTTGCACGTGTTTGTGTATGTTTGCGCGTGCAGGCGTCTCTGCACGTGGTGGAAACTTATACGCGTTGCGACGGTAAAGGACTTCGAGTAGTTTTTGTTTTTTGTTGTTGTTTCATTCTTTCATGTGCCTTCGTTACCATCGTTAGTGCACTAATGAGCGATGAAAGAAAAAAAAAGGTAGGACAGTTGGAAGTCACATCTCAGTGGTGACGACGCTCTTCCGTGACAACCCAGTCGGCTGCTGACACCTCGTGCTCAGCGAAAGCCACATACAAGCAATGGCGAGAAAAGAAAGTGGCGAGAGGGAAAAAAAAAGCTTACAAGATCGGTAACAATCGTCAAAAAAGAAAAAAACTAGTAACTTTAATAGCTTGGAGAAGAAAAAAAAAGAAGTTTCCTGGAGGAATGGTAAAGTGAAAATACGAGTTAAATTTAAAAAAAAACTGCAAACGAGTAAGAATGTAATAAGAAAGCAATAACCTTGAAATGAATAAAAGAAAACTATAAATAAGCATCCGTCTCCACAAGCAAGGCAACTCTGGATCGCACTCACACGATGACAGCAGTGGTGAAGAATAGTCAGTGAAGAGCGCACCGTGACGCTCGCTGTGTCAGTGCGTTTCACGACGCTTCCTCGTGGTTGACTCAGCAAAAACAAAAACACCAGAGAGGGAGAGAGAAATTAAATAATAGGACGCTCGCCTTCTGGTGTTGCTGTTTTTTTTGTTTGTTTGTTTCCTGTTCTCACTGCGTGAAATCGTCGTTTGCAATGCTCCGGAACAAAGTTCCCCTAACACCATTCAATGCTTCCTGCCACCCTTTCGGTCAGCCTCTGCGCGCTGGTGCGCACGGATCGCCTCCTCGGTCACGAGCCCCGCACGCACATTCTGTGCGTAGGTACGCAGGTCAGAGGCGCCGTGAGCGAAGCGGCAGAAGCTCTCGTAGCTGCAGTGGCCATTGGCCTGAAACGTCTTACACGGTCGCGTCTTGTAATGATTCGCCACCGCATCGGTGTTCGGGGTCTTGGTCACGCTCTTCGCAGGGGTCGTCACGGTGTTCATGGAAGACTCGCAGGGAGTGGTGCTGCGGACCGTGGACGTCAGCGTAGCGCCGCAGTCAGATGGTGAAACGGGTGCACGGGAAGAGGGCGTGACGGCGGCGCTCAGCAGGTCAGACGCGCAGAGGAGGCCAGGGGCGCGGGTGCTGTTCATGCTGCTTGGGGTGCTGCGCGTGCGGCTGGGGGCAGAGTAGAAGCGGTCGCTGTCGGCGAACACCTTGAGGTCGTAAGGGTTGTGGCGGTACATGGTGGATTTGCTTTGCATGTGCTTTTCTTCTTTTTTTTTCAGACCTTTGTGTTTGCTCAGCAGCTGGAAAGAACGAAACGCCTGCTTGTGTGTATTCAAAGTGTGTGCGCGAGACAGTGGGAAACCCGTTTCACACGTGTACGTTTGCTGAATACGGTGAAGGACGAAATCCACAAGGACGAGGTCGGCGAAGGGGTTCGAGGGATCGGAAGTGGCGATGGTGTGCTGGTAGAGTAGGATAGCTTATGTCTTTGCACAGGGTACAAGGGATACAATGTGAGGAAGGAAGAAATATCGACAGGCGACGAACAACAATACGCAAGAGGAAGAGTTGGACAAGATGCATGGTGGGTCAAGTAGAAGAAAGGCAAATCAGATTGGTGTATGTCCTTCGATGACAGTCATACGAACAGCCGTGTGCCTGCACACAAACACGGAGGAAGACAGTGTGTGTTAGCACCATATAAAGGGTAGGTTGAGAGGGAAGAGCCCCACGCCTCCTGGCATCACGTTTCTTTTGGGTGTCATTCCTTTTCTTTACTTTTTCCTTCCAATCAGGGAGACGAGCTCCATAGGGGAAACGAGTCCAAAGGTTCACTTCTTGTAGTTTCTTAAATACCTTTGCGTCCGCACCCATGACTTGCCTTCATCGTTGATTTGGTGTATGTGTATGGGTATGTATCAACAGCAACCGAGTACAAGAAGTGAAAGAAGGAGAAAAAGAGTGGGAGAGACAGCAACGGCAACGTGAGAAACAAGAAAGAAAAAAAAAGAAATGAATGCTGCATCGACCAACCACTGAGCACCCTTTATCTCTTTAGAAACAAAAAAAAAACGGTGTTCTTTCTGTGTGTAGAACTCCGCGCGAGATGCATGAGCAGTGATGGTGAACAGCAAAGGCGCGACGGGAACCGAGTGGAGGAGCCCGAAACAGTAGGGGAATACAGGAGGGAGAAGGAAGAGGGGAGCGTTAACCTGTCAAGGAATTTTCGCGGTAAGGGACATGAGCGGGAGTTGCTGCTCTATCTTGTTGCTGTTCTTTCCTTCGCATGATTCCACGACACTGGAGCGCGCAACTTTGCTTCCCAAACGCCTATCCCACCTTCTCTCTCCCTTCCCCCCTTTGCGTGAGGAGAGACAGGCTGTTGGCTAGCAGCACGTGCTCCCGCCCTCGTTGCTACGGCCGGCCGCCGCGCTTCCGCCCACAGGGGCAACGCCCTCACCGCCCGCGCCTAGCACACCGCCCTCGCGGACACTGTGCTGGCTGTTCGTCTCCACCAGCCGCCGCGCCACGCCGTCAAAGGCGCCCCGCACTCCAGCACCATCCTTCGCACTTGCCTCCGTGAAGAGCATGCCCTGCTCCGCCGCATACCGCCCTGCCTCCTCCGCACTCACCGCCCGTGACCCTTCAAGATCACTCTTGTTGCCCACCAGCGTGATGAGCGTCTCGGGAGAGTTGGCGCCCAGCTCGCGAATCCAATACTTGGCACGCTCAAAGGACTCCGTCGAGGTGATGTCGTACACCACGAGCGCCGCCGCTGCCCCGCGATAGTACATGGACGCGAGGCTCTTGTACCGCTCCTGCCCCGCCGTGTCCCAAATGTCAAAGTTCACTGCCGTTTCACCCACGTGGCTGGTGTAACGAATGAAGGAGGCCCCGACCGTGCTGCTAAGGTACTCGTTCCACTCATTCTTCATGAGACGCAGCGCTAGCGAGGACTTGCCCACACCGCTCTCGCCAAGAAGAACAAGCTTGTACTTCCTGTTGGCAACTGACGGAGCCAGACGGCCAGAGGTAGAGGAGGACATGATGGCGGAATTCACGCAGAGACGCACCTGTGAGAAGCGTACGAACCAGTTCGGACAGCAAAGAAAAACAAAGTGAAAAAGAGTGAGGATGACGGATCGAACCCTGCAAGCCTTCGCAATCTTACGATGGAAATACGGAGGCAAAACAGAGACAAGAGAGTAAGAAGCGAATCGAATTGGGCCGACTTCGCTGCCTTGGATAAGAGATGAGATAAAAGATGAAACGTAGTACAGTTCACGGTTTCCTGTTATCGTTGTTGAAAGAAGAGCTAGAGGAACGAGAGTCCACAACAGTAACGTGCGCAAAGGTGCGTAGATAGTGAATCCGTTCACATGGGGAATAGAAGATGAGGACGCAGCATTACGAACCCTACCTCCTTGCTCCTTTGACCTGATCGCTGCATCCTGTTTGCATCTCGCTGCGACGGTAATGATCCGCGTTGTTTTTCTTTTTAATCGCGATAATTTCCTTGTTGTTTTTTTCTGCATTGGCGTTTCTCGTACGACGTTTTGTTTTGTTTTCTTTTTCAATGTAGGGAAACCCTTTCATATTCTGTTTTGACTCGGTGCGCGTTTTCCTTTTCTCCTGCTGTTCTCTGTATCCCTTGCGCATCGCAACATGGAGCACGAGACACAGGATTGCATCCGAAGAGAAGAAGGAACACACAATAAACAAATATTTGGTGTCCCTCTTGTGAGCTTTGCACCCCTCACGTCAGCTGCAGCGTCTCTGTCTTATCGGACCCACCCAGCACGCGGAGCTCCGTCGCGCAGCCCTCCAGCAGCTCCCGCGACACCCCACCTCGCCGCACCTTGGCCGCAATCCGTTGCCGCGCCGACGCTGACGACACGACCCTGCAAGCGCGGCGCAGCAGCGGCACCGCCACCTCTGGCGTTCGCAGTAAGCGATGCACCGCTGGCGTGGCGAACAGCGTGGAGAGGCTGACTTCATCGAAGCCGCTGGCACGTGTGGCGGCGCTGGTCATGAGGGTGTGCAGGGCCTCCCCATCCGTGTGGCCCAGAGCCTGCAATGCGCGCACCGCCTCTGCAATGTCGCGCGGCGCCAGAAAGCGGCTGAGGCTTGCGACGCGTGTCGCAATGATGGCCAGCTGTGTCGGCATCCGCAGACCCAGGCGCGACATGGCGCTCAGAATCTGCACAAGCGGGGCCGCCTCCATGTCACGCCACTGCTCCTCGCTGACGCCTTCGAGAAAACGACGGGTGGCGCGGGGGTAGGCAAACCGCAGGGCGGCGAGGCTGTGTAGGACAGACGCGATTGTCGCGCCGCTGAGCTTGGTGACCACGCCGCTCGTACCCAGCTGTGTCAAGCACTCGCGGAGGATCGCGTCACTCTTGAACACCTTGTGCTCGCACACAGCAAAGAAGTGCTTGTGATCGTCGGGGCGGGCAAACGGAATGAGCTTGACGTAGGCCTCCGCCAGCTGAGCCAGCGTGGTCTGATCGTCTGCGCGGGTGTCGGCCATGCGGTCCACCAGGTCCCAGCACTCCTGCTGCTGCTCCGTCAAGGGGGCTATGGCGTTGGCGGGGTCGTGGAGGTCCATCCATGCGCTTGGGGTCAAGTTCGACTCCCCTTTCACCCCTACTTCCTCCACGCTCAGAAGAAAGCTGTGTAGGTCAGGATACGCATCGAGCAGGTCCTCGCCAAGCGCGAGGCAGACCGTGGCGGCCGCTTCAGCAGAGTGGACCGCGGTCGTGGCGGTGGCGCGCCGGGTGTCTAGAAATGCCGCCGCGTCCGCGAGAAAAGGCTCCACCTCGCCGCGGTGCTCCGCCGCTGCCCCGCCGCCCTCTGGCGCCAGGCAGCCCAGGTGGTAGAGGGACTCGAGAAGTGCGAGGGCAAAGCGCATGGACAACCCCTCCGCAAACCACCGACGCACCAGCTCCAAGGTGAAGCGGCGGAACGCCAAGGCCTCTTCGCGCTGCCGCTCCGCATCCACCTCGGCGCGCAAGACGTCCGCGGCTGTCGGTGCAGGGGTTGAGGGGCTACTGCCGGTCACCCCATTGTCCATCCGCGCGCCGCAGGCGAGGAAGCAGCGCAGCGCGGTGCAGAGCTGCGCGGGTGGAATGTCCGCCGCGGTCTTGCAGAAGCAGCTTCGCAGGTAGCGTACCACCTGTGCGTCTGGTACCTCCCCCGCATCGCCAAGGAGGAGCAAGAACTGAAACGTCTGCAGCGCAGGTAGCGCGGCGCACTCCTCAGCGTAGCCGCGCAGAATGCGCATTCCACAGGCCCTCGCGCTGGTTGACGCGGACGGGGGCACCTCCAACAAGGCAACCACAAGACTGAGAGAAAGGCTGGTGACGCCGTTTTCGAGGCTGTCCAAACCGTCGGAGATGAACTCGGCGCACGCATTGACGGCAGTAAAATAGGATGACAGGCCCGCCACGTTGGAGTCACTGTGCTCGGTGGTGGCGGCCCCTGCGCCGCTCGTTGCAGCTGGTGATGGCGGTGTCCGCAGCGCCTTTCGTAAGCCAAGGAACGCGGAGAGCAGCCCCTGTGTCGCATCCGTCGCCAAGGAAGCAGCGGTGCCCGCCTCATTGGCCCGCTCACGCGCAACCAATTCTGTCATTTGACTCCCCACATGGGAAATCACATCCACCAACTCCGCATGTAGCGTCTCCCGCAGGGAAGGAGGCAGGCTGCGCAGCGCGCGGCAGAGATGGTGCACCGCGACGGCATCGAGGGGTTCGCCCATGACACGCTCGAGCAGCCACTGCACCGAGTCTGAGGAAAGAAAGGAGGCCTCCTGCCGAGACAGGAAGAGGAGAAATTCAACAGCAGTCCGTGCATCGCAGCTTTGGGCGATGCGGTCGGCCTCCTCCTGAAGACCAAGAGCTAGGGCCCCGCTGCGCAGCTGGGCACGGTTAAGCTCCGCGCACAGAGAGCCCACCATCGCGGGGGTGAGGGCCTCCGTCGACGGCGCGAGGCGGCCAGCAAGGTCTTCCAGCAGCTCACGCCCCCGCCGCCCGTGCCGCACCTCCGGCAGCACCGCAGCGCAGGACACCAAAGCCGTCAGCGTCGCCACGGCAGCGGCATCTCTTGCTGACGTTGCCGATGCCACGGTCTCTACATAATGCAGCACTCCATGCGCAAGCGCGTCACTGGACGGCGACGAGTACGTACGCAGCGCCACCAACGCCGCGTGCACATCCTGGGGGCGCCACCGGGCAGCTCCCAGTGCCTCTCGCAAGGCGTCGTGCGCACTCTGCACGGCGCTTGACATGCCTTGCTGCTGTGCGAGCGCGGCGGGGGAAGTGGGGAGCGGGAGAGCGCGCAGACAGAGGGCCGCTCGGGCACCGTGGGTGGCCTCCGACGGACTCACAAATGTCCTGTCTTGCAGGGCGCTGGTGAGGAAGCTAGCGTCGCGTCGGGCGAACTTGCGCAAGGGCAGCAGCAGCTGGCGCTGGTCCTCGCGGTCTGGGGTGTAACTCGCCAGGCCAATCAAGCCCTGCGCGACAGCGGGGATTTCATCTGGGCTACGGTAGATGGGCCGGTTGCTGCGGGCCACCAGAGCGCCAAGGGCGACGGGACGCATGCGTGTGTGTGTGTGCGTGTGTGTGCGTGTGTGCGTGTCACTGCACCCACACAGGAATGAGGGAGGAAACAGAAGACGGGAGAAAACACGCAGGCACGCAGACAGAGTGCCAGTTGAAGAGGAGCGGAATCCTTGCGCTTTCTCTGCTGTGTATCCCTCTTCTTCTTTTTCTCGTTTCCTAACAAGCCAGTAAGACGCGCAAAAGGAGCCAACCACCGCTGCGGTCACTGCGTGTCTACGATCAACAGCGCGTGAAAACGTGGGCGTACTAAGGGCAACAACCGTTTTCACGAGATTTGAAAAAAGAAAAAAAAAGGAGGTCGAGATAGAGTTGCGGTGTGAAACGTCTCGTTCATTTGGTCGAGGTTTACCATTTCCAACGGTCGTAAAGGTTGACTACTCTATATACAGTCAGTTCAAAGCACTGACGTAAATTCTGCCCATCGTCTTGAGGTCTTCACCATCGCGTGATTCGGTCATCCTCGCTCCGCCGTCTCCGAGTCAAGAAAGACCCCTGTGTGCTTCTTGTTCATGTTTGTTCCGCATTTGTCGGCTATGCGTAGTGGCTGGCTTCAAGGCAAGGACCTCAGGGACCTGTGGAGCTGAGAAAAGGGGGGTGGGAAAAAAAAAATTACACGGGATACGTGAGAAAGCTGTACAATGGCAAAGAAAAAGAGAAAGAGAGAGAGAAGCGCCGCGGAAAAGCACAACCTTCTCTTCTTTTCGACCAATCTCCGTGCACATATATCTAACTATACATTACATCGCTGGCATGCGTCTAGGTGAAATCGAGCCGTCTCGCAGCATGTGTCACGTGCTCTTGACATCTCGGAGAGGGGTCGCATTTGACCACGAAAGTCAAGAGGGGCGCGCGCAACCAAAACTTTCCCTCCGCGGCGCTGTCGTAGTCCATTGGCAATGGCCATCTCTCGCCCTACGGTGGCAGCGCGCTAATCACGCTTGCCACGTCGTTTGTCTTGCCCATCGCTGCTGCCTCCGCCAGCACAGTCTCACGGAGGGCGGCGCTGCCCCGGGCAACGCCGTAATTCACGCGTGCCGCGGCAACAATGTCGGGCAGCCCGGCCTCCCCACCGACACGGTACGCGTGCTCGTAGTAGAAGGCCGCGTGGGTGTGGTCGTGAATAATGCCGTACACGTGTCCCAGCAGCAACAAGCATACAGCCGCGCCACCCTTGTCGCCTGCGATGCTGCACTGCTCAAGGCACCCTTCCAGGTGCGTCTGCGCCGCCCGCATGTTGCCGCTACGAAGGGACGCCAGCCCAAGGTCGCCCAGCGCAATCGTCTCCAGCATCGCGACGCCCGCCTCCTTGGCGCTCGCCAGCGAATCGGTGAGGGCCTGCAGCGCGAACTCATGTTCTCCCAGTGCGCTGTAGCACACACCCATGTTGACCTGCGCAACGCAGTGGACGTAGGCCGCACCGAGGGCGTCCAGTTTCTTGTACTCCACCAGCGCTGACGCGTACTCGGCCAGACGGAAGTAGCAGTGCCCGCAGAGGTTGTGACAGAAGGCAACCCCTTGTGCGTGACCAGTGGCCTCGAACAATGCCAGGCTCTTCGCAAAGGCACCGACGGCCGCCTCCATATTCCCACAATTGTAGTGCAACGCGCCAAGGCTGGAGAACAAGAGGGCAGCCTGGGCAGCGTCGCCGCTCCGGACCGCGCTCTGTGCCCGCGCCTCTGCATCCCGCAGACCTGACGCCCCTGTCACATCCCCATGCGCAGACGCGGTCGCGCTGCCGCTGCCCCCGACCGCGTACGGCGTCTCCCAGCTAACCGACACGCACGCACCCCCTTTCATGAGAGCCCCCACGCGTCGCGCCACCGGCAAGCGGGCCGGAGGGTCCGTCATGTCTGGGAGATGGAACTCCTCTGGGGCGGCAAAGCGTAGGGGCACATCCAGGGCGGGCTCGCGTGCCCGCACGGCGCACACCCGTAGCGCCAGCACCGCATCCTCGCAGGGCCGCACACGATCAAAGGGCAGCGGAGGAATCCGTGAGGAAGCGCGATGGCTGGCTGTGGTCCCACTCCCCGTTACAGTGCCGGAAGTGAACTTGGGAGCAGCGGTGGTGGCGGTGGTGGTGGTGGTGGTCGCTGTCATTGCGGTGCCGCCTGCCCTTGCATGACTAGCGGTGGCAGAAACGTGAGTGGGGGACCGCGAGACCGGGGACACACCACCCACGCCCGCTGTCGTGACGTAGCGCTCAATGTTTCGCAGCTCCTCGCGGGATAGGAGCGTTTTGCTGGCAGAGGGGGCTACTGTGTATTTCCGACGCGAGCTGGAGGTCAAGATATGCGTTTTTGGATTCGACATGAGGGGGAGGAGGCGCCGTTGGCAGAATCTGTTGCGATGACGTTTGCGTGTGCGTGTGTACTTGATTGGTGTTCTGCACCAGCGCGGGCACTTGCTTTGCAAAGGCCGCAGAGTCCTCACGGATGTGCTGAAAGGATAGGGAAGAAATGGCTGCAACGAAAAAGCGAGAGAGTCAAAAAAAAAAGGGGGGAAAAGTGCTTTTGTGAAATGGCACGAGTAGATTTACCTAATACCAGCACCACGAGAACGAAGGGAGAAACGAACGAGGAGGAGAAAAGCACGCTGTTCCATTTGCGGTCAGGGAATCAGAGAATCATTCTCTCTCGCCCACAAGACCCATGCAGGTGCTGATGTACACTATCTTTTTTCTTGGAGATTTGGAGGGAAAACGACAGTCCCACCTGTGCCCCACGCGTTGAAAGACACCCATATCTTTCCGCATACACACCTGCACACACGCACCCTCACAGCGTCTCACAGTACCATGGAGTAAAAGTCAAAACACCAGTTCGTGTGCACGCACGCACCTCCGCAGGTTTGCAAGTCGAAGTAGCACAGCTAGAGACAACGCGTGACCCTGCCCAGATATTGATGTGCAGCGTTTGATAGTTGGTGGTGAGGAGGCAGAGAGAGGGAGAGAGAGAAAGGCACACATACACGGCAGTAGCATAGAGGAGATGGGGGGGTGTTGTGACAAAAGAAAGCGGGAGGGATGCACCGAGTGGGTACAATGAAAGGGAGGACGGGGCCCAAGAAAGACAAAGCGCAAGTGAAGAAGACAGAAGTGGTTTCCCCCATTTAAACACAATGTGACGCGGCAAAGATAGTAACGCAGTCAATAAGATCCACCGATGCGCATCAGAAACAGGACATTTCTTGATCAGATGCTACGCGGATGCAGGGGTCTGAGGATCAAACATCCCAGACGCGGAGGGGAAGGAGAAGAAGAAGGAAAGAAAAAAACATTGTACGAACGACGAGGCATGCCAATCGACCAAGTATGTATACAGTAACACCACAAAGGAGTACTCCCTGCCAGTATATATAGAAAGCAAATGAGCGAGTAAAAAGTGGTGAGAATTACGCAGTGTGAAGGGAGAAGAAGGACGCGAGCCTAAACATCACCTAAAACCAAAGTAAACGCATGATGTGAGAAGCGATGTGACGAGGATTGACGAAACAAATAAGTGGTAAGCCGAGGGACATCGTTGCCAGAATGAGCTGACATATCCGTCATAGAGAGAGAAGGAGAGATGCGTGCGAAAGGGTAGAGTAATAGCACCACACCTTTCGGGGTGCCTCACTGCAGCACAGACGTGCACAAGCCTCACCACAAAGGCGGAGACACCCTCAGAAAGACAAAGACGGAGCTCAGCGGAAACGGGGGGCGAAGCGATGAAGAGAAAAAGAGTTGCTTTAAGCAAACAAACAAAAACGGCGATTGACAGACAGAAACAACCGAGGGAGGGAAGAACGCAACAAAAGAGAAAACCCAGCAACCAAAACATGAAAGCAATTGACAATCATTCGTATGCGTTCCTCGTCTTCTTCTTTTTTTTGTGTGTGTGTGCGGGTATGTTCCAGTGTGAGTGTGCATAGGTAAAGGGCAGGCTGTAGTTGTCTGTCGTTACTATTATTGCATTCGTTCTCTTCGCCCTTTGACGACGCGGGCAGAGCCACAAGGCCCGCCATCCCAGCGCAGAGAGGCAAACCGAAGAGAGAGAGAGAGGGGGCAAAAGAAAAAATTCACCTCTGCGAGGGACTTCGTTGTTCCTATTAGCCTCTTTAGACGATGTATGCCTCGGTGGAACGCAGCACGTGTTTCCTGACTTCCCACATCGTTCCTCTCGCCTTTGCGCGCTGTCCCGCTCGCTGGTGTCTCCCCGTTTGTTTCTTCTACATTCTTTCCCTGCCACCCTCTGCCATGCGTCGACCTCGCCACCGGGGTTGCATCTATCCGTGCAAGCACCCCAACCCCCTGCAAAATATCGCCTCCATTTGTTCCACAGACGTATCCACAAGTTTCGGATGCAGAAAACGTGAGAGAACCAAAAGAAAAGGGCACACTCCCGTTGCAGACGGCGAGGAGAGAGTCGACACACACACACACACACACACACACACACACACAGCAGAAACAAACCCCAATTCACAACGACAGGTGATACAACAAGCAGCTCCTCCACCCGCGAGACATCGAAACATGTGCGTGCTGAGGGGAAACAGACAGCCTCCTCTCTTCAAAAGAGATGGAAGAAGAAAAAAAGAGGGGTCATAAGAGTCTCCACCCCCGCGCGCAGGAACTCGCTCCTTTCTACATGAGCTCTGGCACCCCTTTCACTGCCGTATCCTCCTCGCACTTGAGCATCTCATCCTTGGTCACCTTGCGCAGGTTCAAGAACCACGCGTGGAAGTCAGTCGTCTTTCCTCCGATGCGGTAGGCGATAATCTTGGTGTACCCCTGCGCCGCTGGTAGCAGCCGCACACCCACCTCTAGCCGCTTCTTCCCCTCCACATACTCGCTGCCGTATAAGAAGCCGATAACGTCCCCTTCCTCAAACGTTGTGCTCAGAGCCTCTTGCTTCAGCATGAGGTGCGCCTTGATCATCTCGCGCGACCCAGCCACGGTGTAGCCCGTGTTCAGATACGTCTTGAAGGACGTGTGCTCGGTTATGTCAAAAAAGTTGTTGAGGCGGCGCAGACGAATCGCGAGAGGATGGTTCTTGAGGAGATCGTAGCGCAAGCAGAGACCGACGAAACGCTCAAAGGTCATGCCAGAGAGGCCCTTGTGCTCGGGGTCAGCGGCGTCGAAGAGAGTCTGGATATCGCCGTCGGTCAAACCCAGCCCCAATGTCTGCATATTGTCCTTGGTAATCATCCCTGTGTGCTCCGTGTCAATCGAGTCGAAGGCCTCACGGATGGCCTTGAGAAATTCCTTCTCCAAATCGTAATGAAAGAGGTTGCCCATGCGCACAATGTCGTACTTCTTCCCCAGTGCGTTCTGGTGCCTCGTCCAGCCCATCACAAACTCCTCCTCCGTAATCCGTCCTTCCTTGTCCAGCGTGAAGTTGGCCATAAAGTCATCCACATCCTTCTCCGATACAGGAGCGTCGCCGTTGAGCTTGATGAGCGCGTCACGCACCTCCTCCTTGTTGAGAAAGCCGTCACCTGTGATGTTGCAGCTAAGGAACGCCTGGTGCAGCTCAGCCGCCTTCTCCGAGGTGGGTGACGCGGCCATGCTGTGGTTGTTGGCAAAAGCACCGCTGCTTGCGGGTGTGATGGCGCGCTGGATAAACTCGCCAGAAGCGTTGGCGGTGGGGCTCTGCGGGGTGGCGATGGATTCCTTCGGAAAAAGGGAAGGATCCAGGTCCACCAGGAACCACGGATGCTGGATGACGTCGTTGGTCGTGTAGCGCTTCGCCGGGTCTCGCTCGAGCAAGTGGGCAATGAGGTCCGAGGCGCCCGAGGTGAGGTAACGGTTTTGCTTGTTGTACTGGCAGCTGAGAATGCGCTTCCGCGTGAGCCCGTCGCTGCGATCAGTGAACGGGAGGTAGCCGCAAAGCATGAAGAAGAGAATGCAGCCGCAGCTCCACATGTCACACGCGCTCCCCTCATACCCGCACTCTTTGAGAACCTCAGGGGCCTGGTAGTCGATACTCCCGGCCAGTGAGGTGAAGAGAACCTCATTATCGTTGAACTTGCCCTCTTTCGTGTACCGAGATAAGCCAAAGTCACACACCTTCAGGGTGTTGTTCTCGCCTAGCAGTAGATTCTCCGCTTTCAAGTCGCGGTGAACAATGTTGTGTTTGTGGCAGTAATGCACCGCACTAATAAGCTGCTGGAAGTAGTTGCGCGCGGTCTTCTCGTCAAACCGCTGCGAGTCCACAATCTTATCAAAGAGCTCGCCATTCGCCGCAATCTCCATCACCAGATTATACGCTTTGGAGGTTTCAATTGCCTCCAAAAGTCGCACCACGTGGGGGTTCTTGATGCGCCGCATCATATCGATTTCACGCTCCACATACGCCTGGATGCCGTCGTTCTTCACCAACTCCTTATCGATCATCTTAACGGCGACGTTGATCTTCTTTTTGCGATCGTACCCAAAGTAGACCTTGCCGAAGCCGCCCGATCCCAGCACGTGGCCCAGCACGATATGCCCCCCAACCACCGTGTTGGACTTGGGGATGTTCGGAACAGATGACTTGTGTTCCGTCATGGCAACCGCAGAAGAGAGGGAGAGGGTGGAGGAAATGGGGCCAAGGTAGGAATGCGCTAAGGAGCAGAGGCCTTGTAAACAACTACACAGGAATTATGTTTTGAGGAAAAAACGACGTGAGCCCCACCAGCACAGAGCTTTTCCTTTCGTTTCTGTCCTCTTCTCTGCGGAGGGCGAAGAAGAGCGCAGGACAACTGCTGACGTTGCAGGCAAAAAAAAAAAAAAAAAAAAAAGGTGGCGTTCGAATGCACGCTCCGCGATTCTTCTACACGTTTCTCTTGGTTCTTCTTCCGAGTAAGTGACGACAGGCGCCGAAATTCCCACAAATGGTACGACAGGCGATGATGAGGAAAAGAAAGCGTTCATGCGGAAATTCAAGCAACACACACGGAGGACGAAGGACCGCTACGCTTCCACAGGTTCGCAAGGACCACTGTACGAAGCTGGTCAAGCACCGACGGCACGCTCCTTGAGCGACGGTCAACGCACCTGTACCCCCCTCCCCCAACCGGCGACCTCTCCTCTGACAACCCAACGAAGTGAGGATGGACGGAATGAACCGGCCCACATGAACCTTTTCAGTGCAGCAGCCCAGAGCTAGCCCATTCAGTTATATGCACATACACGCATACACACGTGCCCTCACGCAGAACCGCGCTTCATCCTCGGCAACGTGCACGGTGACGTCACTCCTTCCCCTGCTCATCACAATGTGTGTATCTTTCTCCTTTAACTATTTCAGATTCCTTTCTTTTTCTTGTTCTTCTTGTCCTTGGCGATGTGGCCCACAGATAGGGTCCTACAGTCTTCTGATGAAATGCAGGAACGAATGGGGTGCTCCTAGTCTGTTGCCTCGATCCTTTCGCCTTGGACGCGTGGTCCGGATAAAGGAGAAGGGGAAAAGATGGGATGGCCTCTATTCCCTCGGCCAATTCAAGAAAACTGTCGCGAGGAAACGTCAAGAAGGCGAGGAGGTCCATCCACCAGAACGGCTGTTTATCTCGCCCGAGCACGAGCAAGTGGATGCACCATCGATTAGGAGTAGAAATAAACGGGAAAGGAGAGTGTAAGAATGAGAGTAAGTTCGGTAAAGTAGAATGGGAAAGTAGAAGAGAGAAAACATCAAACCAATGAGGGTGAGCTCTGAAAAGTATCATGTGAAGACGAAAAGAAAAAATGAAAAAAAAAAAAGAGAGAGAGAGAGAGAGAGTAGGGGGCAGCTACAAAGTACAGAAATAGAAGAACGCGGTGACCAGCGGTCGCACATGGACACCCGCTGAAACTTGTGATAAATGCGATTGTGCTCCCGTCCCACTTGGGGAACCAAGAGCGCCACTGCACTCCTCTTAACAACAGCTGCTGTCAAAGGGAATCTTGCCCAGACGACCCACTTTGCAAGGTACGCCACCGTAACTCTCCCGTCCCATCCTACAACGTCATCGTTGCGTTCATGGCACCCCTAGTGGCTCCCGCGACGTTCCCGGTTATCTAGCTCCCGCCCCGAGGCGAACCGTGGTACGCCGGTACCGGTACGACCCGTACGGCTGGGCTGCTGCGGGGGTTCGGGCTGCTGCGGGGCTTCGGGCTCCTGCGGGACTTCGGGCTGGAACGCAGCCCAGCCGTACGGGTCGTGCCGGTACCGGCGCACCACGGTTCGCCTCGGGGCGGCAGCCGGTGCGGCGGCGGCGGCGGCGGTGGCAGGGGTGGCAGGGGCCACGGCGGGGAAGGGCGCTCTCTCCATGTGTCTGCGGGAGAGGAGAGGAGAGGAGAGAAGCAAGAGAGAAGCAAGAGAAAGGAAAGCGGAAAGCGGAAAGGGGAGCTGCACTGCGGGGGAGAGAAAGTGGCAGGAACAGCGGAGGTCGCGCAAAGGGCAGGGTCTGTGGGAAGAAGGGAACTAACGCACATGCGGCAGTGACGGCAGCAGGGGAGACAGGGAAGCGAGAGGGTGTTACCGTGACGTTGGCAGCACGCTGAGGGAGAAGGGAAAGGGGGGGAGGAACAGGCACAGCGCGGCAACCAGTGCCGGCACCGTCAGGCGGTCAGTCGCCACACCACCCGCGCAGACCAGACGCAAGCGCGGGGGGTCCGTGGAGTGGGCTAATCGCCTAGCGGTGGTGCGGATGAGGGTCGACAGTCCGGGGGTCTGTTGTCAAACAGGGTGGTGCTCGGATGGGAGCAGCCAATGTGAACAGCAGAAGCGCTACATTGGAGCGAAAAGCATAGCAGTCATTGTCGTTTTTGTATATGTGTAAAGGGGGGATGCTCGCGCGGTAGTAGAAGAAAGGTTGAATACGGACAGACGAAGGTAAGCAGTGGTAGGAAGAAGGACAGCAGAAGAGGTGCCAGTTAGCGTTGGGTTTGGCACTCCTCCGATGTATAAGATGACCTTTGGCCTTTCACACCATTTTGGCACGAGGCAATACCCCCGGGAAGTTCATCGCATCAAAGGCTGTGACAAAGAGGCTCTATGAGGTGAGAAAAAAAAAGGAGTGGCGTCACGGGAAAGAGGGAGTATACGGGAGTGGCGGCAAGCAGCCGTGTGGGACTTGTGGTTGGGGTACTACGTGAGCTCACCGTGAGGGAGTTCAAGGGCTAGCTCACTAAGCTGACGCCCAACGATCAGGACCCTAGGAGTGGTGCTGCCTTACTCCTCCGTGCGTCGTCGTCGCCGATCCATGCCGTCAGCATCCTCTTCATTCGGCCTCTCCCACGCACGCTTCACGGACAGAAGCAGCTGGTGAAGCCTCTTGTCAAAGAAGCTCTCCGGCCGGGACTGGCACCAAACGTTGAAACGGTTCTCGGGAAGCTGTCGCACCTGCTCACCAACACGGTCGCTCTTGAAGCCTGCGTCGTAGCCACTGAGAAACAGCTGACGGTCTAGTGCGGCCATGGCGCCTTTACTCTTGAACGTCATCTGGCGCTCCGGGTGGTCGTACTGCTCTACTTTCCATTTGGCGGCGCGCAAAAGATCCTCCTTGGCCTGCCGCTTGGCCTGCACCTTGGCGATGCGCGCCTCCACGCGTTGCGCAAACCCCTTGATGCACTGCTCTCCGCGCTCCAGAAGTGCTGCCACATAATCACGGACCTCACCAACGCTTTTTTCGCTGCCCGCTGCATTCAGGGCCGCGGCGATGCCCGGATAGTCCGTCACGTCCACGGAGCCGCTTGTGAGCGTGTGAACAATGGTGCGGTACTCTGGGAAGCTCCAGCTGGGGAAGCCCTCGTTCAAAAGACGCTCCCGCTCCTCTTGCTCCACGGTGGTGAGGGTTTCCTCTTCGTCCTCTTCGTCCGCGTCCCCATCTGCTTCCTCGTTGATGTTTGCCTCATCCGAGCGGCCCCCTTCCGTCCCGGACACACTGGACGCGGTGGGGGAAGCTGGCTTTTTCTTTTGGGGCTTTGCCTCATACCTACGTTTCCAATTTCGCACCATCAGTGCCACTTCCGTGTTGTGCAACTCCAGGAGCCGTTTCATGTTGAAGAGCTGGTGCGGGGGAAACTTTGGAGCCTTGGGTAGCTTCAGGGGTGGGGCCTTGACGGCCTTGCTCTGCATCTTCTCCACCTCTTGCTCGGAGTAGAACTGCACCGGCTCACGCACGCGGTGACCACGGCCGAGCTTCTCCCCCGCGCCCAAGCATTCCGATATCATCTCGCTAGTCACCACCGTTTGCGAATCCCGGTTGGCAAAGGAAGACTCATAGGGAAGCCCTTTCTTCGCCTCCACTGCACCCCCTGTCGAGCGGAAATGGACGAGGGCCTCTTTAAGGTTAGGGTGCAAGACCACTTTAAGGACCTCCCCGTATTCGGAGCACTGCTGCTGAAGCTCTGCCTGGGACACTGGCTCGTTCAGCTGCACGTGGAGAATGCGAGACTCCATTCCGGACTTGAAGCTGATTCCCTCAAAGTCGTAAATATTCGCCTCCTCGGCGCCAAGCTGAAAGCTGGCCAGCGACATCTGCACCTGCTGCTTTGCCTCGTTGGTCAGCTGGTTCGACACCTCCTCGCCCTCGTGCAGCAGCCGGTCAATGTCTGCCTCCGTGACATCCTCTTGGCGCGACTTGAAAATCTCCTCGGCACCAAACTTGATCATGGACAACAACTCCTCCTTGGACACCTGGTTGGTGCTCTTGGATTGCAGGCGCCCCTGCTGGACAACAACAGCGTCCAGGTACAGCTTCTTCAGCGCACGACGATAAATCTTCTCCTCGACAGTGCCGTCCGTGACGAAGCGGTACACCCGGACACTTCGCTTCTGACCGATACGGTGGGCGCGGTCCTGTGCCTGGAGATCCATTTGTGGGTTCCAATCGCTGTCGTAAATAATGACATGATTCGCTGCCTGTAGGTTGATGCCGAGGCCGCCCGCACGAGTAGAGAGAAGAAAGATAAAGTACTCGCTTGCTGGCGCGTTGAAGTTGGCCATTTGCGAGTCACGCTCGTAGCCGCTGGTGTTGCCATCGATGCGGCAGTACTTGAAGCCCCGCATGCCACAGTAGTCCTCCAAAATATCGAGCATGGACGTGAATTGCGAGAAAATGAGGACCTTGTGACGACCGGCAACATCCCCTTTCAAGCGATGAAGCAGCTTGTCAAGGATGACCATTTTGCCGCTCGCCTTCACAAGCTTTTCGTCCGTGACAAACGGTGGCCCATCCTCGCCGCCATCCATGAGGTAAGGATGGTTGATAACCTTGCGCAGGTTCATCATGACATTGGTCAAGGATGCCGCGCTTCCCGATGACTTGTTCAGCACCTCAGCGTCCTTGGCAAGAACGTGCATGTACCACTCTCGTTGTTTCTTGGAAAGCTTGCAGGACACATAAATCTCCTTTTTGGGCGGAATGCCAGTGCTCACATCGGACTTGAGACGGCGAATCATCAGCGGGGCAAGAATTTTGTGCATGTTCGCCATCACACTCGCATCCTGTTGCCCAGAGGCGGTGTCAAACCACGCGTCGAAGGATTCGGCGTCGTTGAAGAGGCGCGGGGCAAGGAAGTGCAGCAGTGCCCAAAGCTCCTTAAGGTTATTTTGCAAAGGAGTACCTGTGATGATGAGGCGATGGGACGTTTTCAAGGAGTCAAGCGCATTGTGGGCGCGTCCCTCCTCATTCTTGAGCTTGTGTGCCTC
Organism: Herpetomonas samuelpessoai; assembly: GCA_030849835.1. Taxonomy (NCBI): domain Eukaryota; phylum Euglenozoa; class Kinetoplastea; order Trypanosomatida; family Trypanosomatidae; genus Herpetomonas; species Herpetomonas samuelpessoai. The sequence goes on from JASAOC010002139.1 coordinate 44,274, forward strand.
GTCAACGATGAGGTACTCCCAGTGAATCTTCTTGAAGGTATTCAGCTCATCCAGGACCATTTCAAACGTCGTCACAATGACGTCGTACCGCAAGTGATCAGGCGGGGAAAGGTGGGAGCGCACCAGTCCAGGACGAACATCGCTCGAAGCGTGGAACTTGTAAACCGAAAGCGCAGGGCACCAGTGCTTGAACTCGCGGTACCAATTGCCCATGACAGATTTGGGGCAGACCACCAGGTGCGGTCCCGGCATCCCAACAGTGAATTTGAGATAGGCAATCGTGGCAATCGTCTGGAACGTCTTCCCCAGCCCCATTTCATCCGCCAGGATGCCGTTCACGCCGCGAGAAAAGAGGCCCAACAGCCAGTTTACACCCTCGAGCTGGTATGGGCGCAGCTTTCCCTTGATGTAGGAAGGTGTATCTGTCAGGTGCATCATGTCGAAGCCAGTAGAGTCCTCGTTGTCTGCGCCACCGCGATACAAGTGGCTGCGCTTGCGTGCCGCTGTCGTCGCCCCACGACCTCCGGAAGACGAGGAGGAAGCAGCCGCGCCACCCTTCCACTCCCGCATTCCGGTGTAGTACTCTGTCTCTTGAAGAAGCTGGTCAAAGGCAGACAGCTTCTTGTGCTCTGGTGACGACCGCAGGACGCGAATGATTTCCTCACGCTCCTTGTAAATATCAGCAATCACGGCGCGGTGCTCCGCCGCGATACGGGCGCCACGGGCAGCGTCGTAGGTTGGCGCAACGTAGCCCTCGAATTCCTCCACCACCGCGCGCGCATTCGGATCAGCACCAGTGCGAATGCAGCCCAGAAGGAGCTGCTCGTACAGGTCGTCCGCCGCAATGTCGTTGATGTTGCGTTCAAAGTCTGGCACAGTCTTGAGGTCCTGCCGGTGCCGGACTCGGCGGTTGGTATGGCGGCTCGCCGTGAGCATTGATCCCTGTTGTCGCAGGTCGGGAGAAATCTGGGGTAAGTTGTATTTTTGCTCCCAGCTGTGATCAATGGCTGTGTTGTGCTTCTTTAACGTTGTAGAACAGAACGTGGGCTGTTCAGGTGTGGAGCTGTTGGAGATGTAGGTCGGCTGCGACCGCTACCGTGAAGAAAAGAGAAGATGAAATATATACTTTTTATGCTGGTGCTCTATCAATGGTAGCTGATATATTTTTTTCTTAATCTTGTTTTATGAAACAAAAAAGGCAAGCGCAAAGGGATGCCCTGAAATAGAGCCTATGGGTCTGTGGCAGCGTTCTATGGCGAGTGTTCTGCGGAGGAGACGTCCGAAAAGTGAAAAAAAAAAAGGGAGAACAGTTCAGTTTTTCTTTTTGCTGGTTTCACTTGGTTGCGCTTCTCCGATTTGCCGTCTTTGAAGTGTTGATGAATCATTGCTTTTCTTTAACATTGGTAGTTCCGCGCTGCCAACGCATCGTGTGGGCCCTTGACCGCCCAAACACCTCCCATAGGCGACGCAGTCTGTGAGCTCGTGCGTTCTCCGCGCTGCTGCGGAGCACGGTCTCAGCGCACACCTGGAGCCTCATCTCCGCCAATTGTGGTGCACCGCTCTTTTCGCTCAGCAGTCATTCACCAGACTTCTGTTTGTCATGCGGATCCACACTTGTATCTGGGTGTAGCCAGTTTTGTTTTCCATCTCTTGTGGCAGCTGTCCTCCATTAACGACGTGAGAAAAGGAAAAGTTTAATAGGACGATACGGTGCCGTCCTATGCGCAATAAATGCGTAAAGAAGAAACGAGACACACACAAAGAAGATCATCATTCCGTTCCCATGGTGACGCCAGAGAGGTGAGAACAATATTTTCCTTCGTCTTTTTTCGTGTTGGTGCCGGCTTTCATCTCTCATGCACACCCGCTGCATTCCCTCAATTGGTCAGAAAACGAAAGCAACAGAGGAATCAGGAAAACGTAAGACGCTGGTGCAGAGCATGCTGCCTCACTTTAAGAAAAAAAAGAGACAAGACAATATATATTTCCCACTAGGCGTCTTGCAAGGGAGCCGCACCGCTACAGTCACTTTACCAGTCATCCACGACACCGAAACGGTCTAGCAGCACCTGCTGCTCTCGCAGGTCTTTCTGCACCTTCTTCCGCATATAAAACACAGGGCAGTCCCGGCTCGAGCAAATTACTTCCTGGTTCAGCGAGCCCTGGCACTGCTGGCACTGGGTCCACACCTGCGAGTAAATGGCCTCGTAGTGGTTGCGCTTGGCCATAATCTTGCCGTACACCTCGGGAGCCTTGTCTTTGCAGTTCTCGCAGAGAGCGCCCTCCTTGATCACCGCGCGGCACGAGATGCACTGCAGCTGGATCTTGACAAACTTCATGAGACCGCCGGCATTTTTGCTTGGTGCGGAGATGGCGATGTGGCGGGTGTGGTCGCCCTTGATGAGGGTGCTCGGGTCGTCGAGGACACCCTCAAACACACGCAAGATGGGTGGTGCAAGCTGGTGCTCGAGGTAGTATTGCGTGTCGATGGGGATGTTGTTTTCCAGAACGTAAATGGGGTCCTCACTGCGTTCGTACGCTTTGGCACCCTTAGCCGCCTTGATGATCACGTACGCCACGCGGTCGCCAATCGTCGGGGCAGACGCGGGGTCGCGCTGGCGCATGCGCTCCACCAGCGCAATGTGCGCCTGTGCCCCCGCGTACTCCTCCTCGGACTTGGAGAAGGCCTTGGTGATGACCAGGTTCGAGATGTCCAGCCGGTTCAGCAGGAGATCGCTAATAGTGCCCTTCACAAAATCCACCGCGCTGTCCACAGAGCGGTGAATAAGGATGCGGTTTAGCACGCCAGAGACCATGCGGGCGACCAGAGGGCAGTTGTCGCGGCGCACTGTCTCGATACCTTTGGCGTCGAGCTTGTCGTACCGCTCCGTGTTGGTCCACAGCAAGCCTGCGTAGCGCTTCTTGTTCATGAGCAAATAAGGAAAGTACACCTTTTCGAATTCGAGCTTAATCGGCTTGATGAAATGGCTCGACACCTGCCCCGCAGCCTCCTCCCCAAAGTCCATGGCGGCCTGCAGGCGCTCCTTGTCGGTCGCCTTCTCGTCCGTCACACACTTGATCATGACGGAGTCCGTGTCACCGTAGAGCACCACAGTGCCCGGGTAGAGCTTTTCCACAAGGCTCTTTGTTTCCTCAATCATCTGGCGACCATAACCCGTCGTCGACGAGCTAATCTCCAAGCACGGTAGCTTCCCCACCTGGGCACCTGTGAAGCCGTACACAGAATTCGCACTCACCTTGAGTGCGAGCTGTCGACCATTCAGAACCTTGTATTCGAGGGAATGCATGGGCACGTCCTTCATCATGGCACGCGCGTGCTTGCGCGCGGCGAGAAGGTCCTGCAGTACCTCAGGCAAAATACCAGGCGACACGTCGTGCTTGACAAAGACATCCCCTGTCGGCGTGCGTTCATACATGTCCTCGCTGTACCTCCCCACATCCCGCGGTCTCACCAGTGTTGAATAACACAAGTTGTGCGCAATCATAATAGAGGGGTACAGAGACGCAAAATCCAGAGTAGCAACGGGGCAGTTGTAGAACCCCTTCTTGGGGTCAATCACGGTGGCCCCCTCGTAGCTTCGCTCATTGCCGCCTCCTGAGTACTCCACGGTGGGCACCACCAGCTGCTTCTTTTGTGCTTTGCGGAGCATCATGCTGAACACCTTAATCTGCTGGCCACGCTCCAGCAACCAACCAACCGGCACACCCGTCACACGTGCCATCTCCACGTTGTTGACAATGCACATGAGCTTGTCGAGCAGCTTGACCGGAAGGTAGGCATCTTTGAGGCAATAAACCGCGAGCCGCCGACGAGTCTCTTCATCGCCTTGCTGCAGGTCTGCGATGATGCTGTGGTGCACGTCCTCCTTTTGCTCGCCAAGAAAGTTCTGCGAAACCGCGTTGAGGGAGTAGGACCGCAGCTTGTAGTCCCGTTGAATCACCACCATGGCGTCCATCACGATGCGGCCCTCCATGGTCACCTCAACATACTCACGATTCCCCATCTGCTTTGACTGAAACTTCTTGTCTCGTGCAACGGTGCGCTCGTGAATCTGGCGTCCCCAGTAATGGAAGGCGTCGCTTACCTTCAGGGTGGTGGCACGGTTCAGCAAATAGGGGAAGTCAAAGTTCATGATGTTGTAGCCCGTGAAGATATCAGGATCGATCGCCTTCAGGAAGCTGGCCCAGGCCACCAACATCTCCTCTTCCGTGTCGTACGAGTACACTCTCGCTCCTGCAATCGGTGCACAGCTCTTGAGGGTAAAGATGGTCTTGGCAAGAGGTTCAGATTCGTGGCCGTATTCCACACAGTGGTTGGCAATTTGGATAACAGGGTCGCGCTCTGGTTCGGGAAAGAGGCCCTTTCGCCCTTGACATTCAATATCAATCGAGAGAAGCCGAAACGGTGCGATGGAGAGGTAGTCTCCAACGGGCTCGTGGTTGTGTACGTCCTCAAACGAGCTGCACACCTCGATCTGTGCAGTCGAGGTCTTGCTCGACGCCTGGACAAACTTGCCATAGGGTATCGTCGCCCAGTTGCACCCGCCCAGGTCATTGTCGACAAGGAAACGCAACGGAAAGATCACGTTGCTTTCGTAGGTAGGGAAGATACGGACGCCGTCCCATGCGCCAGGGCAAGAGATCCCTCGGTCAGAGAGCAGACTGCGAAGTTTTGGAATGTGCTGCGGCAGCTGCACCACAATACGCAGATGCGGTGACGCCTTCCCGCCGTTGAAGTACATAAGACTTCGACGCTGATGGACTTCAACGCGCACGACGGTGTTCTCCGCCCTGGCCTGCTGATCCAGCTGAGAATTGAGCTGGCGCATCAGCTCCTGCGTGTGCACCGGGAGCCAGTTGGGGGGTGCCTCTATCCAGAGGTAGGGTTCGTAGTTGTAGCAGTGCACGAGCACACTGTGGCCCTCGCGGGTCACGCCGTACAAGCGAACAATGGGCACCTCGGCATGACGAATCCGCGAGACGGAGTCGTGCGGGACACCTTTGGTCTGGCAACAGTCGAGGACCTGAAAGGTGAGGTCCTTGTGCACATACTGCGGTGCAGGGGAGGCACGAATAATGTCCGCCCACTGGCTCGCCCCTTTCGTCGTCTTATTACTCGTAAACATGGCAGGTAACAAATATGTGTAGCGGGGAAAGGTGCAAATCGAGAATGGCTTGGGTTATCCTTGGAGCTCGTGTTTTGTGCGAGCAGTTACTTTCTAGCCCAACTGGTGCTTCCGTGTGTGTGTGTGTGTGTGTGTGTGTGTATGTTTGTGTATGTCTTTTTCTATGATGTGAAGCTCTTTCTATTTTTTTTATTCAGAGGCTTCACGTGTTTCGTTCCCGGCAGAAGCAAGAGGAAACGTATCTCTGAGAAATCGTTGTTTCCACTTGAGTCTGTGAACGTATGCTGTGAAGTGGTTAAAGCGTTCACGCCCTTTACGGCGAGTGAGAGGAGTGTAAGCGCTTTCGTGCAAAGATGAGGGATAGGCAAAATAACGTTGAAAATGCAGACTGATATTACCAGTCGTTATCAATATATGGATATATTTTTCTTGACACCTATTTTGTTATGGTAGGTATGAATGCGCGTCTGTAATACTGCGTAGAAGGATGAGAGGGAGAGGGTGGTAATGCACACAAAGAACGACAACGAGACACATGATTATCATTTTTCTGATTTTCCCGGAGCCTCGCAAAGTGTGAATCGCACATGTTATCCATGCATCAAAGTTTCTACCATACAAGTGGCTGTGAGCGATCAGGTGTCAACATGATCTTTCTAGGCGCAAGTATTCGTTTCAGTAATGTACAATGTTCGGGTAACTCAACATCCCAAACAGCCTTCATGGGTGCCTGGACAGGTACCACAAGGCCAACGAAGAGGCAAAGGCGTGAGGCCAAAGTTGAAAGGAAAGTAAGTCGGAGGCTTTTTTTCGTTCGTTTGTTTGCTGCTGTTGCTGTTCTTCGGCCTCCCCTGCTCCCTTCGCGCCTACAAATACGCATGCCAGAGGTAGGCCACTTCACTTTGACGACCTCCCTACCAAACGGCTCGTCGGTGTGGTGGACAGTGCAGAGCCGTAAACCGTCCTAAGTCGCGCGTGTACCGCCTCCTGGCAAGCCTTGTCTCCTTTGGGTAGAGCGGTATCGATTGTGCGCCAGATGTTAGGGTCGCGCCGGACGCCAAGGCGATCCAGCTGGCCGCTCTCCAGTGTCCGCAGCGCTGCCACCCACGACCGGTGCCGCGTCGCCAGCTGCTGCACGATAAGAGGGAGGGAGCTGCTATCGAGCACGCGCTGCTGGACCCCCTGAGCGACGATGCGATCTACCACCGCTGAATTTCCCGTGTTGGCGGCCGCAGCCAGCTGTTGGCACAGCTTTTCTACCCCTTTGAATGAAATACTCTTTACCATGTTCGAAGCTGTTGTGGAATGGAAAGAGTGCTTGACTTTCTCTCGTGTCCTTTCCTTCTTTCGGCTCTGCTAGATTGGTGTGTACTCCTCCCACAGATTGTCACATGCAGTGGTTGGGTTCAGGGGAAGTTACCGTTGAGAAGCAAGCAGAGCAGGCGGAATGATGCGGATCGTTTTAATCGTTCTGCATAGTAGACAGCATTCTGGTTCTAGGGAGACGATGACCAATAGAATACACCTAGTGAATTCACGACCAGTCATCGAAAGAGTTGCTCCAATTTGAGTTCTGACCTCATACACAACGAAGTTCCGAAGTGCCTCCTTCACCGAAAATGGGAGATAAAAGACGGTTGGGAACAAAGTGCCGTTCACGATCGTACTGTTTTACGCATGGTTGGGCTAACACACGCACACGTTGACCGCTACATAGGGTCGACTTGCATTTCCTTTCTTTTTTTCTTTTTTTTCTTTTTTTTTTGCGAAATTGTGAATGAACAATACGAATACACAAGTCTGGGAAAAAAGGAGAGCAAAAACGCCTCAAATGGGGAAAAGGTGGAAGTGAGATGAAAAAGAAAAAGAACGCTTCGGACGGGGGGTGTTATGACACACACGCACGCACACAGAGCAAGCAAGCGAAACAGCGTGATAGCCCGGTGAGAGGTCCTGTGTCATGGAGTACTCCTTCTTCCAGTAATACACGGCAAAGGGGACACCATGTAAAGCACTGTTTCGTCTGTAGCAAGAAGATAGAAACGCGAACGATGAAAAGTCGAGGGAAACCTCAGTGGATCAAGTGTCTTTTGAGGTTGCTGCCGCGTTTAGAGTACGTGAAACACCACAAGGGAGGTGGACATGTGAAGAGAAGGAAAAAGAAAGCAGCAGAATGTGGAAGGGTCACTGCGTCTGGAAAAGCGAAATGTACAAAGCACGTTGGAAAATAGAACAAAGTGAGGGTAATTGGAGAATAAAGTGGGATCACCATCAGTGATGCAGGTTAGATTCAGCTAGGAGAAAAAATAATGAGCGGTTTTATGTGCACCAAATGTGCTGGAATACGCGCGCACAGCACTCACAACCGCACGTACGAAAGAAACTAAATTGAGAACACTTGCGAGAAGAGAGAGTTTTAAAAAAAAAAAAAAAAATGTAGGAGGGAAATGGTAGAAGAAAATCAGTGAAATGCAGTGAAAACGGGCATTAGATTACGTGAATTTACCTTCCACTTAGAACAAGCAAAAATAATGAAGTTAGTGTGTTAGGAGATTGAAACCAACATATGTTAAACGAAATTTACTCTTTAAAAAAAAACGCGTGGGAGCACGTGCACGAAATCACTAACAGGGAAGTTTTCACAAGAAGAAAGAAACATCGACATTTGTTTCATACACAGGGTACTGTCACCAGAAACCTTAGCGTATCTCCTGCCCTCCCTTGCTGCGGGCTTTAGATGAGAAGGAAAGACGAACGAACAAAAATGGTGAAGTGGCAAACCTCACCGAAGCCGGTGAGGTGATCCATCAAGCAAGAAGTAGAGGAAAAAGACGCCACAATGAGCTAATGGACCGGGAAAAAAAAAGCAGATCTTTTTAAAAGGTCAAAAACTAGAAGCAACACAAAAAAAAAGTTAAATCTTCTCGGAGATGACGGTGCGCATCGCCTCGAGCACGCGGTGAGCATCCTGCAGGGTGGTGAAGGAGTCCCAGCTCAGGCGCACAGAGCGGGTGGGCTCTGGTTTCTTGCCTAGCGTGTCGTAGACAGTCGTGTTCACCACGCCCGTCTTGCATGCTGAGCCAGTGCCGATCTCCACATGATACTTGGTCGAGAGCCGGGACACCACTTCCGTGTTGTTGCACCCTTCCGGCAGTGTGGCGTGGACAATGAAACCGCTCGTTTCGCCGCGGCGATTGATATCGCAGCCCATGCCGCGAAGCTCCTCCACGACAAGCTCCTCAATTTTCTTGTGAACGGACATGCTACGGTCGAGACCGAGGGCGGCCCCAAAACCGACAATCGCGGGAACGTTCTCCGTTCCTGGGCGCACTCCCTTCTCCTGCGGTCCGCCACAGTACATCTTATGGCAGCTGAGGTTGCGCAGGTACACCGCACCGACGCCGACGGGTCCGTTAATCTTGTGCGCTGTAACAGTAATAGAGTCCACCTCGCTGAGGTCAAGTGTGCTGAAGTCGATCTTGAGCAAGGCCTGGCTGGCGTCAAGATGCAGCCGGCCACCTGGTGGGCGCTTCAGATTGCGGTTCACGGAGCCCGTCTCGTGGTTCACGAGATCGACCACGCGGACAACCTGCGCATTGGGGTTGGCGCAATCCTCCTCCATGCCCGACGTAGACGCGTGCGACCACTCATCGCGCTCGACGCGGTAACCGTGCAGGGCAATGTTATTCGACTCGGTGCCGCCGCTGGTAAAGACAATGTCGTTGGCGGGCACACACATCACCTTGGCCAGCGCTGCGCGCACCTTCTCCACTGCCATGCGAGCTTCCCGACCCTTTTGGTGCATGCTATTGGGGTTCCCTTCCGGTGCGTGTAGCATGGCGAGTTTCACGTGCATGGGCATCATGGTGCCCGCAGCAGCGTCAAAGTAAACACTATCCTCCTCCTCTTCTGGTGTCGGCACGAACGTTTCCTCCGTGGTGGCCGTGATGCGGCCGTTGCCGTTGCCGTTGGTGCTGGCCCGTGCCGCCACCGCCGCGCGCACGGGTGCCTCACCCGCAACACGCAACCCCAATTCCGGGCGGAATTGGTACTCGGTGCTCTCCGTGAGCTTACCGCTGCGGTAGACCTCCTTCATCACAGGGAGCTCAGCCATCCTGAGGCGGCGCGCGCAGGCTTCGAGAGTGCGGCGGCCCATGCACAGGTTGGCGCCGGTCTTGCACATCATGTACTGGCAGCAGTCGGCCCCCTCCTGGATGGAGAAATCAAAGGTGTGGATCTTGCGTGCCTCCTCCATGATGTACGTCTTGGGCATGCCAATGAGTGGCGAGATAACAGCCTTCGTGACAGAGGGATACAGCACGCTGATGTTGTGCACTGTCTGCGAGGCCACCTGGCCCGCCGAGTCTCCCGTAATGATGATCTCTGAGTCGTCAAAGGATGAGGCGAGGGAGAGCATGCTCCACTTGTAGATGAGGGTGCGGTTGTGGTTTGGCACGTTGGCAACAATCTGCGACTGCAGCTTGCTGATATCGACGTAATGCATGTCAAAGCGCCCTTGCACCAGGGAAAGCTTCTCGCAAATGCGACGGTTCTTCTCAACGACGGAAGCGGTGTCGTTGGTGCTGTTGAGAAAGTGCACACCGTTGACGGTGCAACCTCGGGTCATCATGCGGTAGGCGGCAACGGGGCTGTCAATACCGCCGCTGATGAGAGCGAGACCACGCTGCTCCGGGAGAATGGGCACGCCACCGGCGCCATCCATGAGGTACTCCCCCCGCGGGTCACCACCCGTCGCGAGGTCGGCGCCAGGGCGGTAAATCTTTGCAATGCCAGGCACCAACGCAAGCAGCTTGATTTCTTCCTCACTGGGCTCCAGCTTGCGCACCTCAATCATGGTATTGCCGCTGCGCATAATGTGCGGGTTGTTCAGGACCCGGCGCATGTTTTCGATTAGCAGGCGGACAAAGCGCTTCTGGTGCATCGCACTCTTGAGGTAGAGCTCGGCCACTGTAACGACAAGGGTGCGCTTCTCCACTGGTGGCTGCGCGTGGCGCCTTCCAAAGTAATAGAGGCTCCGGTCGCGGATGTTGCCCAGGCACACGTAAGGCTCGCCCTCAGTGGTGCTGGCGCCTGTCTCCTTCTGCAGCTCGTACCCACGCTTGTCCGTGGCGAACCAGCGGCGGCCTGGTACGCGCATTTCCTGTTTAAGCTGCTCCTCCGTCACTTTTTTCACCTCGGACATGTACCACAGATACTGCTTCGCCGCGTCAGGTTCCCGCATCATAAAATGGAAATGGCCGTTCTTCGCCTTCAGAATGAAATGGGGGACAACATCGTCAGGGAAGAACCGCGGGTTCGTTGTGAGCTTCGCTGATGTCTCAGGAATCGACATGGTGCCCTGGTGTGTGTGTGTGTGTGTGTGTGTGTGTTTTTCTCCTTATTTTTCTTCGCTTTTTGTTGAAAGATGAAGAGGTGAGGGTCAGGAAGGGCCAATGCAAGCAAGAGATGGGCGGAAGCACTTACACGTGAAAATGATTTGACTTAAATACTTCCTTATGGAAGCCGACACAGAGAAAAATGAAGAAGGAAAAAAATTAGCGTATTTAAACGAAATGGTTTACGAAGCGAAGTTGAGTTCGATGCCAGGAGACCCACCGGAGAGATTCTGTCCGATGAAAAACTGTGACCTCGGTAGACGGAAAGTGAGGAAGGTAAAACTATCTCGTCTGCACGTAGAACAGAAACGCCGAATGACAACGTGAAAGCAGAAGGATTTGATCTTTTTTGTCGGAGAGAGAGAGAGAGAAAAAAAAGGAACGGAATCAATGTGGTGGCATCAACGCAGCGAAAGCGAGAGGGATCACTACGGGAATGGTCTTCTGCTTGGTCGCAGATAAACTTTCTGGTGTGTTCCATCACCTTCGGACTTTTGGTACGCACGCTATATTGTTGACAGGGCGAAAAGGCTTGATGCCAATTTCACCTACCGTCTGCTCTCACACCCGCACAAGCACAAGAAAAAGTAAGCATGCCTGCTTTTTCGAGATCTTAGACAACGGTGTTGGTGAACAGTGTAACCAACCTAACCACTCGTCCGGTGAGCAAAGCCAGGTACCTACATTTCTGAACTCCGTAAGCATCGTTTTTGCAGATCATGTCTTGTTGGTGTTGATGTCGCTGCAACTTGTAAACATGCAAAAGCGGGAACGAGAGGGAACGTGAGATGATGAAGAATGACAGTTCCCCCGTGGGAATGACAAAGGGGGGAAGGTGCCTCGGAACGCGGTGAAGATGGCCGAAAAGGGAGGGGAAAAAAGGAAGGGAGATATGATGGTGGGCATGACGGAGGAGCCGTAGGAGTTCGCGGCCGTTATGTGGGAGACAACCGTCAAAGACTTTTCGCTCCCCAGATTCCTTCTAACCTTACTCCCCTGCATCCACTTTGTTGAGTTTTTCCTTGTTCTTCAAGTAGAGCTCCATAGGAAAGTCTGGTGCAATGTCGATGCTGTCGACCGGAATCCAGTACTCCAAAATCACTAGCAGGAGCCAATCCATGACGCACAGCATCCAGCAAACCAACCCGAACAGAGGGCCCACGGAGGCGTAGTTCATGAGGCGCTCGTACAGAGAGAGGGGTTTGGACTCGCTGATGCGGTCGTACACGCGCTCCGTGCGCTCCGCCACCCAATCCCAGCTGTAGTAGCGGCGGCAATTCTCGTGGAGCTCCCATGGGCTGAGGTAGGGAACCCTTGCAATGGCCTCCTCCAGTGCCGCAACAATCGAAACGGGATCTGGCTCCGTCAGCACCAGCATCTGCGGTGGGAGGACCTCTGGCACGCCGCCCACACGCGTGGAGACCCCCAACAGCCCACACGATGCGGCCTCAATGAGTGCAATGCAAAACGCCTCCGTGAGACTGCAATTGAGAAAAATCTGACCCTGGTTCAGCACTCCACGAACCTCCGTGTGCTTGAGCGCACCAAGCATCTTGACTCTGTCCATCAAGTCATGGCGCTCAATCATTTGCTCAAGCTGCGATCGCCGCGGGCCGTCACCGCCAATGACCCAGCGAATGTGCGGATGCCGCTTGCAGATTTCAGGAATGACGTCTACAAAAAGATCCGAACCTTTGCGGTAGACAAGACGAGTAATCACGACAATGGTGATACCGTCCCTGTCAATCTTTGACGCCCATGGTTTGTACTTCATGTCATCCGGTGGGGTGAAAGCGGAGGTGTCCGTGGCATTTGGAATGACGCTCGCCCGCTCCGGTGCAATGTTGGCACGCAGCACCGTGTTCTCGCGAGACGTGTTGCTCACACAAATAACCTGGTCCACTGTACGTAGACTCCATACAAGGACTTTGTTGATGTTGATCGAAGCTGCATCGGCAAAACCAAAGAGAGAGTGATCGGTGAAGCATGTTTTGATCCCCATTGTTCCCGCGTGGAACATGGCCTCGTGGCACAAGTTTGACGTCGTTTGGTGGCCGTGGACAACGGTGATGCGTTCACGAAGAAAAATGGTTCGCACTAAGGGGAAGGTTGCGAGCCAGGTGGGCAGCGTTACAGAGCCGGGAGGCAGCTTGGCGGCCAGCAGAGGAAGATAATACACCTTTAGCCCGTTGGTGTAGTAGCGAATACCAACACGATCGCCGTACGCTCTGGTGATAATGATCACCTTATGTCCTCTCCGCATGAGGCATTGAGCTACATTGTAGATGTGTACCTCCACACCGCCAAAACCGGGGAAGAAAAAGTCGGAGACGAGAGCCACGCGATGATACGCCATGATCAACTACCTCCTCTTGTGGTTGCTACGGGTTCTGAAGCAGGTTTACAGGAAGAGAGACAGAATGTTTGACAAGAAAGTTCCGTGTGTGTAAGAAACCTCATGGATGGATAGCGAATAAGAAGGCCATCGCCTTGGAGTTCTGCTGATGCGCATTTTTCGGAGTGCACCTACGCCGCTCGCTATTCCGTTTGTTTCTTCTTCATCTGTCTTTACTTTCAGAGGAGTCAATGTGCGTAAGCGCACCCGCACCTGACGTAATCGGCGTGGAGAAATAGTCCCGTTTCACGAGGTGAGGAAGGAGAAAAACACAAAGTGGAGCAGCGCACTATCGCTCCCTCTGTGTTGAGTGCCTATGGTGCCTGGTGTGCTTTCCGTCACAGGCGCTTTGGGTTTCTTTTCATTCTGGCAAGTGGAGCTGCGGCACCTAGGACTGACTCTTTTTTGCCAGCGCAAAGTCGTTGGCATCGGCAAACGAAATGTCTCTGCCGAGCGGGCCGACACCGTCGTTGAGCCGCTTGCGACATGCCTCCTCCTCGGTGTCCGTAGCAAACGCAAGAAAGAGGCGACCGCCCTCTTTGCGGTCCTCGAAAAAGTCTACTGCGTTGGCCGTCGCCAGCGCCCGCACCTTTTCCCGCTTCTCCTCTGAAAGACGTGCGGTGTAGATAACCAAATATGCGCAACAGTCCTCGCTGTGCATGTTTGCATCGGTCACCTTGACGCTTACCTTGTTGTCGGAGAGCTTCTCCTTCACGTATGGCTTCTTTGCAAAGGCACGCTCCGCGTTTTCATGTAACCACCCCACCTTGACATACAACCCTGGAGTCGACTTGTGTAGGGTGGTGAAGGCAGAAAAACATGCATCTCCGCCCTCACGTTCTGTGAAAAAAAGAAACGTCATGATTGTGCCATCTGTCAGGGAGTATGACGAGTGCAACGTAAGTTTACCGTGTGCCTCAGCGCTGGCGACAACACTATCCGGCAGTAACGAAGGGGAGTGTTGGAGCGCGACGCCGTGGTTATCACTCAGTGGAATCGTCAAGGACTGCATTTTGGCTAGGGTTATCGTTGTTGACTACCTGTTTACCCTTTAAAGAGTACGTTGTCTTTGTCTTTTTAGTATTATTGCTACCGTTCTTGCGCCTCGCTGCATGCACCTCGGAGCTGGAGACCTCACAAGTGACGATGAAGTCGACCGCGGTGTGCTAGCGGACGACTAAAAGGAGATCAAGACACAAATTCCGCGGCACTCAAACCTCTGTCTATCAAGGTGAATCAACTGAAAGGTCCAGCTAAATAAAAAGAAGTACTTTTCGGTCAATAAGCAGCTGAAGCCAAAAGAGAAAAAGAAAGAAAATTAACCGTGCGGAAGTGGTGACCTCCCTCACCTGCGTGTGTGTGTGTGTGATTCGTTGCAGTGTTGAGGGCCTATTTTGGCATGAATACGCCTCTCTCAACAGAAGCGGCTAGGTGTACTCTTTTTTTCTGGATCAGCCTCATGATCGGTAGAGGATCTGATCATGCCGATCTATTCAGGGTGCTATTTTCTCTTTTTGTTAACGCCTTTTTCCACAACCTGTCAGCACTTCATATGGGACTGAAAGGAGTACCAAAGGAGCGTGAAAGCGGCCAGGCAAGAACCTTTTCGCACGCCGTTCCAGAAATACAGGTTGTAGTTGGGAGAACAGGAGTAGGATTCAAAGGAGAAAAAAAATAACGGTACAGTGTGAAGTTCCTGAGCAAGACTAAGGAAGGTGTTGAAGATATCCGTTGCCGGTTGACCGGAACCGTCTTCAAGTTGAGTTATTCGCTTTCCCGCCCTTTTGGTTCTCTCGTGAAATCCTGGCCTGGAGGTGGGGGAGAGGGTTTGAGCGTAGACGTCCTTCGAATGGGGACGGGAGAAAGTGATACGGTTCACGATGACTGTGAGAACAGACCCACAAGCACAGTTCATGGGGTGCGCCTATCAACTGGTGCAGAAAAACAGGTTTGACGTTGCTTCACCTGACGGCGAGAACCACTGGAGGCGCAAAAGAGACAGGCCATTCTCGCCAAACCCGATGCAGAGCTGCTGGCGTGTGGGCTCGCCTTCGGTCTGTGTGTGTAACGGTGACCCACCTCGCGGCCGCTGCGCTTTCTCGCACAGTAGCCCAAACGTCTCCATGTCGCTACATTGTACGCGGCCCTCCAGCCTTGCCTCAGCCGGTCGCTCCGTTACCCCCAACTGCACCGAAAGTTTCGCAGACTCAGTGGATATCCTCAACGTACACACCTGAGGTCCTTGGGGCCCTCCAAGCTTCGGTGCGCGTTCTGAGTCTTCCCAAGCGAGGGAGATGAGACAGGACCCCTCCTCGGAAAGCGCAGCTGACTTGGCAACCTGGCGAAACCCATCCACATCCTCAATGCGGTACAGCTTCTCGATGCCGTGGTCGACAGAAAGGGAAGGCCCAAGGTCGTGTATTACGCCAATCTGCATCACGCGGGTGGTTCCCCCATCGGGGGTCAGCTGCAGCAGTAATAGGTAGCCCGAGTCTTCCTCCATCTCTAGGGTGAGCGCCAAGCGAGGATCAAAGGAGCCTAGAACCCGCACCAGAAGATCGCTATTGATTGCCCAGTTAATCCGGAGAGGTTCGCAAGCTTGACGCTTCGCTAATAGGCTGGTGGCTGCTGTGCGGAAGGTGAAGTCGGTATACGAAAATGGGTGTATATTCGAAGTAGTCAGGTAAAGTGTCTGCTCTCTTGTGTCGCAACTCAGAGCGAACTTGATAGTGTCGTCAAACGTGGCCAGATACCGCGCGGCTTTCACAATGACGGATGCACTATCAAAGGTGAAGAAGGGCATCTGGAAAAGAAAAAAAAGCAATATGTGTGAGGGGTCTATGAAAGAACGTTGCTGAGAGGGTGCGAGAAGTTGTCACACCAAGAACGCAAAGACGCGCAAATTACAACAAGGGAAGTAGTAAGAAACGAAAGAGAATCTCGGCTAACAAGCCGTACAGAAAGAACTACCGACGTCGAGATCTATGATCGCTTTAACTTTAACACAAAAGTCGAAAAGGAAAGTGTTCGGTTGATCACATCGTTGGTGTGGCATGTGTTTCCATGAGTGACATACTATTACCCTTACCGCGGGTAAAGGAGGGGTATCTTCTTTTCTTCCACGCTCGTTCCCGGGTTTGTGCATCGGCAAGTCCTGTGGAGTCTCTTGCGCTCATTTTGCCTCAAGTCTACTTTCAGTTAGCTTTCCCTTCGCTGCATGGGAAAATCCTTCGACGGTGGTACGATATTGGCTGTCTTTGGTCAGACTTCTCGGATTTTTTTCTTTTTATTCGTGTGAGTGTGTGTTGAAATGTTACAGGGAAGCAAGGCTTCCTTTCTTTCTTTTTTTCAAGCGTCACTAGCCCGCGTGTTGTGTGGCTTCAAGTCGAATCCCTCATACAAGTGGGCGAGTGCGCTATCCGGACCCTCGAGCTCTGCCAATTGAGCAACTTTCAGTTTCAAGTCCATGCGCGCATCTTCGATTGCTTGTTCATTCTTGTGAAGCTGCCAGTCGAGGTAACGAATGGTATCCTCGTTGCTGAGCTCGCAGGAAACGAATGTGGACGCGCTGCATAGCATCCAGATGTCCTCATCGGGTTTTACTTTCTGCAGTTTTCGCTTGGCCTCACGCAACTGATTCTGCTTCCGATCGAGTTCAATCAAGTAGTGCCTCGCCTCGCCTACTTGCTCGGCAGCCATCTCAGCGTCCACCATGCGCTTTGTGTCATCCACGCCTAGCATTCTATTAGGACAGCTACAAAAATGAGGGCTACTCTGCTCAGGATTTTTTTTAAATAGGAAACAAGGAATAACGTTCAAGAGAATATCCATACGAAGTACAAGCGGCTTGACTGTGACAGGGTTCCTATCACCGTGTCCTCTGAGAGGAGGAGCTGCGTTCACGTACCCAGATCAGCCGTGCTCAGTTGTTCCTTTGAACGGAACCGTTCACATGGACGCAGCCAGTACCTACCGGTGCAGCCCGTTGGAAACTGAAACAAAATGCACACATCCTTTCAGCTCCTGAAATCGCTGCGGGGGTACCTCCACCCTGGCACCTCCTCAGCCCTGGAAACAGAAGTCACTGGACTCCTTCATAGCATTTCCGTTATTTTCCTTTCGTGAGTTACGAGTCTGAATTTAGCGCTAATACTAGGGGAGCACAAACAAAGAACTCCACGCGTTTAAGGTGAGGAGCCGAGACGAAACGTTGGGTACCCGTGTGTGCTCTTCGGTTTGGGGACTCTGGTTGGCGTGAGACACGCAATAATAGAGATGTGAAAAATGCCCTTTACGCACACGCACACACAGCAGTAGGCCAACATGTGGGTAAATGATCGTCTGTGTGTGTGTGTGTGTGTTTCTAGCTGCTCTGCTTGTCGAAAGGGAATAGCACAGTCAGGTGAATTCGTCTTGGTGACCCCACCGTACTCATTCGACGGTGTGCAAACGAGCCTATTATTCTTGTCCTTCTCTATCCATCCATCCTTTTTTCCGCAGCGGATAACTGGCATTGTGAATCGTTAGCATCGCTTGCAAAGACAGTGAAGCAGTCCCCACGCCTTTGAACAACATCATCATCAGGCTGTGCAAGGGTCTTTTGCTGCGGGCGGGTCGAGGAACGAGTCGCCGGGATGAACCAGCTCAGAACACAACTCTTTGCATGTTGTCCTTCTGAAACCACTTCCGTTGAAGCCAAGGGAAGGGAGAATTGTCAAGGGAGTCAGATCATGTGAGGAACGACAGAGCACACCTCTTTCTCTCTCTCTCTCTCTCTCTGCACGTTTCTTGTCTTCTCCAACTCGTTGATTCCCTTCTTCAGCTCTGCCGGTAAACGTTTCGGAGAAAGATGAAATTGGTGGCGCACTTCGACAACGATTCCGTCTCCCTTTCGTACTTATCGTGTAAAAAGGCGAATCGGTGCTCCCATTCTTTTCCTCAGCGGTCGTTCTGCCCACTTTACTCGGACTTGATCTCACCGCAGTTGCTGACGACGATCGGCTGGCGGGTGGCGCCTGAGCGGCTGCCCTGGCCCTCCACCTTCTGAATGACGTCGTAGCCCTTGGTCACCTGGCCAAAGACGACGTGCTTGCCGTCGAGCCACTCAGTGGGGGCAGTGCAGATGAAGAACTGAGAGCCGTTGGTGTTAGGACCAGCGTTGGCCATGGAGAGGGTGCCAGGGCCGAAGTGCTTGCCCGCGCGGCCGCTGAAGCTCTCATCGGCGAACTTGTGACCGTAGATGGACTCACCGCCTGTGCCGTTGCCGCGTGTGAAGTCGCCACCCTGGCACATGAAACCAGGGATCACACGGTGGAACTTGCTGCCCTTGAAGTGGAGTGGAACCCCGGAGCGGCCTGTGCCCTTCTCACCCGTGCAGAGTGCGCGAAAGTTCTCGGCGGTCTTCGGCACCACATCCGCAAAGAGCTCCATCTCGACGCGGCCAGCAGGCTGGCTGCCAATGGAGAGGTCAAAGAAAACAGCAGGGTTCTTCGGGTTCACCGGGTAGAAGGGAACCTTGGCGGCAGCGAAGAGAGCAGTGCGGCGCAGCATTTTTGTGAGAGGAACGACTTGTTTTTATAGGAAAAAAGGAGACAATGGAAGGACTGGGAGTCGTAGGGTACCGTTAGGAGGTGGTTGTTTGTGTGAAAGTGAGGAAGAGAGTAGGAAAACTAAATAGGTGCTTTTTGTCCCAATGCACCGTGGTAAGTTTTCGTGTTCAGGGAAACAGCGTGTCGACGAAGAAAAAGGAGAAAGGATGGGAGGAGAGGGTATTGTTTGCGCTGAGTTGCCTGGCGGATGAGGTTGGTTTGTTGGGGTTGCGTCTACTGTCTCAAACGCCAGCCTCGCTTCGGTTTCCGTCATCGGGGTCGCTATCGTCGCAAGTAAATCATTGTGCTCACACCTCTGAGAGGCGCCCGCGGATTGTGAATCTGTCTCTTTATTCGCACGCTACTTATGGTGAGTGTCTCGTGGATATGTGGTTTGCCGCTAAAGGCGCAACAAGTATATGAAGAGGTCTAAAGAAAGGCGACACTTCGAAAGAATATATACATCGAGATGAACAAAGTCACTTATCCCACAGGAGAATGGAGAAGAACAAGAAAACAGATAGAAATAGAAATAGAAGTGGATGCTAGTGTTCTTAGTGTCGACTTGTGATGTAGCCCAGCGCCTCCTGCCCCAGCCTTGGGTTGTGGTGGCTGGGGAGAGCTGAGTTAATCAAGTCGACGACGATGTTAGGGGAGAGATCACCCAGCTGCTTCACCACTTCTACCAACACCGCAGGTATCCCAAGGGTGTCCTCCTCGTCGTCCATGTAGATGAGGACCTTCTTGGTCAGAGGCACCATCTGACTCTTCAACTCCGCGAACAGTAAGGGGGACACGGTGTCAGCGCAGCGCAGAACTGTGAGGAGTCCGGATGCTGTTTGCAGCCGGATGGCATCACTCGAGTCGTCAAAGCGTAGCAAGATGGACTGCACGACTTCGTTTGCGGACCCTGCGGTCATGGGTAACGTGCACACGTCTGGCAGCGCAGTCACGCACATGAGCCTCATTTCGCCATCGTCACCATCAGAAGCCGAAGCCCACTGCCCCAACACTCGTGTCGTCAGTGCCATGTCGTCGGTTTTGAACGCAGTTACCAGTAATCCACGGTATTCGCTCCCCAACAGAGCACACAAGCAATTCACAGCAATCTTGCGAAAGAGGTGTGCGACGTTCCCTGGTTGAAAGCTGCCGAGCGGGAGAACGATCACGCGCAGGATTTCTTCTAGATCTTGCTCGGTAAACGTAACCTTGTGTGACCACAGAACTTGCTCCAGAATGGAGAAGTAGCGAAGCTCGTCTGTGACACGAATGGTGAAATCCACCTCGCCGAGCCGCGCGACGAAAATGCTCTTGAGCATGCTTCCCATGTTCTCTGCGTGAGAGACGTGGGAAAGCATGTCTGCCAGTGCTCCCACGGGCATCGTGAGGCCATAGCGGAGGAGGAGGCGATGGCTGTGGAGGTCGTAGATGCCATTAGCAGTCCCTGTCACCAGCTCCGAGAGCTCGCGGATGCACGTTGCCGCACACGATGCGACCTTGGGGAACTCGCTGCTTTTCACGCGGAGAAGCGCGTAGAGTAAGATGGAGTCCAGAGTCCTCTGCTTCGGGTCCGCGCGAACCTCTTCGGGGAGTGGATGTGCTGGGGAGGACAAGAAGCCTCGTGCGGCAAAAACGGTGAAAATTCCGGACAAAGTGGACAGCAACGACAACAAGAGTTCCTCATTGTCACTCTCAAGGATGTCGGCACTCGTGAGCGCGTGCACCACTTGCATGGCGTGGACGCCTGACATCTTTTCCTGCGACCCTGCCACCAGAAACCGTAACACCACTAGGATGGAGCACCTTGTCGACACGGCCGCAGTGGAAAACAGCGTTGGTACGCGTTGCTGCGCATTTGCGCTACCACCTTCCGCGGAAGAGAGAACGACCGTCTTCGTCCGCGATTTTTGTACGATGGTACCTCCATTTTCTTCCTCTTCTTCTTCATTTCCGTTCTGCTTGGATGTGGGCTTCGCAGTTAGAAATGGTAAGTACTGTTCTGGGGTGAGAAATTTGCCCAGAATACGCGCACAGAGGCGCGCTTCCTCCTGAACGTCCTCGCTGTCGTCGCGGATCGCGCCATAAAGTGCTGCTAAGATGCGTTCGGCGAACTGCACCACAGATTTTTCGCAATGGTAGATGGCGGTCCAGAGGATACGGAGGGCCACAGCTTTCTTGTTATTGGTTGAAAACGGAATTGACCAGTCCAAGGAGGACACATCAACGAGGAGCTTCTCAAGAAAATTTCTTGTCGCCTCAGCAACAGCGTAGCGAATTCCCAGCGGAGGCCTTGTTGTCAAGATGGGGTACCGCTCAAGCGTGCGCTCCTCGAAATCCATGGTGGGGTAGTCATCATCCCCATACCATGCGATGTCCTTCATAGAAATCCGCCGATTCGCCATGTCGATGCGGTTGTCTTCGTTGTCGATCAAGTACAGCTTTCCAACCTTGGTCAACGCCTCGATGGCACTGCCGCGGACGCCATCGAAAGGGTCAGTGGCAAGCAACAGCAAGTGAGGAAGATACCGAGCGTGGTGCTCCAGCCGCTCCTTCACGTCCACCAGCGCACAGGACAGTACCACCACGACAGACTGCCGGACAGCCTCACTGTGATCGTTGGCAAGGATGTACAGCTGCGCTGCAGTCGTACGGTTTTCAGGTTCGTCCTTCCCTGGTGAAAGGACTTCGGACGCGCCATGTTGAACGAGGATGGCAAACGTCCTGACGGCTTCACTGCGCACTGCGCTGTGCTTGTGGAGAAGGCAACTTGTTTTCAGTGACTTGGCGAGCGCAAGGCTGATGGCCTTCACCTGCTGGCGCTCCACGTCACATAGCTGCGTCGTCACACGGCATGCCTCCTTCTTCAAGTCAGGAAATGGGTCTTGAAAACAATTTTCCAGTAGGACCTGGAAAAAATCAATGTAGTTTCGCGGGCCGATTTCGTGAGGAAAACATGTCAGACACGCTGAGGCTAACTTCAGGAGCAGCAGCCGAATTTCCTCGCTGTCCTCAGCCACAGGGGCGACGCCAATTCTAGTGACGACAGCAGGCAGCACCCAGTCAAGGATGGTGGCATCCTGTGACGGAAGCAGGGTGGTGGTGATTCGCACAGCTTCCTCTCGGCACCGCTCCGAGGCATCCTCAAACCCTTTCAAACACTGTCGTATGATCCCAAAGCCAGCTTCCGCACCGAGGGCATCTCGCTGCGCGTCGGCAAACTCATTCAACTTCTTGTACGCCGCACAGCGTTTCATTTTGTTGGGGTCCTGAGCCTCATTGAGTAACTTTGGGAGAAGGTCCATGTTTTGTCGTTCTGGCTTGGTGGACGTTTAATCGTGGATATTGCTTGACACCACGCGCGTCGGATTCCCTTGCTATTGATGCGTAAATCTTACTTGAGATGTGTAGAAGGTACGTTGGGGTGTGAAACAAGTGTGAAGGAGAGGCGACAAGTTCGCATTCGTGCAGGAAGCTCCTTGATTTGTGGCTCCACTTGTTCTTCCGTGCTGTGTGCCCGTTATTTCTTTCTTTACTCTGGAAGTTTGACGCGGGCGTTGACGACGTTTGTGGTTTTGAACACACACGCACACACGCAAGCCACGAGGCGCACACGTTGCCATACTCTGATGGTTCCTCCCTTCCAATTTGGCCCATTATGTACCAAGAGGTATTTAATTACCCGCAACATCTATGTTTTGTGCGATTGTTGTTTTCTTGCACAGACTCGGCCATAAAAGAGACCTACGCCACTCTAGTCGAGTTGTATGGATAAAACTGAGTTACTAGGCCGAACATGGACGGAGAGAAGGGCCTTGTTGTAGGAAAAAATAAGACTGTGAAAGAATGCAATACAACACACAGTAAAGGATAAAACACGATAGAATGTACCGCAACGGATTACCCATTGGGACGGAAGAAAGAGAAAGAAGAAGAAAAAGAGACTTGTCAGAAACGATAGGGAAGCTAACACTTGTTCATCGCCATTATAGGGACACACGAGTGTCACCCTATCTCGTCCGCCTCGTTCAACGCTCAATTTTCTTTGACAACGAGAGACCTTCTGCTAACTGTGAAAGGGACTGATTTTCTCAACGAAGCGAAGGGAGAAAACGAAGCTGTTTGGACTTTTGCTTAGCAGACCCGTGCCAATTGGCCAGAAGAAAAAAAAAAGGGTGCTCGCCGTGCCAAGGAGAGTAAAATCGAAAAGTAACAATGGCGCCAGAGTTAACTCGGGCGAACTCTTCATCGCACGACGTGAACGGAGAGAACGGCATTAATAAGGTCCAGTGACCTTGATCTGTCCACAACGAAAATCAAAGACTTTTCGTCTCTCCAGAAATGAAAGAAAGCCTTCTTTAACAAGGCGGAAATGAGAAAAGAAGAGGAAAGAGTTACGAGAACGTTAAAACGAGGTTCTCGCACACACACACACACACACATGCACGCACGCGATGAGCTTGAGAATTCACAGCGAAAGACCAGATGCAAAGAAATGCTCTTTGAGTCAGAATCACTTTAGTTCTTCAATCTCTCGAAGCCTTTGATGATATCGTTCTTCAAATCTGTCATGTCTTCGAGTCCGATCTGAAAACGGAGTAGAATGCCTCCCGGTTTGAAGGGGGCCGCAGTGCGAAAATCACTGCAGTCGTAGATCATAAGTAGGCTTTCGAAACCACCCCATGAGAACCCCAAACCGAAGAGTTCCATCCCATCCACCATCTTAACCACCTGCTCCTTGGAGTATTCCGGTTTGAAGACGATGGCAAACAGTCCAGACGAACCCGTGAAGTCCCTCTTCCAGATTTCGTGGCCTGGAGACTCAGGGAAGGCAGGGTGAATGATGCGCTGGACTTCCTCGCGGGACTTCAGCCAAGTGGCCATCTCCAGACCGCGACGCTCGGCCTCCTTGAGGCGCAAGTGCATCGTACGAAGACCGCGGAGAGCGAGGAAGCAGTCCTCATTGCCAGGAACCATTGAAAAACAATCGTACATCTTACGAAGTTGCGGGAACCACTTTTCGTTGGCCGCAACAAGTCCCATCAGAAGATCCGAATGGCCACTCAAGTACTTGGTGCCTGCCTCCACGGACATATCGACACCCTTGCCAAGAGCGTCAAAAAAAATAGGCGATGCCCACGTATTGTCCAGGATCGAGCAAATGTCGTGCTCTTTGCAGACGGCGGTGAGTGCAGGGACATCTTGAATCTCAAATGTTTGAGACCCGGGAGATTCCAGGAACACAAGGGTTGTATTCGGGTGCTTCTTGATTAACTCGCGGAGCTCGTCGGCTGTGATCATGGGCTCGTAGTATGTCGTCGTAACCCCCATTTTCTGCAGATAATTCTTACAGAAGTTCCGGGTGGGAAGGTAGACAGAATCCACCATGAGGATGTTATCTCCCGTTTTCACAACGGTCATCAGTGCCATGGCAACGGCCCCCAAGCCAGAAGACAAGATGACGGTACCGGCAGCACCTGTCAGCGCGGACCACGCATCAGTCAAATTGGAGACAGTTGGGTTGCCCTCCGTACCATAAAAGTAGCGAGTCCTCATGCCCTCCACGTCGGCGTACGTCTTGTAGATGGTTGTGGAACCGCGATAAATTGGGCAGTTGATGAAGCCCGCCTGTTCATCAGAATTACGCCCCAGGCGATTCAGTTGGGTTTGCAACTGGAGTTTCGGCTCCTTGCCTTCCGTTGTCATGTTTCCTTTCACCTTGTGTCTGCGTGATGAGTAAAGCTCTCGTTAGGCACTCGATGTTTGATCCAATACTTGGGCGAAATTACGTCTAGCACACAGGATTTGTCCCGACAGAAACTTCGATTTAGAAAGAAAAAGCACGTCAACTGCGACGCGAGAAGAGAACTACACAGAATAAACTCGCGATGATGTCGTGGGCTCAGAAGTTGGGTAAGGAAAGTAGAAGAGCAAGTGACGTATCCTGCTTAGAAAATTTGGTGATCCGTGGTCTCGTCCGAAATGTGATGTTCTGTGCCGTCACCTCTCTTGTCACCACATGTGCCACTCCAACTGGCACGTAAGGAGAGTGCCGCTCCGTGACCCCACTCCTGAGATTACGGTTATTATTGTTATTTTGCGCTCACGACAATATTGATCGTTCGGGGAAAAAAAAAAGTGTTGTTGTCATTACTGACTGAAGTTGGCTCATTTACGGGGTGTGAGAGACCGCGTAGCGAGGCAGCCCTTTCGAACATTAATTACTCTCTGTTCAGCACAGGGTGGTGGATGATGTGTATAAAGACAGATGGGAAGAGAATGGGAAAAAAGAAAGGTCAAGAAATTTTTAAAAGGTACGTTGAAACGTGATGAATCTCTCACAGCTGGGGCCCTCGTGTCCGGTCCACGTTGCAGCGACCGAATTCGCAGTTACCTGTCATTGCGGAAAAAAAGTGACACTGGGATAGTGTCACCAGACAACGAAAGAATGCACCGGAAGGTGTGACTAGGAAGCGTCACCATGATGAGTGAAGCGCCGAGCTCGTTCAGTCTTTCATGCGGTCGAAGCCGTTGCTCAGATCGCGCTTCAAGTCGTCGAGGTCTTCCAGCCCGATCTGGAGACGAATAAGGATACCCTTTAAACTGAACGGAACTGCAGTTCGCAAAAGTGCACAATTGTGTGCAGTGATCAAACTCTCAAAGCCACCCCAAGAACTACCGATGGCGAATACCTCCATTCCGTCCATGAATTTGTCCAACTGTGGCCTGTCATATTCTGGCCTCAGGACAAAAGAAAGAAGACCAGAAGAGCCAGTGTAGTCCCGCTTCCATATGTTGTGCCCTGGTGACGAAGGCAAAGCAGGGTGTCGAACCTCCTCTACCTCTTCGCGGTGAGAGAGCCAGGTGGCCATTTCGAATCCTCGTCTCTCCGCTTCCTTGAGGCGCAAGTGCAGCGTGCGAAGCCCGCGAAGTGCGAGAAAGCAATCCTCATTTCCGGGGCACATGGCAAAGTAGTCGAACGTTTCGCGTAATTTAGGGTACCATTTCGCATTGGCTGCAACCAATCCAAGCAGTAGATCAGAATGGCCACCCAAATACTTGGTCCCTGCCTCGACAGACATATCGCAACCCTTTCCCAAAGCGTCGAAAAATACCGGAGTTGCCCATGTGTTGTCAACGACCGAGCAAATACCCAGGTCCTTGCACACTTTCGCCAGACCCGAGACGTTTTGCACCTCGAACGTCAACGACCCAGGCGATTCCATGAATACCAAAGAGGTGTTGGGGTGGTGCATCACAATTTCCCGTAAACCGTCTTCTGTGATAAGCGGATCGTAGTAAGTTGTGGTGATCCCAATTTTAGCGAGGTAGCCATCGCAAAATTTTCTCGTAGGACCGTAGACACAGTCTGCCACCAAAACATGGTCTCCTGTCTTTACGGCCGTCAGTATCGCAAGAGTGACTGCACACAGGCCGGATGGCAAAATGACGGAGCCAGCGGCATGCGTGATATGGGTCCAGGCATCTATGAGATTTTGGATAGTGGGATTCCCAGCCGTCCCGTAGACAAACGGCGCACGGCGCTTTTCCCTGTCAGTGTTTGATTTGTACACAACTGTGGAACCGCGATAAGTGGGGCAATTGACAAAGCCAGCTTGTTTGTCAGAATCCCGTCCCAGCCTGCTCAATTGTGTTTCAAGGCCATACTTCGAATTGTTGTCGTTCATTTCTTCTCGTCTTCCCAGTTGCTTTACGTCGCAAAGAGGTTTTTAAAAAATGCGGAACTGAGGCCGACAGGCTGTCTTTGCACTGGGGGAGGCGAGAAAGAGAAAAGGAGTGGTGTACACGTGTAGTTTTCAAGAAACAGTGACATCTGCGAGGCTTCAGT
This sequence comes from Herpetomonas samuelpessoai, assembly GCA_030849835.1. Lineage (NCBI taxonomy): Eukaryota > Euglenozoa > Kinetoplastea > Trypanosomatida > Trypanosomatidae > Herpetomonas > Herpetomonas samuelpessoai. The sequence goes on from JASAOC010002139.1 coordinate 70,646, forward strand.
GCTTGCTGCGAAAATTTTTCATTTGATCTCCCCACGACGACCGGGTCGTTGCTCTGTCGCATCTTGGAGCGAGGCGTTGCACGTTTTGCACCGAGCGAAAACACTGGAGCACCGTAGAGGAAATGGATGCGAACGGCAGCAAAACGTGCAGCACTTACCTCCGTTGCCCGCTGAACGTGGACGGGGGGGACTTGCGATTGTTGCTTGACGTGCGCACCTCGCCCCCCCCCCCCCNNNCCCCCCCCCCCCCCCCCCCCCCCCCCCCAGCCGCCGAGACCAGCCAGAACATGCGGACACCGAGCAAACCGAACGCAAAAGGGAGAAAACGAGGGAGCGGAACCACCTCGTCAACGCCCCGAGGCACACGAAGCACGAAACGAAAGGGGCGGGGTCGAAAGTTGCGCATGTCGAGTGCGCATGCGTCAACACCTCTGCTCCTTTGCCCTCGTTATCCTCGGCCTCGGCATTCGTCTTCCTGCCATCGGTGAGGTAAAAAACATTCCCTCCAATTCTGGCGTGAGGCACTTACAGAGCAAAGTGAATGCCATCCATCACGCACGAAGCAGAACGTCCGCTGAGACCCACAATGCGGCAGCCATTTTTGGTTCCACAGCTCTGACGGTCGGCAACGGCCTCCTGCCTGCTGTGCCGCGTTTTGGTGATGACAGGTGCGATCGAGCAGCGGAACGCGAAGAAAAGCAGATCCCTGTTCCCAAGCTTTCCGACGACTGCTCCGTGCTTTCTTGTCCGTTACTATCTTCCGCCGCCACCTGGGGGAGGAGGAAAAAGCCCGACCAACGTGGCGGCCCCCATCCCCATCGCCGCGCCACTGGCCACCGTGAGGAACATCCCCACCTCACCCCCTCCCCACACACCAACACAAACAGGCACGACTCCGCCAATGGCCAAACTGATGTGAACACTACCTGACCGTCGGAAGTCGTGAAGTAGCCCAATCCTTGGACTGCAAAAGACACCGAAGCGGACTCACAGATAGCCGAACCTCCGAAGGAGAACGACGGACCCCACTAAGTCAACGATAAACTCCTGCAGGACACCGTGCCCGCCCTGTTGAGGCGGAGTTGGCCCAGATGTGGCAGCACAACCAAGAGGCTGCGGAAACCCAGCAACGGACCCAACATGAAGCGACGAAAACGCCAGAGCAAGCTACCGCAGCGCGGGCGGAAGAAAGAAAAGAGCAAGTTGCGCAAACAGCCCAGCCACGGGCCGCCCAGCCAACCCTCGAACAAGACGCCCAAGCCGCCCGAACCGACCACACCACCGCCGCCCAGGCCCAGCCGGCCACAGGAGGTCAACAACAGCGGCAGACGACCCCGCTCGACGCAAGAAATTCAGCAACCTTGCGAGTTGACACATGGTTCCAGAGCACCAGCGACCCTTTGATTGGGGCGTTACCCCGCACCCGGGGGAAGGCGGCCCCACCGACGAGAAGGCGCGAGACCTCGTTTGGAACAATAATACTGGAAATGTCAATAGGGGAGCCGCCCCCATGCACCTCGCAACGCAAAGCCAGCTGGAGAAGAGTCCCCCAGACCACTACGAGGCGGGCCCCACCTATATTTTGGAACGGTGATAAGCAAGGCGGGCTTGCGTTGCCCGCACACGCCGAAGGAAAACCGGCGGCTGATGCGGCGTTCTTCCCTCAGGGTCGTGCCACACAAGTTTGGGAAACCGATCCCCGACCCGTTACCATGCCCATGGAGGGCACCACAGGGCCCTGGGAACCCAACGGACACACCTAAAACAGCGCCAAGCGCGGGGCCAACACGTATCTGGCGGGAATATGTCCTTTTGGGAGCTCCAAGAGTAGCACGATCCGATGCACAGAGGGGTGGGGTAGGGGTAAGGCATGCACGGGCAACAAGGGGTTTGGGGACTGGTCAGCTGCACTCGCACCCTGAATCCACAAGGATTGGCCGAGACGGTTGTTGTTAGCAGCAATCCGTTTGTCGGACATTCAGTCGTCCTGTGTCGTACACGCACTCGTTTACCATCAACAGATGGAGAGTGGGCATCCCCTCTACAGGTGATAAAGGCTGCTCGGACGGACGCAGACGGCGTCCAGCTCCCCATGGACAAGGGCAAGCACATGAGGTATGACCGCAATTCGGCTTCGATGGATAGGTGCCCGCGAGCGCTGTAGCCCACCGTCAGTGACTCCAGAAGACACTGAGCCGCTAAGGGGCGCGAACGTCATCGAACCGAGCAAATCAGATCCCGAAGTTCTTCACTCTGCTGCCGCAGTGTTTGGAGGAAAGAGCTCCGTAAATAGTTCATTGTTGAGCCCAAAGCCTTCAACCTTTGGCTAAGAGGGCAGGGGTATGCAGCCACCGTGGTATTAACCCGCTAGGTTTCCAAACAGTATTAGCAGAAAGCGGGGATATCACCGACCTCACCACTTCCTATTTTGTGGTGCCCCTACTCCTCCACGACACGGCACACTAAGTGTTCCGGATGAAGGCTCCTCCCACGGGGCTGAGCCTCAGCCATGAAATAACGCACCAGCTCGCCTTCACGATTAGAGGTCACAGAACCTACGCAGTTGACCCCCATCCGCGCACCGAGGCCAACGTCTGGGTCAGCAACGTGCATATCTCAGGATCTGAGGGTTGCGCGGGGCGCGTGGCTCGGCTGAGTCAAGGATACTGCCCAAAGGCATGCCACCACGTTGGAAGGGGGCAAAGCACCACTGGCCACGAAGTGCACCTTCGCAGGAGTTGCCTTTCACCACGAATTCATCATGGCATCCCTCGGAAAGGGCCCGTCGCAAGCCCTCGGGGACCCCGCCCCCCGATATGACAGCGGGGGGCTCCGAATTACTCTTGTTGGGGCTGTGGTTGGCGGTGCGAGCACCAGTGATGTTGGTCCATAAATTTTGGTGGTTTTCTGACAATCACACGCCGTTCCTCTTGGCTAGCTGAGGGGGCTGCTTGAAGGAACCACACCGATGACACTTGCAGCGCCAACGGGCCGAGGATTGCGGCGGCGGTGCGCGCTGGCAAGAGAGACCTAACCGCCAGCAACCTGTTCATCCCAACACATTCTAGAAGCCTCAGATGTCTTCGCAGACGTCTCACTGATCGGTTGGGGAACGGGTTGAGTGTATAGCTGGACGGTACGCGCGGTTTTTCTCTGAATACCTGCGACGCATCCGAGCCGACAACATCGGCGCAGCGGACGCAAAGGGGACCGCTAGGGGATTCGATGATTTTTGGACCGCAACCTCATTTGGGATGGCCGTGCACGTGCGCATCCGCAGCTTTCCAACCTTGTAGGCGGTATCGTGTGCACACTTGCGTCGACACGAGGTGTGTAACGGGCTGCAGGCACTTGTGGATGCTTTTCTCTACCGCATTGCCACGAATAACACCAGGCATGAGAGCAATCCAGCCAGCATCCCTGTTAGATACGCCACCCACCTTATGAAAGAGGGAACGAGGTGCTATGGGTGGGTGAATTCGATGATGTGTGTGGGGGACGTGTCCTTCGCGTCGCCGTTTGCACATTCCTATTGGTATCTGGACCTATTCCTATCAGTGGAAACCAAGAACAGGGGAGCATAGCGTTGAAGTGGGAGGTAACAGGGAAGGGATGAAGCCAGGGGATGTAAGACCTCTCAGAATATTGCTTCTGTGCGATGCCTTCTTCCGCCGTCAATCTCACACACACACACACACACACACCCTAGAGTGCACAGCGCGCCTAACGAAGTTTAGTGCGCCTCGTAGAATTTGCCGTCCCTTCTTCTAATGGAGCAAGGGCTAGAGATATTCACGCGGGAACCCCACCAGCAGCATAATACCCGCTGGCGGGTAGATTGTCGCCCGGTGTGCTTTCTGATATACGGTGCGAAAGTTGGGTGAGCGATAAGGGGTAGGCGCGCCGCTCTGCCTTCAGGAACCTGGCCTGCGGGCGCCACCACCTGGTTCACTAGCTCCCAAGACCCAGGAACCGCCTTTCTTCAACTCAATCCTCGGCTGGACGTGTTTCTTTCGCAGCAACCGGAGACTCTAATCGGGTAGGGTGCCTCCACTTTGCCTGACGCGCTGGTGTGGTTTACTCTGACAGTGGCCGTGTGGGCCTGGTGATGAAAACAGATGCCTAAAAGGACGCAGCACTTGCTGCCTTTGGTGTTCTCCTGGGTCAGTGAGGATGGTTCTGCTTCGGGCTTTGTACATGACAGCTTTGAGAACTAGCCACGCACTCAGTGGAGAACCTGTCCGTTCAGGGTTGCCTATCCATGTGTAGGCGGCGATACCTTTCCCCTTGCAACCCAGGGCGGTAGGCACCACGCGGATACATAGCCAAACGACGCTGCTACAAGGTACACAGCTGTTGTCGGTACCCAGAGCACCACTGGAAACAACATCGTCTTCCCAAGCTCTGTCGGCAGCTGAGTGAGAGGGGAGTACGCGAGGAAGCGAAGAAGCACTTCAGTCTCGTTAACGGGGCAGGCGTGGTCGACAGGGGCATCGCGTCCGCAGCGGGGTCATCTCAGATCGTCTCGGGTGAGGGAACGCAGCGATCACCAATTCATGGGGTCAACAAGTAACAACAGCCAGGCCAACCAGTAACTGCCACCGCCCGTTGGCGGTATCAGTTACGCTCGCCAGCGCGAGCCCACCTTCTTCGAGACTACGGTGTGCTCCGCGTTTCAAAGGTCCGCACGGACACGCAAACGACCGGGGCACTCCTGGAACGATGCAGCTGACGGTACGGCCGTCATCCAGGTGAGGTGCCACCTTGACGTGCAACAGAAAAAGAGGTTCTCTATCCGAATCCACCTGGCGCACGAGCTGCACACATGGGAAAAAGTACGTTAAGTCACCGTTGACACCCTCGGCTTGCACGGATGGTGGGGAAGCTCTTGGAAGCGAAGGACGTCACCCTCCAATCGTGTTGTTTCGAAGCAGCAACCTCTGACGTTGTGAACTTCTACCCCAGTTTGATGGTAACGCCCGCAGAGCCCGTCCCCCGCGCCGGAACGGCAGGCCGTTTGCGTTCCACGGAAGGCGGTGCTCTTCAGCCACTTCCGTGGCGCGCTGAGGGGTGACCCGTTCGCTCTCCCCATAGCCGCCCAGCGCAGCCCAGACGAGAGGACACTGACCCCATCAACCAGGGTGGGTAGGCTCCACCTTTTAGGGACTAGAGGGGTGCAGGTCCCTGTGCTGACAAGTCTGCCGTCAAGTCCTCCACATCCGGTTCTCAGGTGGCACGCGCCTCCTTCGCTTAATGTGGTATGGCGCTGGTAGATTCAGTCAGAATCTAAAACTTACCACAAAGCTGGTCCGAAGTAGTGGAACGAAGGAGCGTAAAGTGGAAGACGCCGTCCAGGTGGGACGCCGTCTTCCTCGTCAGCACCGATGCGACCCGGACCGCCTCGTTGTGGGTGGGGGCGGCTAGTTGCCTTGGGAGGATCGTTCAGTGGTGGGCTGCGGTCGCACAGGTCACACCGCGCTGAGATCGGTGCAGCGCTCGGAAATCGTGGGTTCAGAGGCCTCGGCGTTCCTTTGAATCTTGGTGTGGTGGTGCATCGATGGGGGACCGATGATCTTCTTGAGAATACGCAGCTGTGCGGGTAATTGACCCCCTTGGATCGTCTTACTGGGTGACGGTGGGCCCAAAGAGCCAACGCAACCATCTTGGTTGCCCCCTGGAAAAGTTGTCAGCAAGCCTTGGTTGTATTCACGAACCTTTTTCCCGTTAAAAAGTAAATTTCCAAATAGGTTCAGAGAACTTCTCCAACAGCGGTTGTGAGAGGAGCCGCATTTCGTTTTCATTCGTTGTCCCCCCGTTTTCCAGCGAAGGGTGGCCAGAATGGGGCGTCGCCCATCAGGGTTAGGGGCCCTCGCCCCGCAAACCGTGCCGCCTCTGTAACTGACTTTGTTGTCGTAGGTGCGGCGTCGATCTCGCTTACCGTCTGGTGGAGAAGGCATCTGTAGTCTTTTCATAGGATGGGTTGGGTCTCAAGTGCGCGGCGAGGCTGACCGTTACGGCGTGGTTCGGCTACGTGGTGATGGGGCGGAGTTATTGCTTCACGTACGCAAAACGGTTGCCTCCCAAATGGCGAGGTGGGGGGTGGTTGGTGGTGGCTCTGAAAGGGGCCGGGGGGGGGGGGGGGGGGGGGGGACGGATGGGTGCGTTCTCGAGTTTCGAGAACAATGCACGGGAGTTGGTTCGTGTTTCCAGCGCGGATGTGGAGGCGTTTGCGCTTGGACGGGGGTGGGGGCGGGAGATGGAGGATGAAAGGGAAGTAGGTGCTAATGGGGTGCGCGTTGCCCGCAGGCGGCTGAACCTGTGGCGCGAGGGGTGCCATGACAGTCGGCAGTACGGGAACTTGTATGTTGCTGCCAGCGTCATCTCCCCAACGCGACGGGACCGGACTCGTCCGTAACGGTCCGGCTAGGAAATTCTGTGCACTCTCGGCTGGCAGCCAGGTGATTTGCCGCGTTGAAAGAATTTATGCTAACGGAAACACGCCCTTTTCCCTTTGTCATTGGGACACTAAAGCCGAACATCAAATCGCAGATGAAATGCCAGACAAACGACACTATGTCTATGCGAACGGAGTTCGCGGTGAACGATTGAGGGACGGTAGTGTCGCGAGGTTTTCTTCTTCCACTGGTGTGCCGCTGACCCATCCTTCTGGTTCCTGTGCACGAACATGTTAGTCACCAGGAAAGCCTTGACACGTTTGAGGAATCATCACTTTGTACCACTCTGACATCCATCATATTGTTACGTATTTACGCTACTAGTCTAATCAATAGGATCTCCCCAGCAATCCCTGAAAAGCAAACACACATCAACCATCTTTCCACCAAAGTAAGTCCATCATGTCCGCCGAAGATACCACGAACGTTCGCGTGAGCGCCAACAAGCGCAAGTTCGCCTACGTTGACTACACCAAGCACCGCCTCCATGAGGGCCAGCCTGAGGTCGTCGTTTCGGGCCTCGGCTCCGCCATTGCGGACGCCGTGTCTGTCGTGGAGCTCCTGAAGAACCAGGGGCTGGTTGTCGTGAAGAAGATCCGCACTTCTCGTGGTGATGTTGAGGGCGCCCGCACCAACTACGTCGACAAGATTGAGATTGTGGTCGCTAAGTCCGCGAACTTTGACTCCATCTACGCAGAGCAGCAGAAGGCCCGCGAGGAGGCCGCTGCAGCCAAGGAGGCTGAGGCCAAGGAGTAAGTGTACGACTTTTGTGTAACGTGTTTTTATTTTCGCGCTTTCATCATTCATTTTACCTATTTTATTTCCGAAGCACGCAGAGCCCAACATCCAAAAGGTTCGCCGAATCGTCAAAAGTATCAAACACAAGTCGTTACAAGCCTCGTGCGACGGGTGGACGTTCTGCGTGCTCATTTTACCATTTTCTTTTCTTATCACCGTAGAAAAATCGGCCCAAACCCAGTAACCGAAGGACAAATTTAATCACTAAGACAAATCAACGGAAAAACGTGCGAAAGCACCAAGAACGCAGCCGACTTTTTCTCTATATATCCAAGAATGTTAGCCGCCCAACAAGTTTGCCCTCCCAGGAACTACATATTTTAGTGATGAAAAGAAGTATTACCACAACCAAAAGCGAACACTAACAACCGAGAACGAAGCAGCCTTTAGCTGAGTGTCTCTTGGCTCAAAAACAAAAAGAAAGACTGGCTTTAGGTACCAGGCTCTGTGCCTGGCGATGGAGCTGAAGGGTTGAGGAGCAGTTTTCCCCGTAGATGCCTCAGGTAGCGGGACTTGAGTTTCTCACTGCAGCTGCGTAAACTGGTGGCTTCTCGAAAAAAAAAAGAAGACCTCCGTCGTCCACGGAGATACCAGACACCTGGTGCATGTGAGAACGTCTGGCAACTGTAAAACCTCTCGAACGCTTCCTGTTGGTTCCCACTATCTCCCAACCCTTTGTCCTAATTCTTTAAAAACCCTTCACGTTTATCCTCGATAGTTTAAGCCCCTGTATTCACGCCACCTCATTCCTCCCTCCATTTTCTTCGAAGAACCTCCACCACCCCCCTTTAATAATCGCTCTCTGACGCAACCCCTCCATGTCAAGCGACAACGGTGATCGCCCAAAGAACCACGTGCGTGTCGGTTTCCGTGGTTCGAAGTTCTTGTACGTTGACATCGCGAAGCATCTCCTACATGACGGGGAGCCGGAGGTGATTGTCTCTGCACTCGGAATGGCTATCAACGAGGCTGTTTCGGTTGTTGAGATGCTGAAGGATCAAGATATGGTGAAAGTGACTAAGATTTACACAAGTCGTGGAGAGGTCGAGAACACTCGTCGTAAAGCTCCGACTGACAAAATCGAGATCACCGTTGTGAAAACTCCAGGGTTTGACCAAAAGTACGAAGAACAGCAAAAAATCCGCGAAGAGAAGCGGGCCGCCAAAGCAGCCGCGGCCCAAGAATAAGCAAGACTGCCATTGGATTCCCCTGTTCTGACGTGATGAAGAAAAATGCACAGTTCCGCTACTCTCGTTCAAATGAATCGTCAATATATGGACGGCGTGAAGCAGCACATCTGCGTGAGTGGCGTTTTTTTTCTTCCGTTCATTGTCGGACAGGCCTTATTTTCTGCTTTCCTCCTAAAATGTAAGACTGCTCTCTAAATCGAATTCCGAGAGCAACCGGTCAAACCCGCCAACTCTCATTTTTTCATTTTCCGCTCCCCTTTTTTCAACGACTCGGTCTCTTTTCTTTTATTTCGCGGTCCCCATGACACTATTCACGCCTGCCTGAATAGGTAGTGATCCGGAAGACTGGAAAGAGTAGAACATGCCTTTTCGACGAGCGGCAAAGCTCGAAGCATTACGAAAGAAAGAATAACACTTGGCTTTATCGGTTCACCACAAAACATCATATTCTTTTTCCAGTTTGCTTTCTTGTGTGAATTATCGCGCGATGCCAACTCAGATGAAGAGATGCAAACTAAGCAACTCCTTTCCCCCTTTATCTTCACCACTTTTGTCCTTTTGCCTAAGCTGGTGTTTCCGCAAACGCTCCCCAGCGAGTCGCACTACGGGAACTTCCATGCAGCGCCACCTTTTCCTCCTCGAGATCTATTGCTCTCTGTCGTCTTTTTTTTTTTTTAAATATCCGGAAAACTCAATATAACCATCTATTGAAAGAAAATTAAAGAAACTGTGTCTCTCTGCCCATGAAAACGCAAGAAATGAGCGAGCCACCACTTCACACCCGCTCGTCCCGTTGTATCTCGTCAGCAACCGTGGACTGCCTTCATAATACCGAAGCTGACACGAGAAGGTACTTTGTGGTCGCGGAGGCCGTGACGGTGATGCACACAAGGTCTAGGCTCCCTTCAAAACCAGACGAACCACGCGCCTGCTGAGGGCCCAGCAAGGCCTGTGCGTTGATGAAGCTCCTCCATGCTCTGCTTTCTGTTTCTGTTTTCCCTCCTCAACTACTCCCTGGGGCAGAGCTACGACAGAAGAAAGAGATTCTAACTAGAACCATTCTGGGCTTCCTATTTTCTCTCCTCCCTCTCAAGTCATACCGCTCTTCCCACGACCGGTCCTGACGACTACGGGTGTGACTGAGCCTGGAAACCGACAATAGTCAAAGGCACAAACGACAGTTTTATTCATTTCTCTTCAAGGACATCGCACCACAATCGTCTCTTACCAAAAGCTCGTTTTCTACATTTGCTTCGTCGTTTGATTCTCCGATCGGCGACGACAGAATGGAAGGCTACTCGATTGTCGAATTGATTGGTGAGGGTTCCTTTGGCAAAGTGTACAAAGCCCGGATTAAAGGGACTGGTCAGATTGTGGCGATGAAGTTTATCCTGAAGAAGGGCAAGAACGACCGCGAGCTTCGCAATCTCCGCAGCGAAATAGAGATCCTGACGAAATTGCACCATGATCACATCATCACGCTGTTTGACTCTTTTGAAACAGAAAAGGAGTTCGTTGTTGTCATGGAATACGCAATCGGCGAGTTGTACAAAGTGTTGGAATCCGACAAAAGGCTACCAGAACCCGAGGTTCAGCGTATAGCGAAGCAGCTGGTGCAGGCCTTGCATTACTTGCACTCCAACCGTATCATTCATCGCGACATGAAACCACAGAATATTCTGGTTGGGGAGAACGGTTCAGTGAAATTGGCAGATTTCGGCTTTGCTCGGTCGATGAGCTACAACACCGTCGTGTTGACCAGCATCAAAGGGACACCGCTTTACATGGCACCCGAGCTGGTCCAGGAAAAGCCGTACAACCGCACGGCGGATTTGTGGTCTTTGGGATGCATCCTTTACGAGCTGTACTACGGCAAGCCTCCGTTCTACACGAACAATCTCCTGACGCTAATTAACCAAATCGCCAAGGAGCCTGTTACTTTCGAAGAGCCAATTTCCCCTCCGTTCAAGAGCTTTCTGAAGGGGCTTCTGACCAAGTCAGCCGCCGACCGGTTGGACTGGCCGCAACTGTTAACTCACGAATTTGTGGCTTTGACACCTGCAGACGATCAGTGGCAAAAGGTGATGCAGGAGCATGACACTGTTATGAAGGAGAGGATGAAGGTGCTGGGATGCTACAAGCTTCATCATGGCCCCGCCCGCTCTGGTGACCGCGCTGGCAACGGCAGTCCGCGAAATGCACAGAATCGTAGCCTCAACGCTGTTGCTGACGACACATTCAACGCTGCTGCAGCCGCGAATCTGTCGTCTGACAAGGAGACTACAGTAACGGAAGCACTGTCGAGGTTGATCAAAGGCGTGGAGCGGATGACTTTGGAGAAGCGAGAAGGCGGTTTGTTAGAGCGCATCATCCAGCATGGCTTCGTCCCCGCTGCAAAAAAACTATTGTCTCCTAAACAAAGACCAGGGGTGTCGAATCTGGCAGTGGATTTTCTGTGTGCTCTTGTTTTTCCGGAGAATGGCCCAGTGATCCCGTTTCCCTCAGAAAGGTCTACAAGAGAAATCGGAACTGTTCTTCAGCGACACGCCGATATGCCACCATCTGATTTGCTGATCCGCCAACATGTGGCGACTCAGTTGAGTGAACAGCCTGGTGGTGCGCTTTCTTTCTTGATGTCCGGGGCTGCGTCCAGATCAGCTAGCACAAGGTTCGCCTGCCTGAAGATTCTCTTCGAGTGTATCCGGTGGGAGAACAGCTTTGGCCCCACGCTGACACAGTTGAAGGATTTTCCTACCTTCTGGACAGCGATCCTGAATTCGGTGTCTTACGACGATGTCACCAGTGGAAAGACACCGTACCAGTACGCAGCTCTCGTGTTCCACTCAGTCTCGATCATCATCCCTCACATCAAACTGGCTGCTCCACAGAATATGGACAACGCCAGGGTGCTGAGACTAGTTGAAGAAGGACTGAAGGCAATGTGCTTCTACGACCCCAAGGTTGCTAATGGCCAAGGGACTCACATCCAAGAACTCAATTACGCGGCTGCTGGAGCTTTGCTCGTTTCTGTTGCCCGCCGTGAGCTTCGTGAGGTGGTATCCTTTGGTGGCGAGGAGCCACTTGTTGCTGCGTTGTACGCAATCTGCGAGGGTGTGTCCCGTGTACCAAACCGGCCTGTGGTGCCCAGAGCATTAGGCAGCAGCTATGATTATCCTGATTTTGGGCTTCTTGACGGCGTGGCACACTTGATGTCATTGCTGTTCTTAGATTCTCAATCGATTGCCTACACCCCAAGGCGAGGCGGCGCCAACCACGACTTTCTCTCAGAGCACGGTAAAAAGCTTGCCGAGGTTGCGATTGGTATGCTGCGAGACAGCGATCCTAAGATTGAGCTGTCACTGAATGGAGTCCAGACCACCCTTCGTGGCGTCCAGCAGCTTTTGCAGCAGCAAAGGGAGCGAACTGGGTCGCTGGGCATGCTCGTTGAAGCAGTAACGCCATATCCAGGGGAGAACTCCGCTTATCTGATCTCGATCATTTGCCGCCAACTTGATACAGATTATCTGAAGCAAATGTACCTTTGGCCGGAATGTAGAGGTGGGGGTGCATTTGGGGTAAGCGCACACTTGACCATTGTGACACAGATGTTAGCGGAATCGCTGCAGGTCAACGACCCCAAGTCGCCAGGAGAATTGAGGGTTGTGGAGTTGGTGCAGCACAGAATGTACAAGGAGCACCTGATGGAGAAATTGGTGCATGCGCTGGATTACACAGAGGTCGCCTATTGGGGCTCTCCGTTTGCGATTATTAACCGACTTGTCAACTTGTCTACTGATTTTGCCAAGGCATTCGCTGACGGCGGAGGGCTCCAGCGCGAGCGGATAGGACGAGTGCTAGATCCGAAAAAAGCGAACACGACGTTAATTTCTGATGGGCTCAACGTGTTGTCACAGCTGGCGCGTCTTTCCGCGGACTTCTACCCCGGTATCGACCAAGCTGACTTGTACGCAACGTTTGCGCAGCTCCTGCACCATCAGGAACGCAGCATTCGGGGGAAAGTGTGCTCTCTCATCGGAAACTTGTGCAAGCACTCACCTTACTTTTATGAACCTCTTGCGACTCACCACCTTGTGGAAGATCTCGGAGAATTCTGCGGCGACAAAAATTCAACCACCCAGAGGCTCGCTTCGTTCGCCGTGGGCAATGCGGCGTTCCACAACGATGCCCTGTACGAGCAGCTCCGCCCTGCCATCCCTGCGCTCGTGAAGCTTCTCTCTTCCGAAGATGAAAAGACGCGGCAGAACGCAGCCGGCGCCTTGAGTAACTTGGTGCGCAACGGTGACCAACTGGTGAAAACTCTGGAGATCAATCACGTTGCTGAGGAACTTGTCAGAGTGTTTCGCATAGGAGGACAAAGCACCAAGAACACGATGATCATGACCATCAGCTCGTTCTGTGCATTTCCAGTCTTCAGGCAAGTGTTTTTGCGGTTGGGCCTCAAGGGACTCATCGCCGATTTCGAACGAGGACCTGAGCCAATTAGCGATAGCGCGCAGCGGTATGTCACGCGTATCAAAGATCGTTTGGAAATGAACTAGTCTTTGTATCGTATTCCAAAGGCTCGAGGCTATTTCCCGTACCCCCAGCGTGGATAGTTGAGCTCACTTGCTTTGTTTGCCCTGTCTGCTACACACGTTCTGGGAATTTATTCTTGTCGTCCGTCAACCGTTCTCATTAGATCCACGTTAGCTTCCCGTTATGCAGTAGTTGTGCGTCATCGCTGCGTTCTTTCCTTGTACTGTGGACCGCTTGCGTGATACTCACCACCCCCACTTCATTGGTTGAACATCGCGTGCCCGCGTACCATCTTTTTATTTCCCATCTCTTTTCAGCTTCTGAGAACTTCCTCTCTGTAGATTATTATCGTGCTATTTTTTTCCTTGTGACCTAGCCTTTTTCTTTTTCCAGCAATACCATTCTATTTCCGTTTCTCTTGATTCGCTCACTTGACACATGTGTCACAATCTTTCGTTCTTCTGCATGCGTGCTGGAAACGTGCGACGAGGACAGGCCAGAGGTTAGCTAGGTAGGGGTGGATGTCAAGGGTGTCCATCATGAAATGCGACGAAAGGGAGAAGACCCAACTCATCGGACTTACACTTTTTCCGTTTTTGATTTACAAGGAGCGTCTGCTAGTGGTCTCGGTGGACTCTGCGATCGTGGACTGTCTCAGGAACGCGGCCTCCACCTGGTCAAAACTTGCCTTCCGTAACGTTGAAAGGTTCTCCCTGCGCGTACTCTTTCTTTAACTACCTTATTTTCCGCTGGCAAAGACCAAATCGTTACAGTTATTCATGTCAGGAAAAACACTGTGGTTCATCCAACTCGTCCCGTTTAAAAAATCTCTTTCGTGGCACGTGAGTCTCCACCAAAGATTCCGCAAACCAACAACAGCGTCTTTGTCTTGCCTTCATTTCACCCTTCAATTTGTGTGGTTAGGCCTGCCTCCGTCTTTTTCCGTTGACCGTACCGCTTTTCGCTTGGCAACGGTGGTAGAACTTCCTACTGACTGCGCTCTCCACATGGCACTGTGCCAAACGAAGTCCAATACACGTGAGTTACCCCGCTCCCCCTCCACCAACGAAAAAGAAAAGGAAAATGCGAAACAGGCAGCAGCATCACGTGTCAACTGGGCACACTGTGAGGCACAAGGAATCATCTGCGCGTGAGAATAAAGAAGGTTCTAACAAGCTAACCAAGCAGGATTCCATTCTGAGTGCACTATCCACGTTGCTGTACCCATATGTGGTAACCTGCGTACCCATAGATGCACGTATGCGTGCGCGAACGCGTGTCTTCGCGTGAGCTTGAAAGATGGGGAACCTAAAAAATTCACATTTCGGAGGTAGTCAGGTACGAGTGTGAGCAAGACTTCCTTAGTACCTCTCTGGGCCTCACTTCTTGAAACCACACTCACGTGTTGCGTATCCGAGGTACGCAAACGAATCGTTAAACAACTCTCTCTTGCTCCCAAATTTGCGCCGCCCTCCTCAACACAAATAGTGTTGTACTGTAATTTATCTCTCCGAAGCGTGTTCAGCGGCTCAGATCGACGGAAAACAGATTTACCTTTGCCCCGTGAGGATTCCAGTTCCCTTTGTTGTGCTGTATCTGTGAGCCTTTTGTTGCTAGCGGATCGAGGCCACTCTCCTAGGCAAGGCAAGCTCGTGCCACTGTAGGCTACCTCGGTGGTGCTTTTGGACGGTCCCTCCAGAGACACTTCAAGGGTCGAAAATCAACGAGGGTCTTTTTTTTTGTATTTCCAGACAACACAAAAAAGGAAAGGACGCATCTCTCGTGAGAGCGACTCATTTGTACTTCCATCGTGAGGGCGGCGAAGACAGACAATGTCTCAGCTGTCACCGTCAGAGTCAGAGGTCGAGGTCGAGTTCCAGAAGGCCAAGTCGTACCTGATGCGTGCCAACCGGGATGGCATCAGCGTGTACGACCAGCTGACCCGTCTGATGGAGCTTCTGCTTGACGAGAATCCTGACAACATTGCCGATGATCCGTCCCGCCTCGAGGAAGTGCTGACTCTCCTGCAGAAGCACAGCTTCGTGCAAGGAGAAAGCAGCTCAGGGTCGAACGAGGCTCCCAGCAAGCCTCCTCAAGAGCTGCAACGGCTTTCTGACAACCAGGCGCTGTTCGAGCGTCCTGCACCAGAGGTGCGCACTGTCATTGAACAACCAGACCCGTACACAACGATCACAACAACGACCACGAAGCCACTCACCGCGCCAGAGTACGAATCTGTTGTGGAACAAAACCGCTTCTGGGGATCTGCTGGGTGTGGTATGGCGGAGGAAGAAGCCTTTTTGCTGGACCGTTCCATCACAAAACTCACCATGGAAAAGAATCTCGAGGAAGTGCGGTTTGTCGGCAAGATCTTTGGTCTTCGAGGGAACTACTTCGTCATTTCCTCGAAACGGTACATCCAGGAAGGAGAAGTGGTCTACAAAGAGGTGAATACCATGCCAAAGGCCCCGAGGAAGAAGGGCAGTGTTCCTGTGCAAGCGGAGCCCGGCTACGTTGGCACCAACCGCATGTCTTTTTGGGTTACTTCTCACCCTTCAGCGGCCTGGCGTCTCTTACCAGATGTCACCCCTCAGCAGGTCAATGCTGCTAGGGTCATGAAGCGCTTTTTCACTGGCGACCTCGACGCCGCAGTCATTTCCAGCCCCCCTTTTCCCTGGGACGAGTCTGTCTACCTTCGTGCACAGCTCGCCCGCATTGTTAGCGGCACCTACATCGCACCCAATGGAGCCCTGGAGGAGGCGCAGCCCTTGGAGGAAGAGGAGGAGGAGGACTACGACGAAGACGATGAGGATGGCCCTGCCAAGCCCAAGGAGGCCCGGTACCAAGCTCTTGTCGCCCCCGTGAAGGAGTTCACAGAGGAGGATGTGGATGTGACTCAGTTTGTCACTCTCGACCAGTGGGTTCACGCAGAAAACATGATTCTCAAGAACGGCCGTCAAACCAAGGTTCCAGAAAAGCCAGAGGTCGATGAGGAGGAGGAAGAGGAAGAGCAAGAGGCCGAACCGGAAGAGGATGGGGAGGACGAAGAGAACGAAGACGCAGCTGACATGGAAGACGAAGAGGACGCGGAAGAGGAGGAGCAGGAGCTCTTTGCTCCCATCCGCAACGACCACCTCTTCTGCGTTGTCGACATCCCACAACCTCCTCCTGCTGTCGGCGAGGAGGACGACGAATTCGAAGACGAAGAAGAGGAGGAGGCGCCCAAGGAGCCCGTCCCGGAGGACAACAACCCTGTCAAGCCAACCAAGGATGAGGATGTTGCCGATGATGACGTCACGAAGATGAAGGTCTCCGCGTGGACCGTGCGCCTCGCTGGAAACATTAGCAGCAAGCACCGTGTTGTTGTGGTGAAGTCACTCCATTGGCCTGGCGCTGTGGCTTACATTGGCGAAAGTGGCAAACGCTGGGGCTGTGCTTACTTCGGCACCGGCGTCAAGAAGACCGAGTTCGCGTTTACACCGATGCCTGCTCCACCTATTCTGAAGGAATGCGCTGACCTCGTCGAGGTGATGGACCCCACGGCGGCTGTGGAGAAGCTCGTTCGCCGCGGGGAGGATATCCCTGTCGACGACAGTGAGGAAGAGGAAATGGACGAGGAAGAGATCGACGGCGACGGGCCGGAAATGTAAGCTTTCTTTTGGGAATCGGGCAGAATGCAATGTGAGGAAATGTTGACAATGGCGCCACCTTTTCTCTTATTGATCCCTCACTGCCTTCCGGCTTTCCGACAGTGGGTTTTCCTTCCTCTTGTCTTGAATAGACGCCTCATCATGTAATATTCCATCGATTTGCTGTTGTTACGTTACGTTTTTGTCTCTTGTTTTGACTTTTCTGATGTACAAATAGATGTCCTTTTTCTTAATCTGTGCGTGTACCTCACTTCAGGACAACATGAAACTCAATCAGGATTCACAGGCCCACCAGTAAATCCGGTGACAGAGGGCCTGAGCCTACTTAGCATAAACCGTGACGGTGCTCCGCTTGACCACTTGTTACGGTGGCGTGGGAGCCTGTGCAGTTGTAGGCGAAGCATCTCCTCGGTGCCCGCGTCTTCCAGTGGATGTAGGGGTTCTCTGGAAGGATACTTGATGTCATCTCTGAGAGACGATTTTCGCTTCTCTTTTCAACGTCTCTGACGTTGCCTATTTGATTCATTTACATGTCTTCGACCTCTCCTAACCTGTTCACGCACACACGCACACATGCACGCATGCACATACACGCATTACTTGCCTTTTACATCTCGGACAAGCGGAACATCTGAGTCGACACCTCCTCCTGTTAGTGCTTGCGCATTCCACATCGTTGGGAGATTTGACCATCGAGACAACAGCTGTCACTCCAACTTTTTTACCGTAGGCACATTCACAAGTGAAGCCGACGTCACAAGGTATTCATAGATTCAGATTCTCCAACTTCGTTTTGTTGAATTCTCGTCCTTATCGGTCCTCTTTTTTTTTTTCCATCTCTTTAGTGCCGCCCGCCTGCTTAGTCAGAATTTTGCCAATGCTCCGTCGTTTCACTGTGCCTATCACTGGTGGACGGCCTCAACGTGCAACCACAGGGTTTTGCTTTGCCATTAAGCTGACGTTTCGATGGGGAACCAGTGTTGGTGGTTCCTTTTACCAAGAATCCGATGTTGCGGGTATGGCTCAAATGAATAATGATCTCCGGCTCGGTCTGGTCATCAAACCCCAAAGCACACTCGTAGAGCTGTGGGACCAGGCGTTGAAGGCGTGGCCCAAGCGGCGATTTCTTGGTACCAAGATGTGGGTCCGCGGCAAACTGGGCTACGTTTGGGCCACCTATGAGTCCATCAACAGTGAGATTGATGCGGCGCGCACGCTGCTGAGCAAAATGGGTGTGGAAAAGGGTTCACGCGTTGTTGTCATTAGTGAAAATAGGTACGAATGGGTCGTGGTACACTTTGCCACGATGCAACTCGGCGCACATTTTGTGGCGCTACCAACAAATGTGACACCGTCGGAGGCACAGCTCGTGGTGAAGAGCACACAGGCCAAGGTGCTGTTTGTCGAAACAAAAGCCTCCCATGCGGCTGTGCGGAGCTGGGTTGGAAAAGTGGGTCTGTTGGAGCACGTGATTTGTTTTGAGGATCAGCTAGGGGATGCAAGCTACACGGTCGCCATTAACGTCGCTGCAGATGTACCAGAGAAGGTTCCTGCGCGCACTGACATCAAGGCCGAGGACACGGCCATGATCATGTTTACCGCCGGCACGACCGGCCCTCCAAAAGGTGTGATGCTATCGCACAAGAACGTCGTGGCCAATGTCAGTTCTGTTTACGCGAGTTTGGGAGAGGCGTTGACGCACACGGACTTGTTCATGTCACTCTGCTCTTGGTCCGTGGCAGGGAGTATCACCTCTGAGCTGTATCAGGCGATTTGCAAAGGTGCGTGCGTGTGTATCCCACCCGAGCTTCTCGAAGGATTCCAGGACCTCCCGCTGGTCAACCCTAGTGTGATTGTCTCCGTCGCTCAGCCGTTCCAGCGTGCGTATGCGAACATCGTGGACGACGTCATGAACCGCGGCACCTTCACGAAGGATCTCACGCGTTTCACAATTGGCCGCATTACCGAGAATAGGCTCATGTTCAAGAAGCCTGGGCGGACGCTCCGTGCCTTTTCCCACGCTCTGCTCGGCAAATTCAAGGAACAATTTGGTTCTGAGCTACGCCTAGCTATTATTGTGGGGCACCCCCTCACCAAAGACCAATCCGAGCTGATGGCCGATCTAGACGTCTTTGTCGTGGGCACGTACGGATGCCTTGAGGCGGGTGGCCTCGTTGCCACAGATATCGATGTCCCGCAACGCTTGAAGGCGCTCCCCGGTGTGGAGGTGCGCATCGTGAATGAGAAGAACGAAATTGTGTCCCCCGGGGATTTGGGCGAGATCTTGATTGAGGCACCGAACGCCATGCAAGGATACTTCGATGTGCACATTGACCCTGAAGAGGCTAAGAACTCGCTCATTGAGTACGGCAGTCGCACGTTTGTGCGAACTGGCGACTACGGCACGATGACGGGCGGTTGGCTCACCGTAAAAGGGCATCGCGATGTCATCATCACGCTGTCAACGGGGAAGACGGTAAACCCGCTGGAGATTGAATCGACACTGACGAAAAGCCCTTTTATTAAACAGGTCTTCATCTATGGTAACAACAGGCCGTACGTGACGGCGCTCGTGGTGCCCAACGCAAAGGCGATCGCGGCACACCTGCGGAAGGTGGAGCGGCGCGACGGACTTCCCATTGTGAGTGATCGCGAAAAAGCCGACTGTGTCCGTGCGGAGCTGCGTCGCGTTTCGCAGAACCTGCCACCTCGCACTCATGT
The DNA here is from genome assembly GCA_030849835.1 of Herpetomonas samuelpessoai. Taxonomy (NCBI): domain Eukaryota; phylum Euglenozoa; class Kinetoplastea; order Trypanosomatida; family Trypanosomatidae; genus Herpetomonas; species Herpetomonas samuelpessoai. The sequence goes on from JASAOC010002139.1 coordinate 89,996, forward strand.
TCGCCGATTCGCCTTTGTGGAGGAATTCACGCTCGCGAATGGGTTCATGACGGCAAAGATGGGCTACGCGCGGCAAAAGATTGAGAGCCATTACGTGCACTACTTTGAAGCGCTCTATGACGAGACGCCAAAGTTCTACGGCTACGCGGTGGACGACTATGATGACCTGTTCTGAGTCTTGTTGCAGTGGTGTCGGAGGGAGATGAGCGAGGGAGTAGAGATAGGGGAGGGGAGGGTGTCTCCCCCGTGTACTCCAGACTGTCTCCTTTTAGTTTTGGTACGTCTTACCGTGCCAAAGAGAGGGGATGTTGAACTTTTATCGGTATAACGCGTGATGGCGCACGAAATCGCCAGCACCATGCTGCTTCCTTCGCACGCGCACGCGGACACTTCACATATGCCACCTGTAACACAGAAAGTGGCGAGAAAGAATGACAGCACACCCTTTTTAGTCTACGGAGGTCGCAGGATTTTCATGGAGGACGCAGTGTCTTCTCTCGTCCTCCTACCCGCTTCTTTCCACACAGTATTGCCGCCTTCACGGAAGGATTCCACAGATAAGTGGGCAAGCGCCCAAGTCGAGGGCGTTTTCCGACTGACTTGGCGGTGCGGCTCGAGAGATTACTTTCACGACACCGAGGGGGTAGAAACCCCCAGCGAAAGTAAAGACCAAGGTTCTCATACATTCAGTTTCCTCGCTTTTCCCCTTCCTATCTGTTACTGTACTAGCACAGAGCGATCCCAAGTCGTCCGAACATTATCTTCCTCCTTCATTTTTGAGGACGCAAAGGAAGTCAACAAACATAAAACCCCAACAGCTTGCGTTTCTGGTAAAAGGACGTAGCTCCCAAAGGTCACGTTAGGCAAACCAAGTATGGAACGATGAGCCTGAGCAACGATAAGTTTTGCGAGTTTTTACTTCCATTGGTGGAAAAGGCGGACCAGATTCCGCGGGACAGACACCCGGAACTGCTGCGCCTGCTGCAAGAGGGGTTTGTCGGTGCGTTCAAAGAGACCGAGAGCAGCAAGGGCCTAGGATCTCGAGAGGAGGTGAAACTTTCCATCACACGTGCCGTCAAGGAATTTCATGACAAGGCGCCTAGAACGAATCCGGATTTCTTCACCAATCCGGCATATCACCCACAAGCAGCACTGTTTCTACAAGAGTTTCTCCGCTCCCTCACAGGAAACTCAAAGGAGTGGTTTCGGGAGTTGCAGGTTGCGTGCATGTCAGCCTGTCGATCAATTCTTCAGTGTATTGGGTGGCGCAATGTGCGGCTGTGCGTGCCAGGTGTTGTTTCAGGCACTATCCGTTACATTATGCGGTCGCATCTGGGAAAGGATTCTGTGGTAGTGCGACATGGAGCCCTGGCTGTGCTGACGGAGGCCTTGGTGACCGCTCTGTCCACCACGGAGGATCCTGAGTGGATCCTCGATGCAGTCAGCCACCTGTCTTCCGCAATGCGGAACTTTCTATCACCGAAAGCACTCGTTGAAACGGCCTATGATTGCTCCTCGTTGCTGCGAATTCGTCGTCTCATAGGAGACGTGCTGGGTAGTGAGGCGTTCAGCACAGGAACTCTCAGCAACAGCTTGCTCATTCATCAACTCCTAGTCGCCTACATGGTGGTGGAGAATATGATTCACGTGAGCACTGCTGAAGTGCCTGCAGAGGCAAAACCAGAAGACCTTGTCAATGCAGACAAGGTGCGTGGTGACGTCCCATTCGTGACCGACACGTACCTGCGCAGTGAGGTTGCTGTCCAAGTGTTCAAGGAAACCGTGGAGGAGCTCCGCGGCGTCGAGCTTCTCCACTTTGTGACATCGCTTACACGTTTCCCCACAACTCGTGGTATTCTCATTTCAAAAGGCGAAGACAGTATCCGCTTGTTTTTGTCCTTTGTGAAGAAATGCGTTCGAGTTGTGGGTACGTTGATGTCTCCCGAGGATTTGTACACCGATCGTGCTCCGCGTTGTTTCCCCGCTGGCGTGGTGGATGAGTGCCTCGAGTGCGTTGCTCACGCGTTGGCCGCGTTGCCAGGAGACGAAGCGTCTTGCTACTTTCCCACGAAGGTCTTGGCGGAGGACGACGAAACACCTGGTGAGGTCCTCACCAACGCACTACTAGACAGCTGCGAGGCAGCACTGGAGGAGTGGGACCTCTACGCGATCCACCCACCCACCATCTACGTCCTCACGCGCCTCGTCACGTGGCAGTTCAAGCCTCTTTCAGAGGCTGTGCGACCTGCATTCGCTGGTGCTGTCTTGCCGCTAGGGTCTGACTTCACAGCAAGCGGCGCCTTTGAGCAACTCTGGAGTGTGGTGGCGCGTCCACACCTGTGGGACATCACGTTAGACGAAGAGCTGTGCAGCTACCAGCAAATTCATCACCGGCAGGTGGTGGCGGCGACCATCCTGCGGTTTCTGTCTGTGGCCACGCGAGAAGTACTGGCGCCCGCCCTACGCCAGGAACGTGAGGCCAGCGGAAGCGCCCGAAGTGAAGCCCAACGCGCCTTCACCCGATTTGTTACTCTCACCCTGTATCTGATTATGGAGAAGGCGACTGCCACAGGTATCGTGCGAGAGGCGGCCACGATGGCAGTGCAGTCGCTCTTTTCAGCTTCTGGTTGCGAAAGTGCGTTGAGCTTCTTTCTCGATTCCGGCGTTCACTTAATCGACGATGCTTCCAGGGCGGTGAAGGAGACGCATCTGCGGCCGGCCGCGGCTAGCGTGCTCCGCGGGGCTGTGGAGTTTGCTATCGGCACACTTGCTGCAGCCACACGAAAAGAGCAGGAAGACGTTCATGAACCCAGTGAAGAAGCAACCGCCTCAACACAGAAACCTCCCTTTGTCGCAAGTGCAGGTGCAGCCGCGCGCCTCCATGGCCCGACACAGCTTCCCCTTCTCGTACGACACCGACTGAGCATTATCGAGATCATGGCTTTACACCAGGACTTTGGGCACGTCACGGAAATCGACGTGGTCCACCTCGCTGACTTTGCGACTGCTACAGTGCAAGTGGCGTGTGACTGCTGCCGAGTGGCGGCTGAGGAACGAGACGCGTATGGAACGCGTGCGGCTCTATCCTTGCTTCGCGACGCATTTGATATTGCTGCGGTGCTGAATTACTGCAGCCCTCTTGAGGCGGACGATGATGAGAGGGAGCGCCAGACAACTTCCTTCAACGAGCGCGTGCAGCTCCTGCAAGAAGAAGTTCGCGATGCCGTTCTTCTTGTGTTGTCCCATTGCTTCGCAGATGACCTTGACGGGGTCGCACCCACCGCTGTTCAGGTTGTTGTGCGAGGCTTGCTTTCGTTCCTCACGACTAAGACTGCCGAGGGCTGGGCCGAGGAGCAAGTCATGAAATGGAATGAGTCACAGCTGGAGAAGCGTCGGGCAAGACGAGAGGCGAAGGAGCGGAAAAGAGAGAAGCAAGGAGCGGCTACACCTATATTCCCTTTGGATGACGAGGCCAATGACGAGGGCCAAAGCGATACGGAAACACCAATGCCAAAGCTGGTATCCCCTCCTCTGCCTTGGATCTCGACAAACGCTGACGGAGAGGCGAGTGACACCGTCGTGCTCCAGCGGAGCCACCTCAAAACCGTCTACCGAGCGTATCTTTGCTTTGTCTCCTTGCTGAAGGAGCCCATTGCACGGTTCCTCACCAAGGGCTCTCGGCCAGGACGTCGGAAAGGGGAAGAACGACGGCAGTTGGAGGCCATTCCTGTTACCCCGTCCTTTTTTGCTGCGCTATCAGGACTAGAGGCCCTCACGATACTCACGCCAGACTTTCTTGAGAACCGTATGGGACAGGACATTCTGCCAGTGGCCTTGGTGTGGTACGAGAAGGCGGCGTTGCCGAGGATCCCGACGAACACCGATGAGCGTGTGAAACAGGCGGTGCGACAGTTTGCAGCGTCTATCGTGGGCATCAGCAGCACCGTCCACCTTCGTAACGCAGTGCGCGATTTGTGCAAACCGTGGTTCCACTTGAGTGATATGGAGGAGGAGGAAGGGGACGGGGAATCTGCATCTGCCATGCCTGTAGATGAGGTCAGTTCCGATCAAACGCAGGTGGAGCCCGTTGTCGTGGAGGTAGGAACGCCTGCAACCCCCGCACGCTGCCAAGAACCGCAGCAGTAAGGCATTCTGTGTGGGTGCTGCTTATCACGGGTGACAGCTCTGAAGCCCTCCGGCAGCCAGCCAGCTTTCTTTCGTCGTTTTACGTGAAGTGTGCACCGTTACTACAAAGGCAAATGGTCTTGAAAAGACAAAAACAAAAGTTGCACACCAATGGATAGCTCAGGGGAAAAGCTCGCGAAGTGTCACCCTTGGCCTGTCGTATGTGAGCGGCCGCATCGCGCAACACGGCGAACGATCATCTCTTCATTTCCCCTCTATTTTTTTCTTCGCTTTCGTTTGCCTCCCTTCACCTATTCACATATGTCAACCGGGTTATACCAAATTTGAACATACGTACACCAGAAATATGAGAAAGAGACGTGAGGTCTGCGGTAGCGCACCAGTGTTGCTTCCCTCAAGGCGTACGTGACTTTTTGATTCACTGAAAACTCTCTTTAACATCCCCACCGGCAACTCCGTCCTCCTTGCCTTCATCTAGCAAGTCAGCAGGCACACACGCACAGACAAGGAAAGGGAACGCTTTCGCTGCCTCTTCAGACTCCTTTCATAGAATTCATTTACTAAAAAAATTGTAGCTCACAAAATTTCCAGACACATTGCTGCAACTGCAAGGACGCTCTCTCTCCACTGGCACTGATTCCTTATTTCTTATTCGTTTCCAGTAAACTTGGCACTCCTCCGCCTTTTGCTCTGCCTCAGCTGCAGAGATTAGTGTCAGTGAGTCTTCCTTAGTGGGCTGGCTCACCATGTTCGGCAGCGAGAACGAGGAGGAGCACACGGATGCTTCGCAAAGACGATTGCCACAGCCCCTTCCCATCTCAGCTCAAGCAGCAGTAAACCCCACGGCACACATCTTGGCCTCATTCCCAGTTCCTCAACTCGCTGTTCCTACCCCATTACCAACCTCCAGCGTGAGAACGGCGTCCGCAGTACCGCTTGCACAAAGCCGGGAAAACTCCTCGCTCGAGGACGGCGAGGGTGCGGCTCACCAACATTCTCACGAAAAGCAGATGGACGAGACAAGGTGGACCCAGGGGGAACTCAAATCACTGTCGCGAAGCGTGCAAGAGTCCGCTGCGGTGCTCGTGCAGACGAACAAATTTACGCGCTTCCTGCAGGAGGAACTGCACCGTGAAGCCGTCTCCTTCGGCTATGCGGATGTCAAGGAGGAAGAGGGCATTCCTGCTGTTGGCGCACGAGGGAGGGAAACACTCTCCACCGCTGAGGCTGCAGCGGAGCTGCAGGACGGGGTCAAAGAGACCATCACTAATATTCTCACCGCCGCTGCCCACCGGCGCACCATTGACGAACCCACCTCTCTTGGCCGCGCCAAAATCGAGAGTTGGACTCCTGCGCCAGGTGGCACCGGCATGTCGTTGCGGCCGCGCATTCGCCAGCCCATCAACGCACCACAGCCCATGCCTGAGAAGAAGGGCGCCACCGGCACGAGTGCTCCACAGAACTCAGCAAAGCCGGACGACAGTACTCAGCTCGAGGAAGGACGAGTGGCTGTCGCCGGCACCAGCAGCGAGTCTGACGTTACCTCTGCTCGCCGCAGCCAGTTGCAGAGACCCACCTCGCCGCCCCCACCACACCCCCTGGGCTGTGCCGTTGTGAGCCCCAAGACTTCGGACATCATTGATGCCTCCTTCCGCGATGCTTCTCGTGAGGTGCTGGAGAATACGGAGGCCGTGGTCGACGATTTAGTCGTTCTGCAGCAATTCAACTCGCTGCTTCCACTCTACGCGGAACCGTTCATGGGCATTTCCGTCGAAAAGATCACAAAGTTCCTCTCCGTCATGTCAGCCCCATCCGAGGCTCCAACCTCCAAAGATGGGTCAGCTGGGATGGCATCGGGTTCTTTACCTGGGAAGGCTACGCCCCAGAAAACAGCTGAGAGGGCAGAGTGGCGAAATGCCATTCGTGGCCTCAGCTGCCTCACCGCCGTCACCCATGCTACTTTCCCAACAGATGCCGTTCCTGACGGGCTCATGGACCGCCTCGTTGGTGTGTTCGGCTCGGTGGTCCGCCGCGTAGGCCAAGTGGTGACCCACGCCGCTCCTGAGCTCTCGGACATGAGCGGTGAGCTGTCCATGCCTAAGAGCGCCACACTTCCCCGCAGCGGAAGGCGTGGTTACTACGGATCTGGCGGCATGCCTGCCATCCTTGCCGCCACCAGCAGCACCGTCGATATGCCCACAGCGCTGATGTGGCTAGAGCTGCTGCGGCTCTATCTGCAGCGGTTTAGCCTCGTGATTTGCAGCAGCGGAGTGAACCTCGTGCCGGATGGTGAAATGACCCGTCTTGAGGATAGTGTCTTTCAAAGTCTCTTCCTCACCGCTCACCGCTCAGCAACGAAGGAGGGTTTTCTGACGTACTCCTCTTATGTTGTAGATACCGCTGTGCAGACGTACCGCTGCTTGTGGAATCGACTGGAGGCGCAGCGATACACGTGCGCCGATAACTTCTTCCCACGCGTGCTCGTGTCTGAGTATCTTCCTTTGCGCACCTACGGTGCTGGAGACGGCAAAAAGCTGATGCCTCTCACAGTGGCTGTCCTTGCAGCCGCGCAGTCGACCCCGCTCAGCCACGATGCGGTCGGCCGAGCCGCTGTTGATCGCCTGTTTCAGCAGTGCGACGGATGGGCACACACACTCGTTGAGCAATTTCTGCTGCCTCACATCCGCAAAGGCACCGAGAAGGCTGTCCAAGACACGGCATGGGTGGTGGTGACTCAGCTGCTGGAGGACCTTACAGAACTGCTCGGCGCCCCAGAGTGGCCGGCCGCGGACCTTTTACTGCGTTCCTGTGTCATGAAGCTAGCCCATGTGGGACTGGGCGGTGCGCACACGGGATTACGGATCGTGGATGCACGCGCGGGCACCACTGGCGTGTCGCCTCCCCCTCAGAGTGACCTCACAGGACTGGATGTGGGCCAGCTCACGGGCCATGTGGTCGACGTTGTGGCACATGTCGCCATTCGGCTCTTTGACCCGACAGCGACGACGCTCTGCGGACCTGATACTCTCGAGCGCTTCGTGTCAGAAGCGCAATTGGACACCGCCATGTCACGCGAATGGGCAGACCTCATGAAGGTCCACACGGCAACTCCCCTGCCAAGCGGGGAGGAGGAGGAAGGCGGCGCCAAGACGCAACGACGAGGGAGCTCCAACGCTGGAAAGAGAGTCACCAAAGGGTGTAAGAGTCATCACAGCAGCCGCCGCGTGAGCTCCGACGACGAGGTGGAAAAGGGTTCCGCACAGACACACTCTCGCATCGACGAGACCGAGGATATAACGCAGAGGGCCAGTAACAAGATGGAGGCGCTTATTTACTACGCACTGTCGCGCAACGCCGAGACACGCGCAGCCGCTGACGTGTCTGCTGCGTGGCGCCACGCGCGCGCGGCGCACTTGCTTTCTTGGCGGCGGTACCGCGCTGGCGTCGTGCCCGAGGGCTGTCTGGACAGGTTGGCGCGTGCGACAGCGGTGCCGTGCGGCGGGCTAGAGGTGGAATGGGAGCGGCTGCGCTGTTGGTGCCGCGCACTGGCCTCTGTCGAGGAGCGGTCTATGCTAAGTGCGCACATGCGCCACACCCTCGTCACTCTACTGCTCGCTGTCTTTGGCGGCCGGGATGCTCGTGGCGGCGAAATGGCGGGGTCGGATGTGGTGGTGAAAAAGGTGCTCACCCATCTCACGCGGTTGTGCGACCTCCATCCGCCCCTCCTGCGGCAGGTCTGGCCCATTGCCCAGCGTTGCGTTCATGACGACAGCGCACGTGCGCGCGAGTCCAGCGTCCCTATTTTGATGACGCTGCTAAGCAGGCTGGTGGGTGGCGGCAACAGCCGCGCCCATCGACCTGGAGCAGCGAGTGGCTGCGCCACGCCTACCCCGGACGAGGAGAAGCGTGCGGGCGAAATCGTTTCAAAGCTGGTGCACCTTTTGCACGACAAGAGCGTCGCCGTTGTGAGCCGCACCATCGCCGCCCTCGATAGCCTTCTCATCGATCCGCAGTACCGTTGGCTCCTAGGTGGTGGCACAGGCGGTGCCGTTCTTTCTGTCATACAGAATAACCTTCTTCCGCTTGCGAGCCCGACAGCAGAGAAGAAGCACCGCGCGGACGTGACACGTCACTTCTTGCGGCGGTGGGCAGTTACGCTGGTGGAGGGTGACGCGAGCGCCACAGGCCCTTTCACCCAGCTTGCGCAGGAGCTCTCCACCCTCACGATGCTCTCAGCCAAGGAGTTCCCGCACGAGGTTACGTCAGAACACCCCCTCGTCGTTCTCCTTCGCAACGTGTGCCAGAGTGTTGGAGGTGGAGCAGGAGTCTCCGATGACGCCAACACGACTCCTTCCTCCGCCACCGGACTCACGGCTTCTTTCACAAGCGCGGCGGCGACTCATCGACGGCGTAGCAAGCACGCGATGGAAGGCCAACAGTTGAGTCATGCCATGCATAGCGCATCGAGGGCTCTCTGGGCACGGTACCAGTCGTCCTCGGCGACGTGCGCAGAGGCGGTATGCAGCCTGGCCACCCTGCACGCACTCTCCCTGGCCTGCCGGGAATGGGTGGAGCCGCTACTGGAGCCCCTGTCTCATGGCTTGTCGTTAGCCCAGCCCAACAACCAACAGGTTCCCCGTTTCGGCGACGCCAATGAGCAGTCCGACTTTGTGGCTGGCACGTTGCTCCAGACGTGCCATATCATTAGCGCGGTGCTCGCCTCACCCAAGGTGCCCACCATCTCGCTCAACCACATGTCCCAGCAACTCAACCGAGTGCTTTCTCGCTACGTGGGCAAGCTGCAATCGCGCGTCATCGTCGCGTGCATCGGGGCCCTGACAGCCATGATCACGTGCGGCGCTAAGCACCGGCTTTCCACCACAGAAGTGAACCATACATACCTGCAACACTGCTACCAGCTCATGAACGGCTACTACGCCTCAGTGAACAATCTGCTAGAAGGCCTTGGGTCAAATCCACAGAACTTACCATACATCCAGCGCTTTCTCTTCCTTCTGTCTGAGTTTCTGCGCCAGTACACCGGCTGGAAGAACCCCGTCCTCACCGCTTCACTCGCACAGAGCCCACTGACGCTTGGTCAGCACCACCACCCGCACCAACCACAACAGCAGCAGAACCTCCTTGCCAAGGGTGTGGGGATTTGCGGCAACGTGTACAGCCTTGTGGAACGGGTGCTGGCGCAATGTCAGAACTCTGACACCCGCCAGCGCATCGTCGTCATTGGTCTGCGTGTGCTCTCCTCCCTTTGCATGCTGGAGCCGACTACGTACCTGTACCGATGCGAACCGTACCTGCGTGAGGCTCTCGCGTCCGCCGACGCCGCGACATGCATCCAGGGGCTCAGTCTTATCCGGGATTTCCTCGTTGACGAGGACTCCCGTGTTGACCTTGCCGCACGTCTCACGGACCGCCTCATGTCTTCTGGAGCGGCCCCTGGGCCAAGCGTCAAGGACAGCCCTCTTCCCGCGCACAAGAATGCGCTGGCGAAATCCACTAAGTCGACCAAGAAGGCGCGAGCAGGCAAAGGCAGTCGTCGCCGCGGCCGAGGGAAGGTGGCTGCTGAGGTGACCTCTTCTGACGAAGGGGACGAGGGTGCGAGCAGCAGTCAAGACGGAAAGGGCAGTCACACCGACACAGGGCACGAGTTGCGGCAGGAGGACGGCTTCCACGCAGCCAGTGGCCTTGCTGAGTTGCAGGACCAAAACAGTGGCATGTCAACCTGGCTCATGCAGAACTTTCACGGCAGCATTGTTGAACTCAGCCTCTCCGGGAACGAACGAATCCGTTCCTTGTGCTTGGAGATTCTGCAGGCAGTTGCGCAGGGTGGCCTCCTGCCACCAGTGAAGTACCTCGACGTTGTGGTAGCCCTTGCCACCGATGTGAACCCGACGCTGCGTTACAAGGCGATTCACCTTCTCACCGCTCACGCCGAGCGCTACGAGGATATCATCGCATCTCAGATGAACCGTGCCGTGCAACGGATTTTTCAGCTTCATCACGCGTGCGGGGTCAACTTGCTCGACAGTGCCTACACCAAGGCACGTTCAGTGTTCTCGAACGCCGAGTGCAGCGTGTACGCGCCAACCTTTTCGCTTTTCCGGAAGCGCAACCGTGAAAACCTTCTTGTGACCTTGACTCGCTTCTTTTACCAGGACTCCAAAGTGGTGGCGTGGTGCAGAGAGTACTTCCCCGTTGGGCGGCAGGAGAGCGTCGAAGTGCCCGTGGACTCAGTAGAGGGCATGTTGCGCAGCGCAAACCCCTTCACCTTCCTCGCTCATCTCGCGATCGCTACAGCGCTCTGCCCTTTCACCTCTGAGAGCGGTGTGGCCAGCCTCATGCAACACTGCCGCACCGGCATCGATCTTAACGGGCAGAGCTCCCTCGACTTTGTCACCGCACTGTCCGTCGACACAGCATCGGCTGCTATCCCACCTGCTGCTCTGTTGCCCTCTTTGTGGAAGTGTGTGGGGGTCGTGCTTCTGGCCCACATGCGCCGCGCCGTACGGCTGGAGTACCGGCTCACCACAGCCAAGCTGCAGAAGTACGCGGCCTCTGGGATCGGCGGTCACGCGACCGTTCCCCTGCATCCGCGCGAGCCCTACAGCAATGCTACAGCGGGACTTCTGGTCGCCGTCCGTGCCGTGGTGGAGCAGAGCAGCCCACTGCTCCTATTGCTGCGCCAAGGGCCTGTGGAGGCTCAGGCCACGATTGCCAAAGGTATCGCATTCCTAAAGGGTGAATTGGAGGCGGCGTTGATGGACGACGCTGGGGAAGAGCTCTTCCGCACTTCTTCTGGCGACTCCAAGGCCGGGAGTCTACCGCCAAGTCAGGCCCTCTCTGTGAGAAAAGGGAAGCAAACAACGGCGTCAGGGGCTTGGAAACGCGGTCGCGCAACCGGTGAGGTTGGAAAAGCTGGCACCCGCGCTTCCGGCCGCCGTCCCCGCATGCGGAAGGAGAGGACGCCAGGCAGTTCCGCGGGTGACAGCGACGGCGATGACGATGGCGACGGAGACCAAAACGACACAAGCACCACGGGTGGCGACTCCGATAGCGAGGGTGTAGAGGTTATCTCGAGTGGGTCTAGCCCTCTGGGGTCGACCACGAGCGACGAGTCTGACACCACGGACGAGGGTACCAGCGATTCAGGCTCTGATGAGGAGCACTAGAACTGTTCACTTTCGCAACCGCGTGCCTCCCTTTTCTCCCCTTTTGTTTTTCTCTGCTCTTCTGTGACTTTTGTTGTTATTCATGTTTCACAATCCATAGAACCGACTCTCTCGTGTTTCTCAACACCTTTATCTTTCCTGAAGTCATTGCCTCTCGCTGGCTTCTTTCACACTCTGTACCTTTGCGTTCCTTTCGTTCCCCTTCTCCATTTCCACCTTTTCTTTACTTCGTTGCGCTCTGTGTTCAGAGTCTGCTTTGCCAATCTCTCGCGTAATCGCCTCTCTGAAGAGCAGAAAGAGTAAGAGAGAGAAAACAACAACAACAGATAAATGCAACATCCAAGCGGCCGCACTGTGCGGCTGGGTGGCGTCGGACCGTGCGTAAAGGATACCGCCGTTTCTTCCTTTCCACAAAGATGTTCTGAACGCTCTGACCTTCTCCCTTTTTTCCTACTGTTTGCATTATTCGTAGTAGCCCTTACAGTTTCAAGGGTCTGTGAAGAAGGAGGACGTAGCAACGGTCCTACGCACACAACGTTGTCTGAGGTAGCGGCCACCGCATAGGATCGTTTCATTCCTCTTACCCCGAACACATTTCTTCATCTCTTTACGTAAGCTTTTTTTTCCATACAAAGCATTCATTCCATAGATCTTCTTGCCAAACCGCGCGTGATCAATTTCCATCGACTTTGCATATCTTGTACGAATACTCTTTTGAAAACCTTTTACAAACAACAAGCGACGCACGTTCTCCAGTGCATTGCTTAGATGTTTCAAGAAGCTGTAGATCATGTAGCGGAGTTTATTGGCACCCAACCACATGACACAGGTTGTTCCTCCGTAGACCTTGGCGAGTTCATCACACGGGATGTGGCCCCTTACTGCGGACAAACCGGAAGTCCTGCATTTCGCGATGGCGTCGTGCTTCTGCTCCTCTCCCAGTACGCAGCGTCTATCCACGTCTACCAGATGCCAGCGTCCTCGCTGGCGGCCCATGGCCCTGCCTCTGCTGGTCCCAGCCCAGCCGCGGACACGGGAAGAAGACGAGGGGTAAAGGGTGCGAGGGTGGCCGCTGCGACATCACCCATCGTTGCCATTCGCGCGGAAATGAGGCACGCAAAGGAGGTGACGATTGACGAAGTTAACACCCTTTTATCGGAGGGTCGCATTGTGTGGCAGGCGGCGGCGTCGTCTGCGACCCGCCCCAGCAGCAATGCCGACGCCATGCTCTTGCGATTTGTACCCAAGCCTGCGCTGCGAGAGAAGGCCCTTGGGTTTTCGGTGCACACGGAGTCCATGTTCATGACAGCCAACTTCTTGTGTGACCATGCTTTACAGGGCTGGGCGACGATGCAGAACACCCCTGAGGCGAAAGCACGGTATAAGCAGCACTTGGTGAACGCAGGGCTCCGCAGACTGCGGCAGCGCCAAATCATCTCCGCCGCCTATGTGATTGAGACAGAGCCAAAGGTCTGGGTGACCACTCGTTGGTTCCCCATTTTTGCCGCTCCCCTCACGGAACCAGAGAAGACAGAGTGCGCCACCTCAGAAGGAGCTGCCGGTCAGACGAGTAGGGCAACCCCGTCGTCGTCCTCACCAATAGCACCACTGGCGAATGCGAGCAGCGGAGTCGAGGAGACAGGCCTGACGCCCACCGAGTTTGTGGCGTATCGAGGGAAACGAGGGAACAGCCCGTTGAATCGCTACTTCGCGCGCTGCCGCTGCGAGGATGCATCGTTTCCTTCTGTAGTCCTTGACCTTGGCGTGATACGGCGAGTTGTCAAGTCGTCCGCAGAAGGAAGCCTGGTGCTGCAGGACGCCACCCACGCCATCCTCGCCGCCCACGGGAAGTACGGGCTGGACATTTCTAAGTCCGGTCAGCTTATGCTGCGGCGTGCCATGGTGGCAGCGGGGCTGCGGGTGGTGTGGGCGTGGGTTCCGCATCGAGGAAAGGCGCGACGCATTCGTCTGGTTATGCCTATAGAAGATTTACTCCGCAACATTCAGCTAAGGTCTGCAAAGGAGCAGCGACAGCGTCGGAGGCGGCTGCGACATCATTCCAAGGATCAAGAAGCACACAGGAGGCAGGTAGGAAACGAGGAAGCGGCTGCAGCCGAGGCGGCAGCGGGTCCTCTCAGCGAAGACGACAGCGCGGAGGATGCCTTCACGTCCACCGACAAGCTTGTCGAAGTGGAGGAGGTGGAGGGCGATCCAGACAATCCGCTAAGCGACCGCGATGACAATGGTGACGACGGTGAGGAAGCGGCATCGTCAGGGAAGAAGGGACGTCGCAGCGGTGAGGGAGCTGCTACCCAAGGCGGTCGCAGCATTGCGGGTAAGCAGGCCGCCTTCTTGCCTTTTTATTGCGCCGTCGGTGTCCCACTCGACCTGCAACTAGGCGGCGAAGCCGAACGTCGGCCACTCGCATTGACGGCGGTGTTTCCCAAGGTGATCCTAGAGACCCCAGAAAAGGTGCGCAAGGCGTGCATTGCGACGGCCTTGGAGGGTTACATGAAAAATTATCACACCGTTGAGGTTCATTCTGTCGTGCAGAAGGGCAAGAAGGCATTCGCCACGGTCTACATGCTTCGCGAAGACCTGCAGGCGGCAGAAGGGCGCAGCACCAAAGGTGCCAAGGACGAACCCCACGCACGCGACGAGGAGAGTGCCACTGCAGCGAATGGCACGAATTTCTCCGCTGCTCCAGCAGCCACGTTGCGAGACATCGAACCCCAAGACGGGAGTGAAGCCAAGATGGCTGCCGCAACCACCACGGAGTCATTACCCAAAGGTCTCTCCCCATTTGCCGTGGAGGCCGTCCTGGAGGCTCTCCACAACTCACCCCGCCACGCTGCGACGATCAATTACCTCGGCACTGTCATTTCTGGCACAACGCTCACCCGTCGCGTGCTGCCCTATCTGCGCTCTCAGGGCAAGGTGGTCAGTACAGGTGTTACACCCCGTGGCAAGCGCCGCATCGGCATCATTGCACTCGCGAACGTCACACTGACAGATCAGGAGAAGATGGAACTGGTGGCGGAGGAAGCGGCGAGGGCAGAGGGCGGCCCTGAGGCTAGCCTTGACACGGCCACCACGGAGGAGGTCATCCGCAACGTAGCTGGCCCGCAAGCCACCAAAAGCTGGACGACGGACATTGTTCTCGAGGATGTGCCGGCGGCGCCTGAAGGTGTTGAAGGATCTAAGGAAGGGCAGCGTCTCCGCATGGCCTCCAACCGCGCCAAGAGCACCGTGGGAAAGCTTCTGCTTGTCCGCAACGGGTACTCGAGACACTCCCTGTGCCGCGCCGGGCGCCTACACGTTGAGCTGTGGAAGCAATGGCACGAGTGTGCGGCGGCGCTGCGGGACGATGGATTGCCTGCTTCGCCCCCAGAGAAAACCCAGATGATGCTGCGGTCTGTGTACGACAACATGAGCCTCAGCACCTTTTGCATTGTCGTTGGGTTTTCAGCCTTCGACCTCGCCAGCGTGTTGGGCATCGTCGGAAAGGACCTCTCTAACTCTGCTGAGGACCCTCGGACGAAGGAAAAGTCCGCAGGTGGCGCGGCAAAAGGCAGGCAGAGCGGGAGTCGCAAGCAGACGCGAATCACAGACTTTTTCGGTGCCACTCCCAACGCTGGCAGCGCAGGGAATGCGACGCACAACAGCGATCCGGACGGGGCGAACAGGAACCAGGGGATTTCGTGGTCCACGCCCCTCCAGGCACTACCGCCTAGTGTGCAAGCATGGTGCACTCGGCAGGGGTACGGGAGCCTGCGCCTTGCCTTGCAGCTACTCCAGCAACGCGGGCTCATTACCTGTGACACTTGCATTGATCCATTTTTGGAGACACCACTCCTGGAGTTGTCCATCTCCCTCCGGTCTGTTGCGGTGCGGGAGAATCACACCTACACGTTCTACAACGGTGGTAGCGAAGCCACAAGCAGCACTGGCAGCCTCTTTACCCCTTCCTCCACCGCGTACGCGGTGCTGCGCTACTGGCAGCCCGAGTGGTGCTGCGTGTCGTACGTCCAGTCCGGGATTGTGGCGGTGCGGGACGCCATGCAGGTGGCACCAGACATGAGCTTCCCCCAACTCGCCGCCATGTCGCGAGTGCTGCGCAAGGACCCTGGCGCCATCGCCGAGTTCGTCTACCAGCGGCAAGGTTGGGTGCATTGGTCGCGCACCCCACGTCTACCGCAACGCCCAGGCAGCCTCAATCGTCTCACTCGACCAGAACTTTCGATGAACAAAGCCAAGGCCTTGCGTC
Source organism: Herpetomonas samuelpessoai (assembly GCA_030849835.1). Classification (NCBI taxonomy): domain Eukaryota; phylum Euglenozoa; class Kinetoplastea; order Trypanosomatida; family Trypanosomatidae; genus Herpetomonas; species Herpetomonas samuelpessoai. Next base: position 105,596 of record JASAOC010002139.1, read on the forward strand.
GGCAGCGTGCCCGGCGGCTTGGTGGTGGAGGGGTGGGCCGTGGTGCGCGGCGGCGCGTGCACGAGGCCCCGCGTGTCAGCATCTCTGGTGGCGCCATCGAAGAGGCCTTGGCGGCTGCTCTGGCTAGCGCAAACCCTCGTCGGAAAGTCGAAGACGTTGCCAACTTGCTGGACCGCTTACGCCGTCGAACATGGCTGCAGCGGGTGCTCAGTGTCGCTGCAGGAGCGTCCTGTTCGTCTGACGGCCGCGGCAAGGGAGCGGAGAGGTGGCTACTCTCTTTTGAGCCGAGCGCCGCCTGGCTTGGAGGCTTTGATACTGGCGCATTGCATGCGTCCGCGGTGGATGCGACGGTGTTGGCTGTCCTCGGCAGCACAGAGTACGACCGCGACACTCCCAACAGCGCCACCCCGCACAGCGGCATTTTGGCGTGCACCTTGAAGGAGGTGTTCATGACGTGCACCAAGCTGAACGGGGGCAGCACACTCCGCTCCCGCGACGGTGTAGCGTTCGACATGAAGGCCGGATCGGCAGAGATTCTGCCGCTGCTGCAACGTGTCTTCAGTCCTTGCGCACTGCTGCCTCCTCTTCCCAATGCGGTGGCAGTGCCAGATGCGAGCTCGACAACCGACGCTGGCGCTCCTTTGATGTTCCAGACGAACACTGCCTCACAGCAGCTTGTCCACAACATCTCGAGTGCGGCGTGCCGTCGGGCGACCACGACATCGGACACGGGGGCGGTGGTAGGATCGTCTTCAAGCGCTTGCTTCGCTGATGAAAGGAGTCATTGCGATCTCGACAGCGCCTCGCAGTCCTTCGAACTCGCGGCCGATGCACTTCGCATGATTCTCCTTTCTGATCACGCCCACTACCGTGGCGACATCGCCCGTGACTTGCTGCTGGCGTTTCCCAAAGGCTGCGTTCAACAGGCGCGCGCCTTTCTCCTCGAGTGCCCAAGCTTCCGTTCGTCACAGGCACGGGGACGGCTTCCAAAGCTGACCCTCGCGACACGGCCGTACATCTTTTCCACAGGACTCCTCAAGTCCATGCCCCGCCCATGTGCCAACGCCGCCCTGTTGCACGGGTGGGCTGCCTGTTTGGATGCCACAGCGACCGCTGCCTCACGCGGTGCCCACCATGCTGCTTTCGCCGCAAATCCCTTCGCAGCAGGCGCCGATGCAATGTTCGACGTGTCGGTGACAGAGCAGCCCACGATGGATGTGCAGGCCATCGTCGCAGCAAACGCGGAACTCACTGCACGGCGATCTGACAATGCTGGTGGTATGTCGCAGCAGCAGCAGCAGCAGCAGCAACACGGCGGGAGCGGCGGCGGTGGTGGCAGCGTCGCCGCTCTTCGGCATCGCATAGAGGACTCTATGCGTGGGTTGCGTCTACCTGTCATGGCGTGGTCGCAGCGTGGTGTGCGGCTGGAGGCGTCACAGTTGTCTGCAGCCCGCGAAGAAGAGGCTCAGGCTGCGAAAGCACGGGCACATCGCAATGCACTTGCGGCCCGTAAGCGTGGCCGGACAGAGGAAGCAACCAACGTGGAGGACGGCCAGGGTGATGGTGCCGTGAAGGAAGAGGGCAACGCCGACGAAGAGGATCCCGCAGAAGACGACGACGACGGCATGATTCATCATCCTCACGGCCTTTCTGCAGGCGACGCTGCTGCGAGCCTTTACCCCTCGCGCACCCTTCTTCTTTGCGATGGGGATGTGGGGGAGATGGAGGGCATTCCTGTGGCCCTTCCCGCCTCCGCGGCGGAGCGTGGCATGGTGGCAAGCACCATTTCTCACATTCGGGAGGGTCGCAACGACACGGAGAAGGACGAAGAAAAAGCTTCTCAGCCACGCTACCCTAGCCCGTTTCACCATGTCGACGGCACGTTGAACGAGTACGTGTGGCGTTACACCCTGCTTTGTGTCTATCGCTGTGTGCTGCGTGTGCCCGGGGTGGCGGAGACGGACCTCTGCGCACGCATGACGGCGAGTGGATTGCTCGGCCCACGCAGCTTCCGCTTTGCCATCAATTTCCTCTGTGCCTCTGGTGTACTGGTGCGATCGGTGGGTGAAGTGACAAAGCCTTCCCCGTTTGCAGGAAGCCCTTTGCGACCGGGTGGCGCCCCGCCTTTGCGACGAACACGTAGGGAGGAGGCGGTCAAGCAGTTTGAAGCTTATTACACGGCAACGGTGTGTCCGAGCGGGTTGTGGGACATGACAAAGCTGTGAAGCTGCCATGCCAGCACGAGGTAAGATTGGACGCGACTATTCTGCTAAAAAAGAAAAAGAAAAAGAAACACTTTGTTTTCGTTTCCAACTGCGTCAAAGGTCAAAAAAAAAAAAAAAGAAGCACACAAAAAACAATCGTAAACCGGATGAGTGGTTGCGGTCTCCCTAACTCTACGGTTTTTCCTTCCTGTACGGCTCAAGCGACGAGGCTGGAAATGCGTTTCTAACATCTCTGAAGGAGCACGGTTAGCGAAACAAAGCAACAGCAAACAAAATACTAATATCCCGTGCGGAGTCTCACGTAACGTTGTACTCATTGCAGAGACGGCGCGGGTTCGTGTATGAACGGTGCGAGATCACTTTCTCTCGATTTGCCTGTGAGCCATGTGCGTCACCATTTCACGCGTCTTCAAACCTTCTCCGTCTCACCTATTCTCTCCCCCTGCGTTGGTTCATCCCTCGGTCTCCATTGTGGCTGGCCAAGGATCTACACCGGTACACACAAAAGCAATTTTCATTCCTGCCCTGAGGAAGTTTGTTTCTTCACGAGTCCCTAGTTACTCCACTTGAGCTCTTTTGTCTCTCTGTCTCTTACGCACGCAGGGCAGCACAACTTCTACTAACAAAAGTTCTGTCAAGAAACTCTTTTCAAAAAACAACAACAACAATATCTGGAACAAGACAGAGTCCCAATTCCCACTGATCATCCTCGCCAGCCATGCAACTCCGCCGCGCCACCATGGAGGACATGTACGAGATGCAGCACTGCAATCTCCTCTGCCTGCCCGAGAACTACAATCTGCGCTACTACTACTATCACATCCTTTCATGGCCTCAGCTGCTGTACGTGCAAGAGGACTACAATGGGAACACGGTGGGCTACGTGCTGGGCAAGATGGATGACGAGGAGGACGCGGCCAAGAAGCATGGCCACATCACGAGCTTGGCCGTGCTGCGCTCGCACCGTAAACTCGGGATCGCGTCACGTGTGATGCGGGCGACCATGAATGAGATGGACAACGAGTACGGCGCGAACTTCTGCTCTCTGCACGTCCGCAAGACGAATGATGCGGCGCTGCATCTCTATCAGGACACGCTCGGTTACCGCTGCGCCGGCATCGAGGAGCGCTACTACGTCGACGACGAAGACGCTTACCACATGAAGCACTACTTCCACCAAGAGAACACAGGCAGCTACGTGGACGAGAATAAGAACCTCATCAAGCACGCGGCAGCGGCGGTGACGGGCAACAGTGGCGCAGGTGGTGGTAGCGCCAACGGAAGCGGCGGGAATGCCAATGGAAAGCCGTCTGCGAAGGAGCTGCAGTCTGAGATGGAGAAGCTGCTGGAGGAGCTCGGGGAGAGTGGCGGCGGCAGGGGAGGAAAGGGTGGCAAGGGCGGAAAGCACAACAACGGCAACAACGCCGGAGGTGGAAAGAAGGGAAAGGGGAAGAAGTAATCTTACCTTTGTGCTTCCTTGATCAGAAGATCAGAATTTTTTTTCTTCTTGCACGCGATCCCTATCCGACATGTTGGCATCTTCTTTTCTGTCTTTCCCCGCTCTCCCCTTCTCCCTGCGCACGCTTGGTGCCTACGACGGGTATGATCAATCGTAACGCTAATATCGCTTTCAAAGCAATAAACACATGCGAGAAATGCACTCACACGGAAGCAATTGAAATCCGCGTTTGGTTTTGTCGCTATGGCAAGCGCTGAAAGGTAAAGATATAACATCTGTGTCTAGGCGTGGTTTCTTCTCTCGCCACAAGAGCCAGGCTGTCGTTCCTTCTAGAGCAACTGATCAGTGAAAATCAGATCCAAATCGCTTCTTCATGAAGCCAAGGAGAAGCAGTCTTTCACGCTTCTGCTCAACAGTGAGCTAAGCACTCTTGTGAACACCACGTATTATTCCTGGTTCGTTTCTCACCTCTCCTCTTTTCTTTTAAATATATATTATTCATGCAGTGCTTTGATTAGAAAAGCCAAAACAGTTTGTTGCGTGTGTCTAGATCTTCCAAGACAACACGAGGTGATACACGCACGCACAATAGACCAGAGAGATGTTTGAGCCTTTGCAGGAATTGTTGTTAGCCTTCAAGGATGGAGGACGCACTACGTTGTCCAACCACGCTGCCCTCGGCAACGCTGTCTTGGAGGACAAGCGGCTCCTGGGTGAAAAGGATGGTAGGCTCTACGGCAGCAGCGAGGAGGCAGAGTACGTGGCCCGAGGAGGCGCCACCTACGCGCAGCGCCAGTTTGCGAACGAGGCGGTGATTGGCTGGAGTCGTGCAGGGTCCACAGGAAACGAGGACCGCGGTCGTGCGGCTTTGCGCCGCCGCGCACTTCTCCGTGGTAGCCCGAAAGGCCTTGTGCGATATGTTGCCACCGTCTGCACAGCGGTGCCCCGGCGTGTGGCACGGCTGGCTGTGTGTACCGCTGCCTATCTCTTTCCCGCCCTGCGTGGTGTATTTCCCTCAGCAGTGCCTCATCCCAGCGGGCGTCGGGCACGAATTCTCTCCAGCCCAGCCGCTGCAGCGCCAGAGAGGGTGACAGCGATTGCCTTCCACCCGTACCAGATGGTGCTCGCGCTTGCCATTGACGAGGGTAGCTCGGACAATAGCGCGCGGGTGGCAGTGTATGACGTGACGCGGAATGAGGTGATGGTCGTGCTGACGCATGCGTTTCAGAAGGATGTACAGGCGCTGGCATGGAAGCCGTGGTCGAGCGACGTACTCGCGGTGGGCTGCCGCGGTGGAGTACTCGTTTGGAGCGTGAACGGTGGGGCGGGCTCCCCGGACGCCACCAGTGCCACGGCGATGGGGGCTCGCGAGGCGATTCGGAGCGCGGGCGGCTACGCAGCCGTGCGGGGACGCGGTCCGGCTGTGTGCATGACGGCAAAGGCGTCTGAGGCGGCGTTTGCGCTCTTCTACCGATGCTCTCGCGGGATGCCTGTCACGACGATGGCCTTCTCCAATGAGAATGGGCGCTATTTGGCGTGCGGCAGCCGCTGGACGGCACGACTGCATGTCCTAGACTTTACCGACGGCCCGCAGAACAAGGGGAGTCTCTTGTGCAGTCTGATCCCAAGTGTCGAGGGGGGTAGCGAGCAGGTGCTCTTCTCCGACGACGACAGCAGCGTGTTCTCGGCGGTGGCTGGCGCTCCATACCTTGCCTTTGCTCGGATATCGCAATTCCCATACCAAACGACCACTGTCCCACTTCCAGCACCGGCGCAGCAGCTCACGCGCGCCACCGGTGTCGGCGCGGACTACTACTTTCTCTACACGAGCGGATTGGAGGGTGTTCTCCTGGCACGCATTAGCAGCGTGACGGGCGTCGAGGTGGTGTCTCTCATTTCTACTGCGCTGTGCCGGGGGGTGGGGGGCGCGGTGCGCGGGATCGCGGCCAGCAAACGGAGGCTGTGGGTGGCGCTAGAGACGGGTCACCTCCTTGTAGCGTACTACAACAGTCGCGAAGGACATTTCAACCTCCTTCCCATTGGCGTCGCTGCCACCAACGCGGACCTCCTCGCTGACTTTCCGGGGTGTCCGGTCGGGTCGCTCTTGGGGTTGGTGGAGCGCGATGGCGCTGTTTCCTTTGTGCCGTCGTACCACATTTGACGTGCGCGGGAGGAGGCATTCAGAAGTGTCTGCGTTTCCTTTTCATCACCTGGCTTGGCAAGACTTCCTCGCCACGCACACAGCCCTATCGCGGCGGCCGTCATAGAACACATGATAGTTCTTCGCGAAGCGAACCACACAAAGATTTCTTTTGGAAGTGAACCATCGTATACCTGTGTATCTTGGTCAAATGCTGACATAGAAGACGGCAGGTGCGGACGCGCGGCAGAGCATAAGAGGTCACTACGGTTAGGCTTCGTTTGGCTCGTCTTTGATATGGACTACCTTGCGTTCGCTCAACCTTCTCTCGCTTCGCCTCGTGCGGGCAGTTGAGCTTCCGCCACACGTGTTTGCGTTTCGCGTATAACAGATACCGTAAAGAGAAATGCAACAAGACAACGTTTCAAAGGAAAGCAAAAGCAATGTCTAGAATTGCTCAAAAAATAATAATAAAAAAGACCTCATCTGTGCGGAGAACGATACCATCCCTCCTTCTTTGAAGCACCTATTACGCGTACGCCGGGCTTCTTTCAATTGTCTTGCGACACAGGAACGAACACAAAGTGCCGTGGCGCTGTCTCTCAGCCACGCTTCCGTATCCTTTCTCCGCAGTGTCTCTCCCAGAACTCAATACATGGCGCTCCTGCTTTTACTTGGCCTCCTTCTTCTCTGAGCTCTTTCAGCAGCAAATACAGCAGACATCCTTAGGGTAAAAAAAAGAAAAAAGAAAAGAAAAAGAAAGCACGACGGAACAAACGCCTCCAGCCGTTTGGGGACTCGTCTCATTTACCCGCACTCGTTCCACTTGCTCTCCCTCGACGTTTTAGTGTCATTGACCTCCTTCTCTAGACACAGCCTGGAGCGTGGCAGAAAACTGTGAAGCATGACGAGTACGCTCGACAGCATCACGGCAGCAACGAAGCTGCGGCGCTCCGTGCTAGAGGTGCAGCGCGAATTAGAGGCGAAACGCGTAGACTACAATCTCCGCTTGGCGCGGGTACGCGAGGGCGAAGAGGAGCTCGCCAAAGATCGTGCAGAGCTGCAGGACACCCTGGTGCAGTACTACAAGTTCATTCAGGAGAATGAACTCAAGCGGAGTCGTGCGACGAAGAAGGCCGTCATGGAAGAGCGCCAGCGCAAGGAGCGTGAGGAGCAAATCGCGGAGCTCACTGAAAAGCTGCAAGCCCTGGATGCGGAGCGCGATTCCCTTCGGGCGCAGTACACGAGCTATCTCAAATACCAACTTTTCCTCGAAGACGTGTTGAACCGCAACGATGGCGACGAGTATCAGGAGCCCAAGGACATCATCAAGCGCTGGATGACACTGCAGGACAACACGAAAGTGCTGCAGCAGCGCAAGACCCAACTCGAGGAGGATCTTCTGCGCAACAAGAGCGCCCTCAACGTTGCACGGCAGCGTCGGAGCAATGAAAGCGTGTCGTTGCAGAACCAGCTCAACGAACTACAAATGACGCTGGAGAGCTTGCAGAAATCCATCAAGGTGAAGCAGGATGAGCTGGAGCGAAAGATCAAGCAGAAGAGCTCCACGACGCGCACCGTGAGCCATGTGAGCATGGCCGCCAAGAACCTGTACGATCGCTGCCTCACATGGACACAGCCTTACTCTGGTCGCGGCAAGGCCGAGTCGAGCGACGGGGATGCGCTCCACCAACTGCAGGTCATTGCCGACTGCCTGGTCGACTTCCAGGCCGTCATTATCAAACACCTAGAGGAGAAACTCAATGCGAAACCAGCGTATTGAGGTGTCGTTTGTGTGTTGTATTTCCACACAATGCCCAATGTGCGGAGCTTGGCGTGCCACTCGGTATCTGGTTTGCACGCTGAGGCTGTCTTCCTCGTACACACCTCCTCCCTCCTCCGTCCTCCTGCTCCGCTCTGTTGCCTCTGCTACGATCAGCAGCCACTTCCAGGGAATCATTGTACCTTCCACTCTGTATTTTCTCCACTTTGCCTTGTTTCACCTTTCCTTTCATTCTCATGTAAGATATACACTGTCTTTGGTTGGCTATTCGCGCATTATTCCATCCCCTTCTGTACAGCTACAACACATAAACAAACACACACACACATCCACGAAACGAGGAGACGGTAAATCAGTTGACACGAAAGGTGTTGTGGAGACGTGCGGTCACCCGCACTCTAAATACGCATCTTGGCTTGATGTGTATCTGCGTGGGGTTTTCCATCTGTCTCGCGAACACTATGACAACGGCAGTACTAGATGGCGGACAATAGAGAGTGGTGGCAGCGCATGGACGCGAACACAAGCCGCTTTCTCCTTCCTGAGAAGCCCTCCTTTTTTTCTTCCCCTGTTCGTGTGAAGATAGACTTTCCTTACCCTCTTATCCTTGAAAAGCAACGACTCTCTCGTTGTACAGGAGGCTAGCACCGATTAAGCGTAGCGCATACGACCTTCACCGTGCGCGCACATACTGTGGTGGCAGCTCGATTCACAAAGGCGTCTTTCTTTTCGCCACCGATGCTTAGAAATACACCCATCTGCCTTCTCTGCCTGTCAGAATGCGACCCTAACGCGTACGTGACCTCGTGCAACCATTTCTTCTGTGCGAGGTGTGCGGGTCGGCTTGGCGCACGGGGTGTCGCACCGGATCCAGTGCGGTGCCCTATGTGCAAGAAGTCATGTCAGCTGACCAGCATCCGTGCCCCCAAGGTCCAGCTGAGTATGCAGGATCCGCTCCAGCTCATTGCAATGCTTGCCGCAGGGCAACGGCGGCAGCAGGAACTCATGCAGCGCATGTCAGAGGCAGTAGGCCGACTCAAGGATGAAACGAAGACTGCACGGCGACGCGTCGAGGAGGCGGAGTCCACGCTCAGCCGTGTGCGGGTGGAGCATCAGGCGCAGATGCAGGAGGCGCAACGCTACTACCAACACCAGCATCAGCAGCAGCAGCAGCACCCATACCCCCCACGGCCCCCACCGCAGCAAGAGCTGCAATCCTTTTACCACCACCCTCCAGGGACGCCCCAGGGGCAGCCTACCGCCTTCGCTCGTGCCCCTAGCGGCGGCCCCTTGGCGAACATGCTCCACAGCGGCGCAGCGGATGCCGGACGCGCTGACTCCACAAGTCTCGCAGCAGCAGCGGCGGCCACCAGCACCGCCGGTGGAGGCGGGACTCAGCTTTACAGTTCGACGGCACCAGAACGCTCCTGGCCCGTGACCCCTTCTCACCTTTCCCTTTCCGCTACCCCCCCTCCCCTTGGTTGGTCCACCACGTCTGGCGTGCTCATGCCACAGCAGCCCAGCCATCGGCTCTCAGAAGGTGGTTCGGCGGGTAATCGCACCGGGGCCGGGGAGGCGCAGCGCACGCCCAATCGGGCGACAAGTACTCCTGGTGGAACGCAGAAATCCATGAGACTCTTCACCCCGCTCGATAGAAGCACCGCCACCCCAGATTTACTGTGGCCTCGCTGAAGCTGTGAGGCACAGAAGAGGAGGGAGGGGGTGCAAGGAGGGGACTAGCTGCCATAACTTCTTTTACGAGAGATTGCCTTTTATCTTTTTCAGATTACATTCCTCCGATGTCACAGTACAGCGGCTTGTCTGTTCCACCCCTGTCGCTCCTCCTGCCTTCGTCGCAAGGCTCCTTCTGCCATCTGCTTATCTCAATTGAGCGATTCGTTTCTTCTTTCTCTTCCCAATATCTGTTCCCAGTATTATTGCATGACTTTTTTTTCTTTTCATTCTGCTATCTACTTCTCAAAAAAAAAAAAAAAAAAACACAACAAAAAACAAACGCAACAAATCCCTCAGAGATATCAAGGAAAGATGAGAGGGGTCGGCGGTTGCAAAACCCTGTCCTCGGAGAGGAGCTGTTGTCCAGCGATGAACGCGCATGACTACCTCAGAAACGGATGTAGTTTCGAAGACACACACAAGCGCGTACGCACGGGGGCCCAACGCACGCTTCCTTCTGCTTCCTCCAGTTGCTTCAAGGCACATGCCACACATTTTCAAAGCGTAGCTACCACTGAAGTAGGAAAGCGTTTTCTTTCCTTCTTTCTTCACAGCTGCATTGCTGTACACATTCACACAGGGCTCACCAAACCTTGTTAGCAGCTGCCATCACAGGCACATCTGATACAGGGACGCGTCCAGGCCCAGACGCACGTAACACAATAAATATATATATTTGCTGTCGTCCGTGCGGAGGCACATGGATTTTGCCTCGTTTGAGCAACGGGATAGTGAGCTTCCCTGGCGGGACGGCACCGTCGTACGGCATTACACCTACAGCCACTCCCAGCCCCAGTGGGCGGACGTGCTGGCGCACCCAGAGTCTCCCCCCGACGCCAGCGACGACCCTCCCGTCACACGCGCGCCGCCGCTGCCGCCGCCACGCCGGTGCCGAACATGCGCCCAGGCCAAGCAGTTGTGTACGTGCACGGATTGCACGGTGTGCCGCTGCGCTGTGGGACGCGGCACCCGCCACCACTGCCGCAAGTGTTGGCGTGCGGTGTGCGCGGCGTGCTGGGTCAAGGTCCGCTACGTCCACATGCTGGGCCGCCCGATGCAGGTGTGTGATCGCTGCGCCGTCCCCTGGGGGCTGGCAAATCTGTGCAAGCGAGAGGAGCGCGGCCTGTACTGGGGCCTCTACCTGCTCCGCCGCGCAGGGGAAATGCCATCCATGTGCGTCGCCGCCAAGTGCCACACCTTCACGTACTACCCCGTGTGCTATGCGTGTGGGACGGCAACGGTCATGACGCAGCCGCATTACGAGCGGCTGGTGCGCGTGGACACGTCGCGGGTGGACAACTGGGACAAGGTCCGCGTGCTGGACGCCACCGCCCACTCTTTGCGCGAGGCGCAGGTGGACAGCATGTCGGCCGACGAGGTCCACGACACCTTCCGGCGCTGTTTTCATCACTACGAGGAGGTGCTGTCCTTCCGTGGCGTCTTGTCAGCATTGGAGGCTCAGGACATTCTCCTTGGCATGGTGGCCGCCACGGTCAGCTACGAGTACCACAGCGCACCGAACCTGACCCTCTCCTTATCCGACGTGCCGTACGCCAAGCTCCTCAAGATTCAGTGCGCGAAGCCGCGGTACACCATCTTTGAGGCCCCTGGCAAGGTGAAGTTTGTCGCGTTCCCGGGCACGCACAACTGGCGCACGCGGTGGGCGGACTTGAGGTTTTCACCCGAGTTACGGCAGGTGTGGGCGCCCGTTGTGGAGGGCGTGCGGCTAGACTCGGACACCGGCGAGGCCGTTCCTGTCTGCGGTGGCGTTCGCAAGGTGTGGGAATACAAGGTACACGCGGGCTTCTCGCAAGAGGCCCGCGACGTGGGCCTGCCGATGGAGGAGCTTGTGGAGGACGTGCGGAATGGCTACCGGCTCGTCTTTGCAGGACACTCCCTTGGTGGCTGCGTGGCGCAGCTCTTGACGATCCAGATGTTAGCACGCTACCCTAATGAGTTTCCCATGCCAGATTCAGACGACTACCGCGTTGGCGCCGACAAGGACAGTCATGGGGATGCCATCAGCAGCCGGCGCACGGGCAAAATCCTCTGCGTCACGCTGGGGGCGCCGCTGCTGGGGAACTACCAGCTGGTGGAGCGGGTGGAAGGGAGTGGGTGGGCAGGGCGGTTCCACCACATTGTCTACCGCACGGACATTGTGCCACGACTGTCCTGCGGCGACGAGCTCACCTGGGACGCCACTTCGCAGCTGATGGAACGCATGTCCGGCGCACTCCGACAGGTCCAAGGCTGGTTCACACGCAGCGGTGGGGACAGCGGCTCCGTCTCTGGCGCAGTCTCTCCTGGCGCTCCGGCGCCGCTGGCACCACCACCGCCACCATCGGCGCCCGCAGAGGGCGGGGGCGTGGCACTCGCAGCAGCCCTCGCATCCGTAGCCACCAGCACAGTCACCAGTGCGGTCAGGGGGGTGGTGGACTCGAAGTCAGTGGCCGCGGGTGGCGACGGCCACGGCTCCATTGAGCTGCCTGCCAGCGTTGTGAATGGTGACCCCCCGGGCACGCTGGAAACGTTTGTGGACTCCACCATCCGCCGGGGCCGCGATGTGCTCGAGGAGGCGGCAACGGCAGTGCGTGGTGCTGCCGGCCGCAACGCTGGTGAGGGCGAAGGACCAAGTGGTGCGCGGGCCCATGTCGCAAGCGATCAACTGGTCAGCGGGGAAAGGCCCGAGCCCGACGCGGAGGAAGACGTGTCAAGCATCGTTGCGCAAATCAAGAAAGGCGAGGTCACCAGCGCGAGCAATCGTGTGCACCGGCGCTTTGCTTGCTTTGGACGCTACCACTTCCTCGCATTTGGTGAGCACGGCTACGTCTCCACGACCGACTCTGAGATGGCGTTCGGCATGCTCAAGCGCGGCTGCGGTGAGGCGACCATTCTGCTCGACCACAGCGTTGCGTCGTACAACCGGTCTGTTATGCTACACCTCTACGGAGGCGCGAAGAAGTAGGGCGAGAGAGGTTTCCTTTCTCCCAACGTGGAGTCCGTCCACGATAACGCAACTTTTCTGTGTGCGGCTCCTAGCGCTTTCATCTTACCCATCTTCCAGCGGAGAGGCTTTGGCTCTCTTCGTCATCTGTTCCCGTCTTCCGTTTCTTGCTGTTTCCATTTACTACCGTCTCGTAACATCAGCGACGACCGACTCAATCTGATGAAAGAACAAGAGTGTGTCCCAACTAGGCAGGATATGATGCGCACAGGAAACGAATAGAGACACTTGGGGCTCTCCGTTTTTTTCTTTTCATTACCATTTCCTAACGGTATGTGCAGGTGGAATAAGCGCAAATGATTTATCAGGGAACAGACTCGCTTCAAGCCAATTGCTGGTGGGGGGGGGGGCACATGTCAGCCATCCCACTTTCTCTGCTTTTCTTCTCTATTCCTTGTTCCTTCATATCTTTGCCCTTCTGCCAACACTCCGTAGAAGCTACTAGTGGCCCTCCGACGCTGTCGTCTTTCACACTCGGCGATTTCCTCTTTGAACTGACTGCATCGTTCAGGCACGGAGAGAAACAAACAACATCAACAACACACAGACACACACGCTCAGGTCTGCAAGCTCAAGGACGACCTTGTCGCACGTTCAACAAATCGACGCGTAGATCATTGGTTCTATTTTTGACGCTCTTTCATTTCCGTGTTTCTCATTTTACATATTTCCCTTTCTCTTTTTTCCTGTAGACTGCGTTACTTTTCTCCTCTTTTTAAAAGTTTTGAGTAGTGTCTAGTGGCCCATTCATCTTGCCCACTGGTTTCCGGGCTTTATCATTCGTTGCGCTGAAACGAAGGCAAACAGCAAAGGCGGAGCCGTCATAGGACAGTGTGTGTGTGTATAGGAGAACCCTCTTCGACTAACACGGCTCACGACCAAGTATCTTTGCTCTTTCTTCTCCGAGCAAGCTGACCTTCAGTATCTCTACGAATTGGACTACAACCTCATTGATCGCTCTTTTCGCATTGCTTTAGAATACATACATTTACTGTTCTTAACCGCTTTGTCTCTTACGAGACGGTATTCCACAAGCAGTCCTTGGCTCTACTCACACAGAAACGAGAGACTTCCTGAACTTCTTTGTTTCCCCCTGTACTTTCTTCTTCAGGCTTGCTTTTTTTTTTTCTTCTTCTTTCAGTTCGTCTATCTGCCCACACGCATACCTTCTTCTTACAGAGGTGACCAGGTTTGGCTGTTGTGTGTTTGTTTTGCGCCTTGTCGGGTAAGATTCTCCGCGCAAAGGGTTCCTTCGGCCAGCGCGTTCGTTCAGTCTTTTGCAACCCACACCTGCCCAGACTGCTGTAGAAACAAAGCACGTACCTACTGCGTTGCCTATTTCCTTTTTTTTTTTAAAGAAAAGAAAACAACTCGTCTACCATTGACGACCAACAAAGCTGTCACAATGAAACGTGCCATTTCGAATGCCTTCTCGATGCGTAAGAGCGCCAGCACCAACGACGTATCGTCGTCTGATCGACGCAACATCTACAGCGTGTACGAAGGCGGTACGGCTGGGAAATGCTCTGTGTGCAACAATATCAAGATCAGCTGCAACTGCCAGCACTGTCGGGGCTGTGGGACGTACATGGTGGCATTACGCTCGCGCCATCATTGCCGCATGTGCTGGCGTCCCTTCTGCCCCAAGTGCGGGAACAAGCAGCGTGTGGTGGAGTTCATGGGAGGGAGCCGGCCGCAGCCGTCGCGTGTGTGTCGCACGTGTGCTATCCCACAGGGATTGATGCACATCTCCAGTCTCTTTGACACATACGGATCGCTCCGCAATGAAGAGGTGGCGCCGGCAGACAGCAATGAGCAATCCACGGATCACTACTGCGAGGAGGGACATCGGTTTCGCTGGGGCCTGTACGCACTGCGCAGCGTGATTGACGCACCGCGTCGGTGCATCAACCCGAGCTGCTCCCAGGAGCTCTCGTATAGCGAAACCTGCGCCAAGTGCAAGATGCCCACGGTGACAAGCACCCTCCACGAAGTGCGTAGCATTTCTAGAATGACAGGGAGCGGCTCGAACAAGGTGGACCCTGCCGCGGTGGAGGTTATGGAGGAAACGGTGGGCCGCGAGCACAACTCCGTCGCTGACCGCCTCGCCGCCAGCGATGTGGACGCCTTGTACAACACGCTGCTGCCCAATCATTCCGACAATTTTGCCCTTCACGGTCTGCGCGAGGACACCTGGGCGGTGCGCAAGGTGTTCCTCAGTCGGATCTGTGCCGCCCTCGCTTCCGAGTGGCAGAACTTCCCCAATATGAGCCTTGCCCTCTCCGACACACCAGAGGCTAGCCTACTGCGCGTTCTGCGGATTGAAACCCTCTACACCGTGTTCGAGAGCCCCGGGATGGTCCGCTACGTTGCGTTCGCTCCCACGGCAGGCCGCAAGGCGCTGGACCGCCGTCTGGCCAGCACCGTTCACAACCGGCAGGTGTGGTCGACCTCCAGTTCGCAGCACATGGGTATCATCGTACCGGACGAGCGTGCCGCCAAGAGCAAGGGCGGTCTGGAGATGATTGGGGAGTTCGGCGCCACAGAGTCTCTTCTGCAGGAGGTGGAGCAGGCGACAGCCTTCACAGACCTGATCAACGATGTCTTGGCGATGATGAAGGAGGGTGCGGATGTGGTGTTCTGCGGGCACTCCACGGCAGGCTCCATCGCCAGTTTGCTGACGGCACGCCTGCTGATTGAGCACACGGACGTGGCGTGCGATCGGCTCATGTGCGTCACCTACGGCGCCCCGCTGGTGGCCAATCGCGGGTTGACCGAACTGCTAGAGGGCTGCCCCCGCGGGAACCTGTGCCGCAACTTTCAGCACTTTGTGAATGGCAGCGACGTGATGCCGCGCTTGCCTTTTCTCGGCACGTTCCTCAGCGCGGGCACCCTGGGGACAGCGGAGGAGCCCACCAACATGGCGGAGGTGCGCGACCTGATCCTGGGCTGGTTCAGCGCGAACCAGCTCGGCCTCCCTCTGAGCGGCGCCTACGCGCAGAGCAGCGGCAAAGGGAAGAAGCCCAAAAAGATGCTCACAAAAGAAAAGAAGACGGCTGTGTCGGTGCAGGAGCTCGGCACGAGCTCTGATGCCGCCAGCAACGTGGCGAATACCTACTACGAGGCCCCGAGCAGCAACAGCAGCGTGGACGGCGATAGCGACAACGAGGACGCCGCGCGCACGGCGACGTCGACGCCGTCTGCGGCCATGGGCGACATCTTTGCCCACACCCGTGAACCGTTTGACAACAATCACGACTCCATGCAGGCCAAGGTCTCCGCCGCTGGGGAGGTGTCCAGTCCACTGCTCCCTTCAGTCGACGTCTCTGCCTTTGAAACGAACGAATACCGCAATCTGCAGGTACTCGATCCGTTTGGCTGCTATAACATCCTATGGCGTGGACGGGATATGTATCAGTTCTCAGACAACCCTAGTCGCACCCTCGCGCTGCTGTCGGACCGCAATTCCATGCGTGTGCTTCTGCAAGATCACCTCATGTCTTCCTATGATAGGGCACTCGTGGAGTACATGAACGCGGCAGCGTAAGCCACAAGACGGTCAGAAGGGGAGGGGGTGGGGGTGGGGGGTGGAGGGAGACCTAAAGCAAACAAAGAAAAAACAACAACAATAACAACAGCAACGGGTAACGACGCGAAACTGGTCAGTGCCATGACTAACCCACCTGGCCCTCCCCCTCCTCCCCGAGGCATGACTCCATCTGTTTGCAATAATAGCTGGCGGTGAAGGACCTTGCGAGGTCATCTCTTTCCGCCGTTGGTGATCCCAAATGTTGAACCAAGTGTAGTTACACTGCTGGTGACGTGAGCCCTTTCCCCCATTTTTACTTGTTGGAGCGTCCGTCTCAAACTTATATTTTTCTCTCTCTCTCTCTCGCATGTTGTTTTTTCTTTCCATCCCCGTGTTTCCTTTTTCAACCTAAACTTTCTACTAACGCTTCAGCTCATGGTTTCTTGTGTATCCTCCATGATAGATCACCCCCCTTTCCCCCCGTTCTCTTTTCGCTCCTCATTGCATGTCTCAATGGTATACTCGACCTCTTGGCTATACATTGTTTCCATTGCCTCGTCCAGCTGAGTGCATCGCACGGTTACGCATGTGCCCCCCTGCGCTCTTTTATTTCTTTGGTTACTTGGCTGCTCTCACTCTTCTTTCCCCTCTTCATCGCATCTTGTGTATCATTTGTAGCTGTCTTGACTTCCTTTTGGCATTTTTTTTTGTGGTTGCACGGCTTCCCCCCCCTCCCTACCCACAAGCCTGTCACCCTTTGTTCTCCCTGTTGTGCATGTGACCACACGCAGCGTCTCCTCCTTCCCCTCTTCCTCTCCTTTTCCCTCATATTCAACACTTGTCTTCTGGTGCCAGCGGCTCTGCCTTGCCGACGGTGTTTTCGCAGTGAACTCTCTGTGCTTCTGTGATTTACGACAAAACGTCGTTGCACGATGGGTAAGGCCAGTGTTTCTCACAGCAGCCCGCTATGCAGAGGTAGCTTCAATATCAAATAACAACAAAAATAACACAGACGATAACAAGACTTTCAAAAAATACTTCCAAAGAGACACTGACGCATACAGGAATTTCCTAATTGGCCCCCAGGCTATCATCAGATGTGTGCGAGACTAGCGGTGACATTGATGGCTATCCATCTTATCATACTCCACAACCCCCTCTTGCTCTTTAAAAAAAAAAACCAAAAAAAAACAAACAATTGCACTGCCCATGAGCTTTCCTATGAATGTGAACGCTGCACTGATTCTCTCCGTTTCATCTCCACCTATGTTCCTCTGTACTTTCCTTTTTTGTCTCCTTTTTCTTTGTTCTGTTCCCCTAACACGCCAGGCTTTCCGTACCCATCGATTGTCTTCCCCCGTTTTTCCTTTTTCCTTTTTCCTCTTTGTTCTGTAGCTGTCTCTTACCAACACACATGTTTCAGCGCAGCCTTCTCTCTCTTGCCTTGTACAAGGGTGCAATGACTGCTGGCTTCCCCGCAGCTACGCAACGTACCATGGACAGCTCAACCAAGGAAGCCAACCAACCTTCCGCATCAGACCCGCAAAGCAGCACCGATACCCATCCGGTGAGGGAGAATGTGGTTAGTGCCATGCTGGCCCTGAGAGCCACCACGGACGACGCCTCCTCGAACGAGACGGCGCTTGCGGTGGAGCGCACGCAGGCAGCACTGCGCTTCTACCAAATGGTGCAATCGAGCACCGCGCTGCCACCCTCCAAGCTGGGCTACGGAGGTAGCGAGCTCATCTTGAATAATACGCGCCTGCACGAGTCTCCATGGCACGCCTCTTGCGTGGAGCTACGAGAGAAAACGGTGGGCGCCATGTCAGCGCAGTACCACATGCTTTCGTACGGCCACATCAACTTCTCGGCGCTCCCCAAATGGAAACGAACCGCAGAGGCGGCGCAGGAGGAGAGCAGGCCCGCCGCTAGTGCCACCTCGAATGCGTCAGGACCGACGAAGGAAGAGGCGGCGGCTCTCCCGTCTCCGTCGTCAACGCCACCACCACCGCCTCCTGAGCTGGAGGTGGTGCATTACTTTGAAACGTCCACCCGTGCTGGTCTCGCGGGGTATCAGACGGTGGCCCAGATGGTGCGCCGGGGCCAGCTGCCCGGTCGGGTTGAGAACTACACGGCGGGCTGCGGCTACGGCATCTGGATTGTGCCTCGCGAAGAGTATGTGGCGATGCTGGCAGAGAAGGGGATGCTGGAGGCGTGAGGTAAGCCATGCTGGGCAAGAGGGAGGTGATGAGGCGGGGAGGGCAGGGGTGGAAACGCCATCCGTCGGTGCAGTCTTACGCTACCACGGTCACGAAACAACTCCTTCCTGTCGAGCGCTATCACGTTCCTTTGTGCCTTGGGGCTTGCCATGTATTTCCTCTCCTGCCTTCTTTCTTTGGCGGAGGGGTTTTCCTTCTCGAGTGAGCGTTCATGGCTCTCTTTGTGTGGTGGCCCCTCACCCTTTTCCTTTCCTTTTCCTTTTTCTTTTTTTCTCTTTTCCGCTCTCACTAGAGCACATCTGCGATCGAACTTTCCTCCTGTTTGGCGAGGCTCTTGTCTCCATGTTTAGGGCCAAAATTTACCGAAAGGGGGAAATGTACTCCTGTGAACGGGAGCATGGTGGGGGTCCGCAAAGGGCTCCACGCCCCCACCCTTCTGTGGAATACTACAAAGCAGGAAACCACTTTTTTTTTCTTCTTCCATGAGAGCGACAAACAAACAAAGAAATAAACAAGAAACTGTACCTTTGCTCACAAAACTGAGGACATCCCCGGACGTGCATCGGTGCTGCTGCAAACGACCTGTCGTTTCCGTACCTATCGCGGGGTGACGCACCTGCACCCTTGCAGTTTTAACTGTCTCATCACACCTGTGTCTCGACAAACGCTCATTTACCCAACCGTTTTCCATCACAATCCGTGTCGTCTCATCTGACAAACGGCTTTCCTCATCTCAGACAGTCCGATAGAGAAAAACAGAGTCTCACCACAAGGCCTCGTCTACCATTGCTGCTGCTTTTCAAACCTCTTCCTTTCTCTCTGTTCTTTGCTTCGGCATCCTCATGTCGCTCCCCTCTTTGCGGTCCATGTACGCGGAGGCTCAGCACCTCTTTGACAATGGGCGGCTGCAGGATTGCCGCGACATCATCGAGGACCTTCTCGTGGCACTTTCCAACGCCCACGACGATCCCTCTCACCAGGCAAACGACCGCGACGACGGCGAACACGCTGCCCACCCCTCCCCGCCATCTTCCTCTGCCATCACGAAATGTCACGTGCAGGCCGATGCGGCTGGCCGACACAGTCTCTTTGCCAATGCGCTCCTCCTCCTCTCCTGCTGCTACAGCGCAGTGGGCTCCTTTCACGAGGCGGACTGCCTTCTGGCCACCTGTCAAGGCTACATGGAGGAGCACGAGTCCTTGCTTGTGAGCACGAGCGTTGCGGCGAGTCGGGCCGCGGCGAACCAAGCTACGGCTGCGGTACTGTACAGCAGGGCGGCCATCCGCCTAGAGCTCTATCGCACGTGCGCCGACACACCCATCACCGTTGTGGAAGAAGCCGACGGCCTGTTTCTTGTCGAGGCCGAGCGGCGTCTCGGCGATGTGCTTGGGGTGGAGCGGCTGCTGCTGGCGGATGTGTGGCATAGCCGAGGCGTCTGCTGCGAGCTGCTTGCCTCTGCCGACGGCAAACGGGCCATGCGGGAGGACCACCAGGGCTCCTCTGCTGCCCCTGCGTCCGTGGGCCGTCAGCGTCCGACAGAGGGGAGCAGGGTCGCGCCGTCCTCGCCAGCGGACGACGGCTCCACTTCCTCGGGTCACGCCCTGCCCTCGTACCTGCGTGCCCTCGCCTTTTACTCCCGCTCCATGGATATCCGCACGCGTTACACCGATGCTGCCGGCGTGACCGAGCTGAAGCTGGCCCTCACCCTAGAGCACGTTGCTCACGTCCTGCGCTTGAGCGCCACACCGAGCGAGCCCAGCCGCAAGGAGGAGGCCCTGAACTTGTTGGCAACGGTTGCTGACACGCGCCGTCGGTTGCTGGGGCCGCGACACCCTCTTCTCGCCTCCACGCTGTTGGCGCAAGGCGCGCTGTCGGTGGAACTCGGTCGCTATAAAAGCGCTAAGACAGCCTTTCGCGCGGCGATGGATATCGTGACGGAGGTCTACCCGCCCAACGATGTCCGTGTCGCGGAGGTGTCGTATTGGCTGTCTCGTGTCTCGTGATGTCGGGGAAGGTGACAATGGAGGTGCGAGAGAGGACCCCCACACACCTCGTAACACCCCACGAGTTCAGGCGTAGATGCGCGCACGCGTGTGTGTGAGCGCAGCGAGGCCGTTGCCTGGACTTCTTTTCTTCTTCCTTTCTGCATTCCTCTTGTACATGGGGTTTCATAGATCGCACCATACACAACGCAACAAGAAATCATCACAACAAGGAGCAGCCAAGAAGAATGAGAAGATAAACGGCGTTACAGTCAGAAATATTTTTGGTAGAACTCTGCCTGGCATCACGTGAAGGCGAAACGAAAGAGACCTGCCGAGAACAGTAGGAGCACGCATCACCCAAACCACAGTCGCGCTTTTTTCTTCCCTTCCCTCCGTGCATCTATTCCCAAGGCCCTTCTCTCTCCTCCGAGCAGTGGAGCAAAAATAATAATAAAGAAAGCATTGAAGCTACGTCGCTCTGCCTCCGGAGAGGTATTGCACGTAGCTCGCTCTCCCCAGCGGTTGGGTGAAGGAGGGCCCTCTTCGATGGAGGTGGGCCTCCCATGTCGGCTGGATGTCTCCCTCTGGGACGCGAACCTCTCCACGGGCTCCAGCGATGCACCTTTTTTCGCTACTGTCACAGGTTACGTTGTCGGGGAGCGTCGGCACGTGGAGGACGCGAGTCGCGTGCTCTACTACTTTCACACCACCGCCGTGGATGACCCGGCAGGGGTCGAGGGGAGCTCCGCGTACTTCCATGCCCATTCACGGGAGCGCCTGCCGACGGTGGCGAGGGCGCGTGACGATGAATCATGCCCCACCGTGTCGGAGCAGACCCATGCAAGCGGCTCTTCACCGTCCGTGCACGGCACGATACTCAACAGTGGCATGACCGCGACAGCCCACAGCTTCCACAGCACCAACGGCGCGGGCGTGAACTGGTCCAACGTGCTCTCGGTGACGTCGCAGGGGTTCGTCTCCTCGGCGGGCTACCGCTACCGCTTTGACGGCTGGTACGAGGAGCTCTACTTGTATCCTATTGCAGCCGAGCCACTGGACTCCATCCCAGCCGAGTGGCTTCTGTCTATGGAGCAGGCGACGGCAGCGTGCGAGGTGCGGTTGCTAAGCTACGCCTTCCGGCCTTGGTTTGACAGTCCTTTCCAAACACTGCAGTACCTGGCGTATCCGGAGCGCAACGTGTGTTATACCGTCTGGCTCTGCCACCGGTGTCTCTCTCCCTTCTTCTCGCAGCGGCACCTTGCCACGCACCTGGAGGGGTACTGCGGGATGCGTGACCCACCCGGCACGTTGCTCTACCGCGATCCGGCCTCAGGTTTGGAGGTGCGTCATGTGGACGGCGCGCAGCACCTGCATTACTGCCGCTGCCTCTCCCTGCTCGGCAAACTGTTCATCGAGAGCAAGGTGCTGAACAACGACGTGGACATCTACGAATATTTTATTGTTACCATGCCCCGCACCGCACTTCCCTTTCTGCCCGGGGACACCTTCGCAAGCGAGGCGGAGTTCCGCGATGCTGCCTCGCACTTTGACACTGATGCGTGGTCAGGCCGTGTGCTCGCGGGCTACTTCTCGAGGCTGAAGCATAGCCCACACCACACCCTCTCATGCATTCTGACCCTCCCTGTCTTTCAGCAGCTCCATCTCGGCTCCTTCATGCTAGACATGGCGTACACCCTCATGGCAGAGCGGCAGCGGCAGTGTGGGTGCCGCCGGCACTGCGGGAATCCTGCTGTCGATGGCGGCTCCATTGGCCGTCCGTTTTCTCCGCATGGTCAAACCCTGCTGCTCTCCTACTGGCGACGCGCGCTGCTGCGGGCTATCGCACCTGCTGTGTTAAGCGCGACCGATAATGGCGCGTGGACAGAGGGCGGCGGCGTGTGCTTTGCCAGCGTGGGGGACGTGCGTCGTGCGATGGACATTCCTATTGCACGAGAAGACTTGACGTTTCTTCTTCTCCACGAGAATTTTGCCTTTTACGGGCCTCGGGAGGTGGACCACACCGAAACGGGTGACAGCGACACCAAGGAGCACGCGCTCTCCCATCTACCAAAGGCGCTCCCAGCAGAGACAGCTGCGGTCCCTGCTGGTGGTGCGTCTCCAGAAAGACGCACGCGCGCTGTCGGCGCGAAAGCACGTGAGTACCAGCTTTACCTCATCTTCGACCGAGCCAAGGTGGATGCCTTCCTGTCCTCTGAGGCACTGAAAGCCGAAAGGCAAGGGGCAGACACTCGCCACGAATCCGCACCTTCCTCCTCGCTGAGGACGGAGTTTGATGCGGAGCACCTATGTCGGCTGCCCAACGGACGGCTCTTGTACAATTCTTCCCTCTTTCATCACGCATAGACCCCATAAAGTACCCAAGCCCCAGCCAAAGGGCGTATTCAACTTGGACGATGCAAGGAATGAACTAACATGAAAGGATGGACCGTTGCGTTTGAGATAAATATTTCTCGCATTCTCTCCCACCCCCGCCACGCATACACGCACGCACAGACGCGTATGGAAGGCAGAGTGGTGCATGTGTCTTGCCGGCTGAATTACTTGCTGTGGTAGCCGCAAGACTCTGAAAAAAAAAAAAACAACAACAGCAAAAAAGAAAAGCAAGCATCGGCGACACGTAAACCACTCGTATAGAGAAAGCAACCTCTCAGCACTTCCACTTGGTCGTCATCCTTTCTGTGTCCTTGAGCAAACGCTAGTTAGTGATTGTGTTCGGTTTTTGTCCTCGTAGACCACCTCGTCAACCTTTATCAGACGAATCACACGCGCTTCCATTTACTGCGCATATCCCAATTGAAGCACCGGAAAGAGAAAGGAGAAACAACCACGTCAGAAACACCAGCTGCAACAACCGCCGCAACCACACAACAAGTTGACGAATCGAACGTATCTCCCAATGACAATGGAGGACACCCCCTGCACGGCGTACCTGCTGGCCTGCAAGCAGGAGGGCGTGAAGACGCCCAACCCTACCCTCGTTCGCTTTTTCCAGGAACACGCGACCTTTGATGGCATCGAGGAGATTGACCTCTCCAACAACTACGTTGGTAACCGAGGGATCCTGGCGGTCCTGAACGTCGCCGCGGCCCTGCCGAACCTGCGTTTCATTAATCTGTCCGATCAGAAGCTTTACAATTCCGACCTCAGCGAGGATAGCGTCAAGGGCAATGCCACGGTCGACCGGCTGGTGGAGGTGTGCAAGGTGCACCCCAGCATCAACGCCATTGACCTCAGCGGGAACCCCATTGGCAACTACGCAGGCCGCAAGCTCCTTTCGCTGGTGCAGGTGAACCGTCGCATGTGCCGCGTGGAGCTTGGCAGCACTCGCATCGATTTTGACCTGCGCCAAAAGGTGAAGGCGGAGTGCGAGAAGAACGCGACGGAGCTGTGGGAGCATCAGGCGGCACAGATGGACGGTGGGGACGGTGCCGAGGAGGCTGCCTTTGGTGAAGGCCCCCAGTGGGTGCCCACCACCGCCGCCGCGGACCTCACCGCATTGGGCGCCGGACGTGCACGTCGCCAGACGGTGCAGGTCGCCGGCATCGACCCTGAGGCTGCCAAGCACTACACCGCTCCTGTGCATGAAAAGACAGAGGCAGAGGCGGAGCTCATCTGCGAGCTCCTCTCCCACAACGTGCTCTTCAGTTTCCTGACGTCGACCGAGATCCGCACGGTTGCCGGTGCCATGTACCGTGCCGAATTCAAGAGGGATGACTGCATCATTGAGGTTGGTCAGAAGGGCTGCGATAAGCTCTACGTTATCCAGTCCGGTGAGGCTGACATCATCAAGGAAGGCCAGAAGGTGTTCCTCAAGACGGAGGGCACGGCCGTTGGTGAGCTGGAGCTGCTGTACGACACCCCGGCTGTTGCCACAGTGAAGGTGTGCACGGACAGCCTGGTGGCCTGGGTGCTTGACCGTGAGACGTACCGCAACCTCGTGATGGGCACCTGCATCCGCCGCCGTGAGACGTACATGTCGATGCTGTCCAACATTCCGTTTCTCGCCACCCTGGATGACTACGAGCGGATGCAGGTAGCGGACGCCCTCACCAGCGAGGAGTTCCAACCCGGGGAATACATCATCCACTACGACGAGGAGGGCGAGTGGCTGTACATCATTGTGGAAGGCACCGTTGAGGTGATTGGGCGCGATGCAGAGGGCAAGGAGACAAAGGTCTGCGAGTTCTCCAAGGGCGACCATGTTGGCGAACTTGAGTTCTTGAACAATCACCGCACGGTCGCTGACATTGTGGCCGTCACGCCGGTGACGGCGGCGAAGCTGAACCGCCGTCACTTTGAGATGTGCATGGGCCCCGTGATGGATGTCCTGAAGCGCGACGCCAGCAGCCCCAAGTACGAATACTACCAGAGGGTGCTGCAGCAGCAGCATTCCGAAGGGTCTGCGTAAGGTTGTGTGAATGTGTGTGTGTGTGAGCCAGGGGCGAGGAGGCAGGTTTGGCTTGTGGGGAGGGGGCAACGGGAGTGCCCGCATCGGACGGGTAACACGCACACCAGAACGGAAGAAGGCAAAGAAGTGATCGCGTGGGGAGGACAATGGTCAGGGGCTCAGCATTTCGCTCTCAAGGATAACTGTACTTGGGCGTTCCTGAGGGACGCGGTTGGCTTCTCGATGCTCCGCTTCCGGGAGCCTCCACGGGACTTCTTGACTGGACAACTTTGCGTCTCCCTCCCTGGCTCACCACCCTTCATCGTTGTTGTCGGTGCTGCTCTCACTCTGATTCAGGACCCTTCTCCGCGGTGTCCTCTTCGTCCTCTCTGTTTCACTTCTGAACCGCTCTTGAAGGTTGCCCGGCCTCCTCTTATGGCTCCCGTCTCAGGCTAACAGGACCGGCGGGCAGACACGCAACGATAACGTTCCCCGCGAAGGCGAATCGATAAGGAGGAAGGCCACCCATCGGACGTTGCTCTCCGCTCCGCATGTCTTCCTGTTCCCCTTGATGTTGCCTCGGTGTCTCTCACAAGCGGTTCGCTGGTGTTGCCTCAACCGGTTCGCGAGACAAAGGATGCCTTCTCAGCTCCACCACACATGTTAGATTTCCCGTGCCGTCAACCGAGCACACGTGCTAGCATGCGCTGCTTTGACATTCGCACGTACGCGTTTCCGCATCACTTTCCTCTTGCTTTCACCTTTTCGAAGTCCGTTGTTCACCCAGACCCTTGTGGCGGTAAGCGTGGAAGGCAAAAGGACGCCGCGCTCAACACCTACCGCGGCGCGTGGCCTCACTTCTCACCTGTCCTGCGCTTTCCTTTTTTTTGTTTAAATGTATGTATATAACTCCTCTGACCATTGTCTACTTTGTTATAGGCTCTCTGTCTGTTTGTTTCTCGCATGACCCCTTTTTCTATATCATTATTTACCATGACGATGACATTCCTTTCTCTTGTCGTCCACATGAACAACAGATGCAATTTACACCATGTGAATGATGATCATACACTTCTCTGCCTCCCCCAAAAAGTACATATACATATTTGTCTCTCTCACTGCATTTTATTGGCACCTGAAATGAAAGAAACAAGAACGACAACCATCAACGTGAGCGGAAGGGATCTCTGAGGCCACTTACATAGAGAGAGAGCGTGGTAACGCGTTGACGAACCGTCGCGCTAGACCGCGTTGTCGACGCTTTCGAGTATGGCTTTATGAATGGCAGATGCCGGCGTGCGCGCGTGGGTGGTTGCTTCTGCGCTTGGCTGTGTGCGCGATGCAAACACCTGCGCTGATGAGGCGCTCCGTTCATGGCCAGTGTCGTACCGTGGTGGCCCCTGCTGTTGGGTAGCGAGGTGCGCGTACTTGGAAGGAGAGGGGTACGAGAGTTTGATTTGAAGGGTGAGGACGGAGCACACGCCCGGAGCTCTCGAACGCACGTACGCCGGATGTGCATTGGTGGCAGAGAGGATGTAGGCAATGGATACCGACTGTCAACGATGCTCTTCTATCATTCCCTTTCTTCCTTTCTCTTTCTGGTTGACGTTTCTCCCGCCTCGGCTGATCTGTGAAGAGCAGCAGACGAGGCGTTCCTTCCCCTAGCTGGAAAGGCATCACTAAAAAGATATAAACAGAATAGAAGTGACAGAGGACGTCCAGCGTGAGCCGGAAAGCGGGTAGCGCCGTTGATTGAATCGGCGGACCTGCTGTCAGCTGGTGTTGCCATGGAGTCCTTTGTGGTGAAAGGAAGACAGGGGGCACTGTCCGCGGCAGGAATCAAGGCGTACCGCCAATGCGGCCTTCTCATCGCGGAGCACTTCTTCAACCCACAGGAGACGGAGACGTTGACCAGTGCTGTGAAGGCGGCAGCACACAGACGGGGCCGAGACATCTTTCCCGGGATCGACCCTCAACTGGCAGGGGAAATGCGTTTTGACGGCCAGTTGAAGCCCAAGCCCAGTGTGGATTGGGACAACATCAACCGACAGGCGGACATCCCTGCCAATGTGAAGGCTGCGTCGGAGCGTGCGGACGCCGGCAAGGCGGTCACGTACCGCCACAGGAAGGTTGAACTCAAGTTCAAAAACCAGAAGCAGGTGGACCGGGCCTACCGTCGGCTCGCCAAGCGTCGAGAGCAGTACGAGAACTACAAAGGAGCGCCACGTTTGCTAACGGAGGAGGAGGAGATGTCCGGCGCCCGCGTCAGTCGGTCGCGGCTGCAGAAGGCCGGCGAGGAGTACACGGAGTCCCAGATGATGGCCGATTTGGAGAAGTACAAGAAGAGTGGCCAACTGGAGCTCGACTTGCGCCGAGAGAATCACATCAATGACACCTTTGCGTTCATTGGTGCGTGGTCACGGTGCTGGTCGTACTTGATGGCAAGCGACGACGCCCTGCGCGAGTTGGTTTTGCGAGACGGCGGTGTCGGCCCCCGCGTGGGAGAGGCGGCGGCGGCTCTCAGCGGCGAGGTGGTGGTACGAGCGTTCGCAGACTCGGCCTACGAGTCGTACCCTTTCATGAACGCCACACCCCTCTTCTTCGCGGGCGTGGGCAGTGACTACAAGAGTGACACAGCGCTCGGGGTGATGGTGGGCTTGTCGGATAGCACCGGCCGTGATCACGCGGATGCGCAGCGCTTGACGGTGCTGCCAGGCTCCCATCACGTGACCCTGCGCCTGTCGAACTACGGCGCAGACACCTCGCGCTTTCAAATGTCATCTGTGTTTGACTACGGCAAGATGGCGCGGCTAACCCCCGAACTGCAAGGACTGACGCCGGTGGTGCTGCCCCCTCTCCGCCCAGGCTCCGTTCTTTTCTTACACAACTTCACCTTAGCCGGCACGCTGCCTACCCTGACGGGTGCGGCCCTGTCGCCGTACCAACCTCCCGCGGGCCGGAGGGTGTCAAATCCGTACCAGTACAGTCTCGCTGTCATGCCGGATCGGTGTGCCTTCACGGGCGAGCGGAACTCGTGGGCCTCTCGGGATAGTCACGGTCCACTGCACACATACGAGAAGGGCCAGCTCCTTGTCGATGACACCAAGTTCCCCGTCCTACACCGCGCGCTGGACATTGAATAATTCGCGTGTAGACGGAAGCGGAGGGGGCGAGACTTGTTGCGCCGTCTTATACTCCTGTTTCACATAAATCACCATCTTTCCGCATCTCAACACGATCTCCATCTTCCTGGTGCACCGGCCCCTCTTCACACACATTTTGCAAGAAACAATTGAAAAAAAAAGTAATACATGGGTGGTGGGATATCAGACACACACACCTTACCGTCAGACGGAGTGCAACTGCGCACACGGACGAGACAGAACAGACGGTGAGAATCATCCTCGTTTTCCTTCCTTGAAGGAGAGAAGAAGGAACATGCAGAGTTGGAAATCCGTCTTCTCTCCTCACTACGTGCCCGTGCCTTTATTTTTCTCGAAGCCGTTTTTTTTTTCTTTCAAGACGAGGGTCGCTGCCATTTCCTCTGGTTGTCTGGGGCGTTTCCTCCTGTTTTACGATCAGCAGGGCTACAGTTTTTACTTTTGTTTTCCGCTGTTTGGTTTTTGATTGTTGCTTCTCACCCAAAGGGCGATAAGACAAAAACAAAACAAGAATACATTTTGTAGGGCCTCATCATGCGTCGTACCTGTGCAGCAGCGCTGGCAACGACGACGGCGGCGACCCCCACCAGCGCCACCGGCTCCTCTAGTGCGCGGTGGTACTCTGAGACGGGCCAGACGTGGACATCCACCAGCGGCGGAAACGGCGCGTTCCCTTGGGCAGAGACGGACCCCACCTACCCCAACGCGCGCTCGCCCTTCCCCCTTCCCCACCCGAGCTTCCGCAAGACGCACATAGAATGGATGCTGCACCACGGCCACGGGGACCGCCACAGCAAGTACGGCCCCTCGCGTGAAATCGCGGACTTTGAGTTTGAGGACGGCACCCCAGCCCCTGCGACACCACGGCGCTTTGCGTACAAGCACCACCAGGATCACCTCCTCGTGCAGCTCATTCGCGCTGGCGCTGCGGTGGAGCGGTATGAGGCAGAGGGCAGGCTGCCCCGCATCCCTGGTACCCGCGAGCAGCGCGACTGGGACCCTGCGATCCCCCTGTTCCTAGAGGATCTAGATGAGCGTGGCCGCCCACCGGTGCCGCTCTCCGCGGAGGCGTCGTCGGCCGCGGCCGCGGACATGACGCAGCGCATGATTGATGAACGCTTCTCGGGTGAGGCCCGCACACCCAGTAACCTGGCGAACGCGCACGCGGGCGAGACGCTAGAGCCGAACACCATGTTCGCGACGTACGACCCGGCTGCGTTTGTGTCGGACGAGGTGAAGGCGGATGTGCGGCGGCCGTACTGGTCGCGGCGGCGTTGGGCTCTCTCGGATAACTTTATGGTTCCTGTCAGTCCCAAGCCAAAGAACACCATCCCTGACGAGTAAGGATGTGTGTTTGTATGTTGGTGTTTTGTGTTTGTGCGATTCCGTCATTCGTTGTGGATGACGTGGTTGGATCCCCTCGCGTGTGCCTTCAACTTTGTTGCCGTTGATAAAAATAATGGATGGCTGGACTTCCATATTTTCTTTATTGCTCACTGGTGGAGGGCATTGCGGTTGCGTAATTACAGTACTCTCGACGTTCTTTTCTTCTGTTTCTGTTCGGTAAACCAACGACAAGAAAACAACAACAACAAAAAAGAAGAAGATGCATGCAGAAACGAGACGCTGTTTAGAGAAGGGAGCGTTGGTGCCCACAGCCTTGTTGGTGACTGGCACTTTGAACGGTTCGAGAGCTGCGTTATCTGTTGTGTCCTTGCACGTTCACAGCACACCTTGTGTCGGTGCGGGTAGTGTACGTTGACCTCCGACTCTGCCAGCCTTCGCGGGGATAACGAGGTCGCACCTCGCCCTTTATGCTGGACAAAGAGATGCTGAGTCGCATCTTGTCCAACGCCTTGAATCGTGACACATCTTCCTGTCTTCTCTCTCTCTCTTCTCTATCCTGACCATTGTCGTGCTGCGTCGCTTTCTTTTCTGCCTCTGCGTTTCTATGTCGACAAGACTGTTGCACCCTCCAAAGGCTAGTGCATTCCACACCTACATACCCACGGACATCGATACCCCTCAATAATAAAATAAAAAAAGGTGCGATAAAGCAACCCTTCCATACACCCACATTCCCCAAGCACGCGCTTGACTTTCTGTACATTTTTCTTTCTACAAACAAAAACAAAAATAAAAAACTGTGTTGTCCTGTTGGAACGCTTCTTCTATTATCAGATAGGCACGCCACAAGACGCGGAACAACATTTCTATAAGAGGGTTCTGTCGGTGCTTTCTTCGTGAAAGAGAGAAAGGAAAGGAAACGGACGACTTCTGCACCAATCACAGCAGCCAAGCACTTTTCGAGGAAAACAGATAGGTAACATGACGGACAGTCGCGGGCGGCAACGCACGCCTTCGCCTTCTATTGTTTCCAGCGCATCGCCTAGTCGTCAGAGCCCCGCCTCCTTCAGTGGCATCCCTGGCGGAGGAGCCCCTGCTCAAGCCTCACCGTCAGCTCCGGCAGCAGCGCTGAATGGCGATGGGCATCGCTCTAGCGCCGTCTGCACCCCGTCTTCGTCCACGTCTTCTATTGTAGTAGCTGTGCGCAAGCGTCCCACGCTTCCGCACCGCGAGCAGGATGAGAATGACATTGTGCGTTGCAGCGATGAAGGAAACACGGTGGTGGTGTACGAGCCACGCACTAAGCTAGACCTGACCCCCATCATTGAACCCAGTTCCTTCAGCTTTGACCACGTCTTTGGCGAACAAAGCGATAACGTCACGGTGTACGAGGACTGCTGCCGGCCACTGCTGGAAAGCGTCCGAGACGGCGGCGGGGCCGTTATCTTCGCTTTTGGACAAACGGGCAGTGGCAAGACGTACACCATGCTAGGAGATCGCGAGAGCCCTGGTCTTTACGGTCTGGCGGTGACGGAGCTGCTGGGCATGACAGGGCCTGGCTCGGGCCTCTCCGCAAGCTTCTATGAGGTCTACGGGACCAAGCTCTACGACTTGCTGCACGACCGCACCGAGGTCAAGATGCTCCAGGATGAGTACAAGAACATTCACATTGTCGGCCTCACCGAGCGCGACGTCCGCTCTGTCGACGACGTCAACGCCCTCATGGCGAGCGGGCAGATGCTCCGAGCCATTGGCACGACCCATGCAAACGATCGCAGCTCGCGCTCGCACGCGGTGCTGGAGATTAAAGTGAAGCCGACGCAGCAGCCAGCCCCGGGACAAAGCGGTGGCGGGGTGTCGGATTCGGGAAACTCCTTTGGCCGCATCACGTTCGTGGACCTGGCGGGCAGTGAGCGCGCTTCTGACACGGCGGAGACGGATCTCAAGACACGACGAGAAGGGGCCGAAATTAACAAGAGTCTTCTCGCACTGAAGGAGTGCATTCGCGCCATGTCGATGCGCAAGAGACACATTCCTTTTCGCGGCTCCAAGCTCACGCAAATCCTGCGGGAGAGCTTCACGGGGCGCTGCCGGACGTGCGTCATTGCGACGATTAGCCCCTGCCAGAGCCACTGCGAGGACACCCTCAACACGCTGCGCTACGCAGACCGCATCAAGGAGTTGAAGGGCCCTGTGAGTGCGGCTGGGTTAGAGGCGCCGACGCCGTGCAGGAACTGCGGGCTGCCCATCTTTGTCGGCGACCGCCATGTTTGCCGGCGACAGGTTGTTGAGTGCCCACACTGCCGTAAGGAGGTGGACAAGAACGACCTGGAGCAGCACATCTCAGAGTGCCGCGAGGTGCCGCTACGGTGCCCCCACTGCAACGAGCGGATGCTGCGGGCCGACCAGCAGCGTCACAACCGGCGCTGCGTCCGTCTGCCCGTGCGCTGCACCGGCTGCTCGCAGTTTGTGCCGCGCAACGTGATGGACAAGCACACCATGAGCGAGTGCACGGGCGCCAAGGAGAGGTGCCGGCACTGCAACTTACTCTTCAGCCGACAGGCGCTCGCAGCGCATGAGCCAGAGTGCGATGCAAAGCGGTTGGCGTGCCCGCACTGCCTCAAGTACATTCGGAAAAAGCGCATGGATGCGCACGTGGCCATGTGCTTCCTCAACCCCAACCGGACCCACACCGTCGGTGGCGGAGGTGCCACCCCTTCCGCTACGCCACTCCACGTGCAAGGCGCCAGCAGCCCGGGGTACGTGTCGCCCAAGCGAGCCGGCACGCGACGCCGCGCCTCTGACACGTCAACGTTGTCACGCGCCAGTGCCACCGCCTCCGCGTCGCTCCACCACCTGGACGAAGCCGCCGCCACGTCGTGCGGGGTGGCTACCGGGTCATCACCGACACCGGGTGCCGCCGACACGACATCGCTGCTCTTCGCACCCCCACTCCTGCTGCCAAGCGCGACGAGTCCGTTGCAGAGCGCGCTGAACTCCACCGCCAAGTACCCCCGCACGTCGCACTCCCTCTCCGATCCTCTCCCCGCGGCCGCGAACGCGTCGCCGTCGCGCGGCAACAGTGCGAATGGTCACCCAAGCGGTGCCAGCGCGGCTCGTCGTGTTGACGTGGCAGACCGCTTTCCCTCTGTGAGTGGAGCGAGGCGCCAGCAACCCCAGCCACCACAGCAGCAGCAACAACAGCATGTGGCCAACGGCGAGTTCCACACCGTCAGCTCTCTGGAGCCTGGGAACAGTAGTCCATCCGGCGGAGGTACCGCCTGCCCGTACGCGCGTTTTGGCTGCCCGGCCAGGATCACACGGCAGAGCCTGCAGTCACACCTCGCCGACTCTGTCGCAGAGCACCTGCGGCTCGTGACAACGTATGCGGACCGTGTTGACACACAGAACGCGGAGCTGAGGCGGCTGGTCGTCACTGGGAATCAGTAGGAAAAAAAAAAAAAAGAGAGATGGAGGAAAGGAAGGGGGAGGTGA
The DNA here is from genome assembly GCA_030849835.1 of Herpetomonas samuelpessoai. Classification (NCBI taxonomy): domain Eukaryota; phylum Euglenozoa; class Kinetoplastea; order Trypanosomatida; family Trypanosomatidae; genus Herpetomonas; species Herpetomonas samuelpessoai. The sequence continues at coordinate 138,085 of JASAOC010002139.1, forward strand.
GGGTGAGGTAACGGTGAGCGCGAGAGAAGTGTCGTGGATGATGGATGGGGCACCGCCTCGACGAATTAGGTAGGCGTTGCACGTGTGTCTGTGTGTTCGAAGCGTAAACAAATCATAAGAGAAAAGGGGTGTGAGTCCTCGGCGCTGCCACAAGAGAACAGGCTCCCTGTCCACCACCTTCTTTTCTTTCGTCTCTCCCTTATGGACGTCACCCACGGCTTATTCTCCCCACCTCCTGCGGCAGCATTCCTTTGCCGCGGCCACCGTTGATTGGCAAGCGCTCTTCTTTGCCTTGTTCTCCTCTTTATTGGCTGTCCTTCCCCTTTTTTAAAAATATTACCCCTTCTTGAATTCGAAGCTGTTCTACCTATCTATGTGACGGAGGAAACTGGTCCACGCACCCTTGTGCAGGTCACTTCTCGGTTGTCTCGTTTTTTTCCTTCTCTCTCTTAGCTTCATGTCCCTTTCCCACCTCCCCTTCTTATTTGCTTCCACGTTTGAATCGCCCAATTCCTTCATGTATAAGACCACTTTTTGAAACTGTATTATTTTCATTGTATGTTTATGAACGACACTCACCACTTTATCTTTCCCACTCATGTTTTTCCCCTCCTCAGTTGCTGGTATTCGATTGCTATTCCTAGACGACGAAAGGTTCTGTCACCTCTCTCTCTCTCACACCTGTATAACTCAGCTGAGGCAACAGAGGATGGATCGTATGGAAAGAAAACACACACAGAGGCAATATAAAAGAAATAACATGAAAGAAAAAGCATTGTCTGCCGCACGTGGTAGTCTAGAGGCTGAAGCTTATTCAGCTGTTTTTTTTTCTCTAATCGTCGAAAACAGCGATGAAAGCGGGGAAAAAATTTAATCGCTGCACTGATGCATGACGCCACATGTTGCGCGTGAGCATGACTGTGACGGCTAGCCCCAACGTCAGATGTGCCAACGCTCTTTCCTGACTTCACCTTTCCTGATATGATTCTTTCCATCTTTCACACGCATTCGCTGATCCCAAAGATTCATCCGGTGGACTCCGAAAAGCACCCAACCCCTTCTGCTCACACATTGTGCAACGTACGCTCCACGTTTTCCCCTTGAAACTCGATCAACCCGCGCGCGAAAAGACGGGGAGACATTTGGCTCCTCCCTGCCCCACCACCTATTCCTGTTGCCTCATGTCCACGGAAAAACTCGTGCGTGTTGAGCACAAGGGTGCTGTTTTTTTCGTTCCGTCTAGCCTGCGTCCAACCGACGCGCCAGCAACGGGCGACCACCCCCGTTCCACCACCTCAGCCAGTCGCCGTCCTCACCGCCATAAAAAAGAAAGCGGCTGCGGCGCCATGAGCGGCGTGGACTGGCAGGGGGAAGCCAAGGATGCTGCGTCCTGTCGCCTTCCTTCTAACGGCAACGCCGAGGCGGAGAGAAGCCGTGAGGATCGCTTCTCTGGCGCGACGTCGTGCATGGTGCATTCCACCCCCAACAACAGCGGTGAGGGCAGCGGCCCTTGGGACATCCAAGGACTCTCGTTCCTCAGCACTGAGGAGGCCGCCTGTGCCAAGGGTGGTGAGGCTCGTAACGCAAGCATGGTCACGAGGCAGCCAGCATGATTGGTGCCAGGATACAGTTCTTCTCCCCCAGCCAAACAAAAGGAAACCCACACACGGTTGAACTGAATATAAACAAAAGCATGTCAAGCTCACATACACACAGAAAGACAGAAAACTGGAGTTGTCTCCTCTCTCCGTGGATGAAGAACACACAAGCAAATACGTTTTCCCTTTTCTTTCTTTTCGTAAACTGCTCTGAGCTTTCCCAAATCATCTCAGCAGTCATATCAACTTCAACTCTGCCGTTAGCTGCCGTTTTATTTTATTTTTAAAGATGCTGTTTCTCTGTTTTTTTTCTTCCTACCGTATTCGTTTATTGCTCTACCCTAACAATGGGGACACGGAGAAGAAGCACAAATACAAGGAATCAACAGGCACATGCATCGGCCGTCATTTACCCCAACCCACCACTCAGCAGCAACGCCGTGATTTAGGATCACATCGTGCGAGGCACATGGGACCAAATGTGGTTGGCCACTGTTCTTTTCGTTTTTTTTTTTTGTGTGTCGCTCTCCAGATTCAACGAGCTTCACTTTCTCCCCTGTTTTACGTTATAGGCTCCCAAGCCTTTCTCTAACGGTGCTGACCGCCTGAGTAGGCAAGCGTCCATCACCTGCACGCGCGAGCTAACCGCTCCGTATACCACCATGTCTTGTCCGTTACTGGTAGCACCTGATTTTTTTTTTTTTAACTGCACCTTTTCTGTAATTTTGATTCAACTTTGACCTTTCAACCTTCACGCCATGCTGCCTTCCGTGTTTTTTTCTTTTCAGAACCAACTTTCACCAACTTCTTTCTGTTTTTTTTTTTCTCCTCTACACTGGTTGAGTATCTCCCTCATTCCTCCTTTCTTCTACTGATTGTTTTTCTTCCTTGACAACTCCAATTAATCGACACCTTTTGTGCTGCGTAACTACATTGATGACGTCACCGACACTTCCTTTGACTGTCATACTCCTTTTTTTTCTTGCTTTTTACGTTCAGCTGACATTGAGGCGTATACCAAAACCGGAAAGAAAAAATAAACGTCAACTCACTTGTAGAAACGACAACTCGCTTGAGGTTGCTTCCTCGTGTGGGGAATGTCGTTGTGGTTATTTCCATGAACAGATGCAAAGCGATCAGCTCATGTCAAACGCAGGTCGTTCGTTGGACTGGCTTTCTCTGCTGAGTCACAGTTATGGCAAACAGATGTAGCCAGGAGCAGAGCAATGTTTTTTCCTTCTCTTGTGAAACATTTATTGGAAGAACCACTGATCGATTTTTAGACTCTTCTTCCTGTAGGCGCCTTCACACTGTGGCTGTGGCGCTGCGAGACCTCAGAACACAACGACAGCCCCTTCGCGTTACCGGTGCCAGTGGCACTGTCGAGTCTCAAACGTTTGCTTACCCGCGTCGGTCTTGTGCACGAGGGGATCGTGAAGAAAATAATAATAGTACACAAAGGCAGTTACGTCATGCCAGCGAGTGAGACATCTGCGGCAACAACGGCGGCAGCAGCAGCAGCAGCCGGGTCCTCTGCGCTGGAGCGTTTACAGGCTCAGAACGATCAGCTGCGCCGGGAGAATGAGGAGCTGCGCCAGCGCCTGGAGGAAGAGCGTGCGCTGCGGCACTCCAGTGGGGGAGCGGATAGCCACAAGGCACTTCAAGTGGCCGAGTGCAAAGACAATATTCGCGCCTTGGACGACAAGGCCGAGGTGCTAGCGCTGCACGACGAGCTCCTGCAGCTTCGGCAGACCTGTGCTGTGTATGCCGAAGCGACGGAGGAGACGCGCAGCTATTTCTTCGAACTAAAGCGACTCTACGCGGAGCTGGAGAAGCATCTCAAGGCCGAGCCCACGTCGTCTTCATGAACGCCTGTCGCAGTCAGGCAGCCGTAGAAACAGTATCAAAGTATACTGCTCGTTCATGGGAGAAGGCGCACAGTTTCAAGTCTTCCCTTGCGCCTTCTTTAAGTTACCTGCCAGACTGAGTGGGACGCGTCTTCTTCATGTGGTTGGTGGATCTGGTGCCTTACGTGTCGTTCTGTCCTTCTACGCTTCGTTTCCTTTTTGTTCCCGCGTTCCTTCACAGTGTACATTCCCCCTTCTTTCTGTCGTTTGCTTTCCCCCCTTTCTTTGCGTATTCTCAGTCAGTGACACATCAACGAACATGAATGCATGCACAAGACCACGCGTGCGGCCCATGCGATCCTTTCCTTCTCGTCCTAGAAGCTCAGAAAAGCATCGAACGAAACAGCATAAGACCGGCGCAGCTCTCTCTTTCTTCAGCGCATGGTTGAATGCCTCGTCTTTGTTGTTTTTCCCAACTTACAGCGGACCCGGTCAACCTCAGTCGACACTACGCTTCCTCCGCGAATATGAAAAATCATACGAACACGTGGTGGACTCGCTGGCTCCTGCGCTTGCTTGATGTCAATATTTCTTGTGCATCTGACGGCATTCTTCACCACTTCCTCCTTGCTGTTGTTTCTCCATCTTCCCTTCTTTTCTTTCCTTTTTTTTCTTGGTTTCACGCACACTGCCGCAGGTACTCTATCCACTACTCCAACGAAAAGGAGAAGAAAGAACGCGCTCACAAGGCCGCTAGGTGTCTGTGTAATCACTTCTCTTTTTTAATTTTGTTTGGTCTCAAGTGAACAACGCCGGCGAAGACGGCAGCAGCAAAAGGAAAAAGAAAAGAAAGAAAAAACAACACAAGCGTCACACAAACACACCCCCTTCTAGTGACATCTAGAGCGTCCACAGGAGCTGTTTGACAATGCGGCCAGACTACATGGCTGTGATGTTCCTGTGCACAGGCATCATGTCCTTCAACGCTGGCATGTGGCAAATTTTTCGTCGCGGACAGAAGCGTCAGCTCATGGAGAACCATCAGAACATGAACAAGCCGCCCCTGAAGGAGCTGCCCCCACCGTCGGCGACGGCCAACGAGTGCGAGTACCGCCGTATCGAGCTGGACGGCAGCTTTGACAATGAGGGCTCTACGTTGGTCGGACCGCGCTCGATCCCATCGTACAAGGGCGCCGCCAACGAGGACGAGAGCCGTGGCGGCTTCCTCATCATGACTCCTTTTGAGGTGGCCAACACCAAGGAGTTTGTCGTGGTGAATCGCGGTTGGGTGCCAGTTGACGCGGGCAAGCATCGCACGCTGCTCACGCAGTACACCGGAGAGGGCTTCGCCCCCTGCACGGTGCGTGGCATCCTGCGCAAGGAGGAATACGTGGCGGGCTCGTGGTTCTGGGGGGAGAGCCCCGACAACTACGGCCCTGTGGCCGAGGACCTGAGCTGGCTGGCGATGCGTCCGTTCAACATGATTCAGCGCTACTACGCGCGCCGGTGGGGCGCCGACAAGGTGGAGCAGAGCATGCAGGAGCATGGGGCGCACCACTACTACATTGAGATGGTGGAGGACTTTTCGGGTGATGACCAGCGCATGGTGCGCGGGCACGCGTGGCCCCGGCGGCGCGACGCGGACGAGATCACGTATGTGCACCTGACGCCGATTGTGCACACCATGTACGTGGTCTTCTGGTGGTCAATTACAGTGGGTAGCATGTACGGCCTGTCCCGCTGCTGGCGCCGCCAGAAGGATATCTTCGCGATGCGCAAGCGCGTCGACATGCAGGCGATCCGTCTGGAAACGAAGCGGCAACAGGAGGCGAAGGCGTACCTAGAGGCCATGCAGGAGGTGGAGCGGCTGAAGCAGGTGGGAGCCGGCGGTGCGGCGGCCGCAGCGGCGCAGCTCGGCGCGAGCGACAAGGCCCAGGCGCCACAGGAGGCCGCCAAGAAGGAAGAGGATAGCACGGACAGGAAGTGAAGAAGGAGAAGGGAACACAGCGCAACGGAAGATCGGTGATATTCCCAGCTCTGAAACTTTTCGGTTTTCCTTTCATTTTTTTCTTTGTCTCCGTTTCCGTGCGTCTGAAAGTTTTTTCTTTTCTTGTTTCACAAGTGGGTACCTCCTTCATCGGTGCGGAGAGGAGAAAGTCTCTCCTACTTCACAGGTGCAATTCCATGTTCTGCTTCCTCACGCGGCTGCAGACAGGTTGGTTGTTCCTTTTTTTTTTCCCCCATATTCTTGTGCTGCTTCCTTCCCTCAACATGGCTGCTCTTTGTTTGGCGTTTGACGACGACTGGTCTCACCTTTTTTTTTTTTCTCTTTCGACTCCTCACAAACACACATACACACACTTCCACATATGAGTTCCTTGTTGGCTCTCCTATCGGGCTACCTTCTTTTCCTCCTCTGCACTCCTTTGTCTGTGCCTGACTGGCATCCGTACGACCATGAAGGGAGAAGAGGAAAAGAATCCCACCTGCCACGCTCGCACAATTGTCACAGCTACAGCTAAGAAAACAAGCACACAAAAGCAAAGTCAACACAAGGAGGTGGGACGAGAGGCCCACGCAGGCGCTTCTGATATTCAGCAGAAGATGTATGTTAGTCTCATCGAGGCGGCACAGAAATCTGTTCGTTCACCCAAAGTGATTCGGGCGAATGGAAAGCGTGCTCCTCTGCTGAGGAGGAGGCACGTGCCACACCCGAAACGTTGAGAGACGAATCTATTCTCTCCCTCTCTCTCTCTACCTGAGGGGTACATCTGCGTGGGGTGGCGCTTCCGCCGACGTTAGCCAGTCGATTCTGCGCGAAACGATTCCATGGCGGTATGGATGAAGGGAACAGAAAGGGAACTGCCTCCGCATCATGACGTGTGCTCTTCACGAAGTTTATGCGAGCGACCTCACCACTCTCATGGACTATGTATGCAAATGAAGACATCTTTCCTTCTCTAATATTCTCCTTCCACTTGCACACACAAACACATACACATATACACGTACGCGCGTGTGCGACACGTTTCTACGATAGCACCAGAACCTAGCGTCATCATCCACACCTTATATACTTTTCCGCCCCGCTGAGTTTGGCTTGCTTCCTTTCCCAGACTCTCGGTTTCAGCTTTCTATATAGCCTCCTCGATTAAGCGAAGCACCCAAGTGGCACGGACGCCAATAGCAACGGGGAGTCCTGTGAGCACCACCTCTCCTCTTCCTTTGTTCCTTTACCCCCCGCTTTCTCTTCCCTTTTCAATTGCGTAGACGCAGCGACGGGCAACGACGGCTGTGGCGCCCCGCTCCCTTTCATCTTTGTCTCTTCTTCTTCTTCTCCGATTTCCCCCTTTTTTTTCCCATTTGCTACCTCATCTTCCTCCTCGTGCATTGCCTTGCAACGCGTCAATCCGTCTCTTTTTTATTATTATTTTAAATTTCCTTGTGGTTTCCTGAGACTTCTCTTTCTTCTTTCTCTTCCGCCTCTTCCGCCTCTTCCGCCTCTTCCGCCTGTTTCTACTTTTTTTCTTTCTTTTGTCTCTGGATAGCACACACTCTACGCAGGCCTTTCTTTCCTTTTTTTTTTTAAATAACGAGTTGCCCTTCGTAATTTACCCTGTCTGACATCTAATCTTTTCCCCTGTTTTTTTTTCCCCCTTGTCCAATATTTCGCTTCTCGCTTCCCTTTGATACCTCCTCTTGTTTCCTTTCCCATATTACTTCCATTGTACTGCTTCTCTCTCTCTCTCTCTCTCAGGTCCTCACCAGAGCGGCCCCTGTTGTTCCCCAGCTACCTTTTCTTTATATATTGTGTACGTATATCCATTCTTCCCCATTGTCGCTGGCCTGACGATCTGTGCCGTGCTACACGGGCAGAGCATTTATTAGTGGGGAGATTAGTCTTCCCCTCCACCCTTCCTTTCTTCCCTTCATTCATCCCCCCGCCTTTTCACTGACTTACTGCACGGAAAAGAAAAAGAAAACACAAAGGAAAGAAATAGGAACGAAGGGAGAAACGCACGAGTGCTGTTACGCGCAGACGTACCCAATTTTCTTGACTCTCTTTGCTTTATTTTTCACGCGTTGGCCTTTCATCTCCAGTAATTATTTCACTCTGCTTTCGATCATTCAACAGAGGTGAAAAGTTAACGTACCATTTTGTAGATCCATTTTCTCATTTTCTCATTTTCTCATTTTCCATCTTTTTTTCTTCTTTTCATTTTCATCCTTTCCTTTGCTTTCGGTGTTGATTCAAAATACGTTCTTTTCTTTTTCTTTTTTCTTTTTAGTAGTCGTCGAAACCTTCCCGTTCTTTCTTTCGTCGTTTCCTTTCGTGTCCTTTGCCTTATTTTTCCCTTTTGGGCACCTTCCTTTGGAATCGCTCCCTGTTCTTTGCTGGTTTTCCTTTTTTGTGAATCCTCGAACAGAAGAAGAGGAGTAACCCAGCAGCGACACAGCGAAACGAATCTCTGGTTATCACCGTTCGGTCCTGTCTTCGAGCCTCTGTTTTTTTTTTTTCCTCTTCCATAAGACTTGCGCTGTTCCCTTGCTAAAAGTAATTGGCGACGCGACACAGCTCCCTTTGGCTTCCTTTTTCGCTTCCCATTCAGCGAACCAGAGAAGACCACTTAGTAGGAAAGGAAAAAAAAAGCGAACAGACAAACAAAATCGCACACACATCTCATCAACGAGACGCCAGCAAAACTTCTCTATTGACGCCAGCGCGTAGGCCCTGTCTCCTTTCAGGTCTCCTTGCTCGTGTGCTGAGTCGTTTCTTTCTTTCTTACTTTTTTTTCTTCTTTGGCGTTTTCCCCGCTCTGGATCTTATTTCTGTTCTCCCGAATCAAACGGGCAACAACAACAAAATATCTTCACAAACGCGTTGACACGGGAAACAAACAAACAAAACGACAACTGCACCATTGGACGGAAATCCATCCACCCATTGTTCATTTGCACAAAAGTCCTTGTCTTTCTTTTTAACACATATTACTTTCGCATTTTTCACGAGCGAACTTACGGACTAAACAAACGTCACAGCAACAAGCAACGACGACTGCATTGCCTCTGAAATCAGGCAGTATATTCTCACATTTTTCCCCGTCTTGTTTTCTACTTAGAACTCGCGAATCCCACTATGACGTACGCGGGCATCTCCAGCTCACCTCCTCGTGGTGGCCTTCACACGAGCAGCAGTAGCAACGGCAATCATCGGCTCTTCAAGAGCGCCGCCAACATGTCGTCATCCTCGGCCATAGCCAGCACCGCAGACGCACCGGCTGCAGCATCTGCATCCACCTCCGCAGCAGGAGCAGGTGCGAGCACAGGTCCTGCCACCAGCAGCCTCACCGATGGCACCACGGGCGCGTCCACCTCTGCCTTTGGCGTCTTTCTCTCTCAGTGGACGAGCTTCATTGTACACGTGGACCGCGCCGAGCGGGACCCGAGCCTCCTGTCCACGTCCTTTCACGACGTCTGGAGCGGTGCGGGGCGTGCGACCACGGCGGATTTCACCGCCCTCTGGCACGCCGCGAAGACGTGCAAGCGCGAATGGCAGATGTGCTGCCTGCTGCGCTCCCGTCTGCGCACCGCGCAGCTGGGCAGCAGCTCCGGCTACCTCGCTACGCCCCCGCAGCCGTCGCAGAGCCTAAGCTGCTCGCGCGGTCGCAATGGTAGCGCGTCACACGTCAGAGGCTTCTCCACGGCGTCCATGGGCTGCAAACCCGTGGCGGCGCAGGGCCCTGTGGCCCTCGGCTTGCTGTGCTGGGCGGCGGCGCTCACAGGCGACCTTGCCTGGGTCTTCACCGCGTTTGCAGAGGAGATCAAGACCTTAGTGCACGATGAATGCGCGGCAGGGCCACAGCAGCGGGCCGTGGCCGATTACCGCGGTGTCGCCGCGGGGCTCGTGCTCGCCCTGTACGGCTGGTTTGAGGCCGTTGTGTTGGTCGCCTCGCAGGCAGACCAGGCCGCGCCCATGTCTACCGAGGGGGATGTGCTCCGGTTTTTACAGCACGTCGGTGTCGGGGTGGTGCAGCCTGCTGTCATGGTGCCCGTCACATCGCAGACCACCCCGCAGCGGTCCCCCAGCGCCGTCGCCGTCGACTGGTCCTCTACACGCATGACAGCGGCGTCCACACCAACGGCCCTTATCGCTCCATCCCATGTCGCTGCCGTGCCCGTCATTTCGATCGAGTGCCCTGTCCCGACACTCATTGCGACCGCTTCCTCCTCCACCAGCACCCGTCCGAAGCTGCACGACGAAGGCTTCGCCCTTCGCAGCGCGGCGTCTTCGCTGTCGGGCCTCTCCGCACACGACCGCCGCGGGCTTCCGACCACCCCACCTCCCCCACCCCGTCGTGTGCTGCCGCACAAGGGCGCTGTCCCCATATCGCCATCGCACCGAGCCACCAGCAGCTGCGGCGGCAGCCCTCACCATCGCCTCGACGACGTCCCATCACAGGACACGAGGACAGCAGAGCCTGTCACGACGCCTGCGTCACGAACGCCTCCGGTGTCCTCGCTGCCGCCCACCGCGCCTGTGCCACGCCGCAATGCGGCACGTCACGGGGAGAGCCTCGTGTCTATGCCACATAGCGCCAGTCTACGCTCCTCCTTCAGTGCCTCCTTGGCCGATGACGTGGACTCCGTGCGCACGAGCCACTACATCGACGGGGTGCGTCGGGATACCGATGCTGTACGCCCTGCGAAGTCACTATCGCAGCAGCTGAACAAGAAGGAGAAGAAGGAACTCGCCAAGGAGCGCAAAAAGGAAAAGAAGCGTGAGAAGGGCCGGGGTAAGGGTTCACCTTCGGGCTCGAGAACCAATGGATCCGTCAGTAACGACCGAGGTGAGTCGAGCAGCGGAGTGGGTGTGACCGCTGCGTCCCCGGTGGCAGGTAGCGGAGGAGGAGGAGGAAAGAAACAGAAGGGAGAGGAGAACTGCAGCGTCATGTAGCGGATGGGAGAGGCTCCACCAAATCAACTCCTCGCTTCTTCTTGTGCCCGCATGCCTTGAATCCCTTCGCAAGAAAAGGTCACTCGGGTGTCACTGCCTCCCTGTCTCCTTTATTTCTTGTGTGCGCCATCTGACGAGAGCAGTCCGTGTGGTGCTCGGGATCAAGGTTAGTCTCTGCACTCCACACGACGCAACGGAGTCACTCGCGCGTTCGCTTTCTCTGCATCTCTTTCACACGCTGCCTCCTCGCTATCAGGTGATGTCTGCGAACGATCAGCATCAAAGATCCGTTCCATATATCGATGGCTTAGAATTGTGGCCAAGGTTTTTCTTTTCTTGAGAACCCGCTTTCCTTCCTGGTTTCTCATGAGGCTATTTGAAGGCTCTGCGTTTCTGTACAATGACTTCTTTCATGTGAATGTGTGTATCTTCATCTTTTCTTTCGTTGCTACCTTTTCACCAGTCTCTATTCGCCTGTCTCCGTGTGATTCTTCCCTCTCTCCCTCTCTCCCTCCTTCCCTCCCTCTCTTCCAGCGCTTACATTCATTTTCTCTTTACATGCACCACAAAATATCATTACACCTCCCACAACTCACCAAAAAAAAAAAGTAACAAGTAATTCCACTTCCTCCCCGTGATGTCTTTTCCATTATCCCTCGCTTCTCCTTTGCTTGTCTTTGCCCACCTACCTCCCTTATTCCTTCTTTTCTTTTTTCTCCCTTTTTTCTTTTTTTTCTGTTCCCCTATGCTTCTCGATTCGCTCGTCCACTATCCCACTGGACGCTTTCCAGCCCGCTTTGCGTCTTTCAGCTTCCTTTCGTATAGAGGTAAGAGGAAAGGGGAAATGAAGACCTGTGACGTAGGGCAATGCCTCACACGCCCCTTGCACGGGTAGATCAGGGGGAGGGGGGGAAAAAAAAAGGCAAGTTATGCATAGCAATACACAGGATTTTTTTTTTTTTTTTGACAATTGGTTCTTGAATACGGTTGGGAAGGGCGCCAACCTAAAGCACTTTTCCTCCTTTTTTTTTTTTTGGTCTCTCCCCTCTTCAGATTGTCACTGCTGCTCATCGGCCTCTGACTTCTGTTTTCGTTTTCCCTTTTTTTCCCCATTTTCTCTTGTGTACCGCTCACTGCTGAATTCCATCTTCTCATGCCATTCCACGTCCCGTTTCCTGTCCTTACCCCGTAATCATTTCTGATATTCTCCCTCCTTCGTTTCTTTTTTAAAAATCCGCTTCCTTTCATTTACCTTTTCACTCTTTCGCAGGAGGGGAGGGACCGAGGGCAGACAATGTGAAGTCCTGGCCACGTATCAGCTTCTCACTACTGCCTCAACTGCCTCGACGTGCGCGCGATTTCTGTGGAGCACGTCGCTTCATCGTGAAGGAGCGGCGTCATTAAAACCAAAAAAAAAGAAACAAACAAGAGCGCAAGACAGAAGGAGGTAGGGAAGACACAACTCACAAGAAACTGAATGCATACAGCGGTGGAGGGGGACTCCCTCTGCTTCGAAAATGCAACCGCGACGTGTGCTCTATAATATGTAAGCAGTTTCTATTACTTGAGGCCGCAGGGTGACTTCGCCTTCCCTATCCCGCTCCGACTCACTGTTTTGACCGGAATCACAGCGGCGAAAGCCGCGAGATCCTCGAACGATTTCCAATCCTTCGTTCACCGTTGCCTTTTTTTTGTTCTACTCTTTGTCGCCTTTCTTCTTTTCTTTTTGATACCCTTTCTGTGCACTTTTATGTTTTTTTTTCCCACTGATAAACGTGTAACTTACAAATCACCTGGCTACTTCTCTCACAATCAACTACATCAAAACATCAAAGCCGAAAGTTAAGAAAAAGAAAGAAAAGAACGAAACGCCTTTCGTTAAATGCTGTTAAACAGAGCACCTGTGTACTCTACGAGAGCTGTGACATGGCGTACTGTTGTTCACCTCCTGTAAGATTCCCCGTGCCATTGTCAGGAGCTTCCATTATGTTGGGAGCTCCGGATGTGGGCTGATCTCCCTTTCCTATGCAAACATCATGGCACTCAACACTGTACATGTACCGATTTTCTTAATCCTGCCTCACTCTTTCATGCCTCCTCCCCCTCTTTCTGTTTGCCACGCGATCCAGTTACCCATCGACGCCTTCGCGGTTCTGTAGCCCAGAAATCCAACGATCAGTGTGCCAGCACACTGTTCCGCTTCGCTTCATGCAGCAGCGCGACATTATTAGGGGAAATGTATGCAGTGTCGTCAGGTATTGTGGTGGCTGGCTTTCTCATCCACACCACAGGTTCAAACGGCACGAGAATCGCTGTTGATGGTTGCCCCGCGTCAGTGGCAGTTGACAGCGGCTCTGGCTGCGCGCTACCCGCTGCCTACCACCCTCTCCCCTCCCCCTTCCACAGTGCGAATGATGCACAACAATGATTCAATCACTCAAATCGCAGGATTTCTGACTGAGATACTATCATGCACCACTCTGAGCGCTTGTGGAATGGTGAGGTTATAACGCTGTTGTTGCTTTTCGCATCTGTCAGGATTTACCTATACGGCGTTTTTTTCTTTCAAGTCACTCTGAAGTAGTCTGTAAGACAGAAAACTATAACAGTACTCTTGCGTCCGTCACGGCGAAGATGTCACAACCGGATCGAGAACGTTCAACGTACGCGGGTATGGCTAGGATGACTCACGCTAAGGTGGTGAACGATTAATAGAAATATGTGCAGCGAAGGATCGTAGCAGAGGGAGTCTGGATTTCGTTGATGCCACATGCCTTTCACTCCTTTGGGCTCACTTTACTCTCACATACGTTGGTCTTGCTAGAACAGGGGAAAAAGAAGATAGATTTAATCATAGAAGAAGAAAAAAACGTTTCATAACCAATATTCTGCGGAGAGGGCTGCCGTCCCTCGCGTCTGCACACTTGCGTCGTTGCCTGTTCTGTACCTTTGGGTCGCTCGCTTCCTCTTGAGCACAGGGTGGGCAAGGGAGGGGGTACCTCGAAACGTTTTCTGTTAGAAGACACCTTGATTCTTTGCGTTCCGAGGTGGACGGTACGCTGCGTATAGATATTTTTTTTCCCTCTTTTGCATGGAAATCTGATCAGGGACTTGCACGCCGCGCCATTTAATTCCTCTCCTTTCTTCATTCTCTTACTTTACGCTGACAACTCACGCAGCAAGCCATGCAGCGACTTCGGTTGTGGTCTTGCACAGGCGTCCATGTCTCCTTGTGTGCGGGCCCCAGCACTTCGCTGGGGGCAACTCGATGCAGCGCCGCGGCGGCCTCGTCCTCATCTCATTCTGCCAGCCCCCCGCTAGCTACACTGGCGAAGGCGCAGAAGTCGCTGGTGGAAGGCAAGAAGCTTCCAGCGGAGGCTGCAACGGCGTTCGCAAATTTCTTCAAGGTAGCTGTACCAAAGGGTAAATCTGCGGACGCTGTCGCGCGGAGCTATTACACAAGCACGCTGAAGCAGCTTGCGGATGCCGAGGGCAGCTCCTCGCTTCGCGAGCAGAAAGAGCAGCGAAAGCAGCAGGAGGACTTGCACGTCTTCTTGTTTGGCTACGACTTCAAGGCAAAGACCGCCCTCCTCTACTCCGTCGGCGCCGATCGTGTTGTGGCAACCTTCGGCCCCAAGGACGACGCATGGGAGCTCGCGGACTCTCTCTTGCAGTACACCAAAGGCAGCTGGCAGTTCCTGCTGGTGCCTGTGGTGGAAACGGCCAACGATCGCAGGCTCGTGCACACCGCGGCGGAGGCCCTCGGCCAGGCGATGCGGACGAGCGGACTTCTTCCCGTCCTTCACGTAGATTCACTGGAGCTGGCGCAGACCCTCGACCGCCACCCGCCCTCGCTGGCCGATGTCACAGGCCAGGGCGTCTCTCGCGCGGCCGCAGCAGCGCTCTCCGAGAAGTGGTTCCGTGCCCATTGGGTGCTGCTGCGCACCCTTGCCTGCAAGGCGACTGACGCCGACCCGCTCCACACTGTCAACGCATATATATTCCCGCGTCATGATGTCTACGTGGTTCATCTCGTGCGCGCGGGCTCCCGCAACATGAACATCTCCGTCTACGACCCTGTGCGGAAGCGCCGGTTTGTGGCCAAGGGAATGCTCTCCGACGTCCTGGCGTGCTTGTTCAGCACACACTCCAAGCAGTTCATCTTCATCCCGACCAACCGCACCGACCGCGCCATGCTGTTCCGCTGCCGCGCCGCCCTCATCAAGGCAGGACACCACTGTGTCGTCGTCTTTGCCTCCGAAATGAACGAAAAGTTGCGCAAGGTGTTCCAGTCCGACCCCAGCCACTACTGGCGCTCATTACGGGAGACATCGGCAGTAACAGAGACGGAGCTCTTGACGCAGGTGTACGCGACGGCAGGCAACACGATGCGTGCCTACCATCGCAAGATGCTGTTGGAAGGGAAGGACAGGCAGATGCTTGATGCGCGGCGCGAGAAGAACGCCTCTGCGCACGACGGCGACGAGAACGCCGATCTCGCCCCGATGACCTCTGTGGAGAAGTGGCTTAGCGTCTTTAAACTTCCAAAACGCCAGGCCACGGAGCGAGCAGAGGAGCGGCACTATCGTAAATTCCTTGCTGTCGCCTTCACCGCGACAGAGTACATGGCCCACGGCCAACCTCGAAACCCCTTGGCAGAGCAGAACTACATTGTTGCCGCGAGCTTCGTCGACGCCAGCGGGGCTGTGCTGGAGCCATGGAGTAAGTTCAGCAAACGTGGTGCCTTTGCACTCCCATCGCTGGAAGGCTACGAGGTCCTTGTGGTCCATGATGTGAAGCATTTCCTGCTGCTGCTGGGTTGCGACAACGCCGAGTTGCGTGCGTTCCTGCGGCGCGGCGGCAGGGTGTGGTGCACAATGCTGGCTGAGTACCTCCTCGACGCCCAACGTGCCCGCACGGGGAGCAACGCGCTTGCTGATATCGCACTCAAGTACGGCGTACTGTTGCCACCGTCTAGCCGGGTGGGGGCCCAGGCCGATGACCTCCCTCTCGCGTTCCACCGCCGGCACCTGGTCCCGGCTGCTTCTGCCGTGGCCGTCATGTTCGCGGAACAGGTTCGCCGCGCGTCTGCGCAGTGCCAGCTCGTGAGCCTGGCGCACCGCATGGACTCGCTGCTGGCCATGACATGGATGACATGGGCCGGTGTCCACGTTGATGTTGTGGAGGCAGACCGGCAGGCCAAGGCCCTCGCCGGCGCGGCGGCCGTCCTGGATAAGGCCCTCGCCGCGTGCGTGCCACCCGAGGTGCCGCTGGACATGCGCGAGTTCTTTGACTGGCAGTCCCCCACACACATGCACGCCTACTTGTTTGGCGGCGCGATCACGGTAGGCCGAGGCGGCCACGCCCGCAACAGTCGTCAGTGGACCTCGAACCTTGTGCACCTCTGTCACCGCTACGGGGTACTGCCGCAGCTGATCGGCGAGGTGCACGTGCAGCGCTTCGCGGCGGAGAATGGGGTGGCAACGGCAGGCAGCAGTAAGCTGCCCGCGCGGGTGGCGGCCCACATTGAGGAGGAAGGCTCGCAGAAGCGAAGGAAGTACCGGCTTGTGGTGTTTGACGTGGAAACAACGGGGCTGAATGTCTCCACAGATGAGATCATTGAGGTGGCCATGTTCGACCCTGTGGAGAATACCACCTTTACTTCCCTCATCAAGCCGAGTCGCCCCATCTCCCCCCGCACCATTGAAATCCACCACATCACCGACGCGGCCGTCCGGAACGCACCCGGACCTGCGGAGGTGGTGAAGGGGCTGGTCGAGTACTTGAGACTCGATGCCGGGCAGAGAGACCCGGATGAGGTGCTGGTGCTCCTCGGTCACAATGTCTTTGGCCTCGACGAGCCTATGCTACGTCGTGCCATGATGGCCCACGCCCCGGATGTTGACCACGACGGCGTGCTCTTCTGCGATAGCGTGACCTTGCTGCGCGCGCTCAAGGTGGAGCTGCAGAACTCACGGTTGCAAAAGAAACGCGTCGACAACGCGCTGCTCGAGGCGCTGACGAGCTCCTTACGCCTGGGCAAGCTGATTGAGAGCCTGCGGGTCTCCCCAGAGGGAGCGCTTCACCGCGCGGACACCGACACCAAGGCTCTCTGGTTCGTCTTGGTGAATGCGTTTGGGCTGGCAGGGCAGAAGGCGACCAAGCAGCGGGACTTCCTCCTCACCGAGGCGGCGAAGACCCTTGTGCTGTACCCCGCCACTGGCTGCTTTGTCCCATCGGATCGCAAGGCAAACACGCAACAGATTCACCTCCCCGGCGTCACGCGTGAGCTCCTCGCCGACAAGCCGAAGCTCGTGACGACTTTGGCTGCGAAGCCCTACGGAGAAAAGGTGCTGGACGCGCTACACGCGCACGGCGTCAAGGTGGCGGGCTTGGTGCGGCAGCGGCTCGACCTAGAGCAGAACAATGCTCGTTTCTTACAGAGCGGGCGAGACACCAGCCTCTCCGTGCTGCACGCGGACGGGGCGGTGCATCAGCACATCGACATGACAGCCACCACCACCTCGCGTACTACGAGCGCGTACCCAAGCCTGCAGAACATTCCCAAGGACGACCGCTCTACGGTGCGGCGCATGCTTGTGTCTCGCTTCGGTGCACAAGGTCGGATTGTTGAGATTGACTACTCGCAGTTGGAGATTGTTGTTCTCGCCATCCTGTGCCGTGACCCTAACTTGATGCGTGACTTGAACAGTGGCGTCGACTTTCATGTGAAGCGCGCCGAGTTCTTCAGTGGGCTTCCGTACAAGGAGATTTACGAGGGCTACAAGCGTGAGATCCCAAAATATGTCAAGCTCCGCAAGACCGCAAAGCAGTTTTCCTTCCAGCGGCTTTACGGTGCTGGCGTCCCTCTCCTGCACAAGACAACCGGCATCCCCGTGTCTGACCTCGTGGCGTCTATCAAGATGGAGGAGAAGGCGTATCCCGGCATTTCTGAGCTGCACCGTGTCACCCGCACCGTCGCGTTACGTCCGGGCAACCCAGGTCTCCCCACGAGCTTCATTGTGGAGATGCCCACCGGACAGCGCATGAGCTTCCGCACTCGTGACGTCATCCTCAACCTCCCACCTCTGAAGAACTATCCCATCCAAGGGTACGGCGCAGAGCTGGCGCAGATGATGCTGGGTCGGGTGTATCGCCACTTTGTGAAGAAGCACTTCTACGGAAACAAGGCCTTCCTCATCAATTTTGTGCACGACTCTGTCTGGCTCGATTGCCACGTGGATGTGTTGCGGGAGTGCGTCACGGACACCAGTCGCATCCTCAGCAGCGTGCACACCTACGTTCCGGATCACTTCCCTGGTGTCGATATCTGTGTTCCCCTGCGTGTCTCGTCCTCGTGCGGCGTGGACATGTGCGCCATGCAGACCATTGACAAGGAAGGGGAGATCGCCGAGGTGGTTCGCAAGCAGAAGCGCCAAAAGTACGGTTCTCGCAAGGCAGCCGACCTGCTGCTGCCGCGCGATGCAGCCACCGTCATGTGGCCAAGCGCGAGCGGCACCTCGGAGGATGAGGGGTCCGGGGAAGACCTGGAGCTCGCCTTGTCTTCGGCGGCGCTTGAGGAAGTGGACGATTCCGTCGTGGACAAGGAGGAAAGCGACTCGGACAGCGATTCAGACAGTGATTCTGATAACGAGTCGGATGGCGGCGACGGCGAGGACGCGATGGAGAAGGAAGAGGAGGAAGTGGAGGTCAAAGTCCGAAAAGTGAGACGGCGGAGGACCAAGGAGGTGCCTCTGACAGACATCGAGGTTGTGTGATAGACCAACCTGCTGCTCTCTCTCTCTCTCCCGCTTTTCCTTCTTCCCTGACATGTGTGTGCGCACTTCTTGCGCTTGCGGGGTCGCGTGTCACGCACCCTGTACGTTTTCTGGGTGTTCACCCACCCACATACATTGCCACCAGTACATAATTTAGAGTTTCTTACAGAATACAATTGCGCCGGACGCAACAATATGATAACACAAACAACAGACACACACTCACCAAGCGATGGTCGACTCCACAGAGTAGTTGTATAACGATGAATATGGTGAGGCATCCCTGCACTGTGAGGAGATTCGTGCCCCTTCTTTCTCTGCGTCGCACGGCTAGACGGTGGTGCGGTTGTCGGACACGCACCTTGGCGCCTGCCCCGCTCCCTTTTAAGAAAGATGTGTGTGCGTGTGTGTGGCAGTCGTGAAGGCACTGCAATGGGAGAGGCAGTGGGAATAGCACAGGGTAGCTTCTAGAGGATACATGTGGCTAAGATGCTTGTACGGATGCTTGAGAAAAAAAAGAAAAGAGACAACCGTACGGTGCTTCACTCTCTCTTCTCTACGCCAGTCTAGCCCATTTCTTTTTCTCACGTCAGAAACACGAACAAAACTGACTTCAAAGATCTGCGCTATACCATTCTCTGTCTTTTCTCATGTCTGCAGAGCCTCTAGGGCGCATGGATTCAACTTCAGCGGCAGTGATGAAGGCTGACACAGAACCCTCCGGGCACCAAGCGGAGTCTGCAGATGATACCACAGCCAACGTTTTCGAGAGTAGCCCCGTTGCGCTAGCGGGAGCCACACGCAGCGTGAGTGACAGGGACGAAGAGGCAATAGAAGGCGTCACGAGCGCAGATGCCTTTACGCGTGGTCAGATCGCCGTCGTGCGGAGACGCCCGTCCACCCCAGAGCGCATCCGCCAGCGCACCGCGCGCCTCTACGATGAGGTGCACGAGCTCATTGAGCGCCAGCAGACGCGCTCGGACCGGCAAAAGGACATTGCGCGGCGGAGCTCTTCGCTCAAGCGAGGCTCCCTAGCAGCGGCGGCGGCGGCCGAGGCGGCTGGCTCGCGTCGGCCGCGGGGCTCCTCTAGCGCGGCGCCGTTAGCATCCCGCGAGTACGGCGGGCAAGGAGGAGCCTCACACCCGCCAGCGCCTCGGCTGCCAAACCTCCAGAAAACCTTTGAAGAGTCGCGTCGGCGGCACTTGGAGGCGGCGCAGGAGGCGAAAATGGTATTTCCGCCCGCGCTGCGGCAGGTTGGGTACGATGAGAAAGACCCTGGCGCCTTCAGTCTCCGGTTCCAGATGGGCTCGTCGTCGTCAGCAGGCGGTGGCGGTGGCGTGTCGCAGGGGGAGGTTTCGTGGTGATGGTCTCTAACGCCACCGCCCATGCCCCCTCGCGCGTTCGTCTCCTTTCTCGTGTCTGTTGTCCATCACATTCCTTTTCCTTTTCTGTTGCTGCTGATGTAAAACAATTCCGCGCTGGGCGGCACGCCAGCGCGCCATCTTTCCCTTGCCCTATGTTTCCTCTCTTTCTCATGTTCTTTGTTACCTACGAGAACACTTGCGCCGTGCAACGGAGATGCTGACTCCGCTGCATGAGATGCCTCGCTCGTTACACGTGAGGTATGCGGGTGTGCTGCGCGGATAGGTGTCGGCAGCTTTCTCTGTTCGGGGAAGGGGGAATGTAGAAGGGACTTCTTCCTCGCGCCTTCCCTCTCCTTCTTTCGCGTCTTCACTCTCCTGTCTCAGGATTACTTTCCTTTTCTTGTTGTCCAACACAGACGAAAACAGTCACAACGGAAAAATGCGTGCCCCTTCTCTCTCTGCCACGTGGGGCCAAAGCTCTCAGGGACGATGCACGCATTCGTAGACGTTGTGTTCCGCTCACGGTGCACACCCCAAGGCGAGCACATACACAGAAAGGACCGAGAGTCCTTCCTCCCTCCTAAAATAAACAAACCATGCTACGCGCTCGCTTCCGTTCTCTCCGTTTCCCTCGCTTACGTTTACTTGATTTCGCTTTCATACTTCGGGTCACCCAATCTGCTTTGAACTGTTCCACGCAGCAGAAGAACACATAAAACGCTGATTTCCAATTTTTTTGTCTCTGAGAAAGGGCATTCGTAAAGACACACACAAGAGGCGAAATACACGTCGCTCTTGGGTGCTCCCATCATTAGATTTTCTCCTTCTCTCACTTTCCAATTCTAGAATAGACTCCACACTTTTTGCTTTGCATTATTCGTTTTGCCTCCCCGTCCCCGTTGGGGCTGCGACATTAGATCTAGATTCACACACGTTGCGTTGCTTCTTTCTCTCTCCACGTGCTCTCTTCCTTTGTCCGTGTCGAGAACGGTCTCCACGGCTCCCGAGCAGGAACGACATTGTAAAGGTACACCTTGGTAAAATAATATAGAGACCTTCTTCCGTTGTCTAACGGGCGTTGTGCGATGCTACGCTCTCCACGCACCCCTACGACCCGTACACGCGCCTCCCCCAGCCCCTCCACCGAACTCGAGGTATGCGAGCTGTCACCGCTCTCCCCTGGTAACGCTGAGGCCGCACGGGCAACGAGCACCAGCTCCACACCATCCTCTGTCGCCCCACTTCGGGTCGAGGACCGTCTGTTAACCTACGGCCGCCTTTACGCGGAACGCATGGAGCAGCGTCGCATTGAACAGGAGATGGCCCGGCAGCATCTGGAGGCCGAAGCCCGTGCACAGGCCGCCGCGGCCACGCGTGTGCTGCGACCGCGGGACGTCAATGCAGGGTCAGGCATCACCGGAGGCGATCCAGCGGCTCGTGCCAAGGAAGCTGCGGAGCGGGAGGCGAAGGCGCAGGCACGGCGTGAGGCCCTCCTTGCCGCCGAGCACGCTGAGGAAACGTATCAGCCAAAGCTCTCGGCGCACTCGCGGAAGCTGGCGGCGGCTCGGCGACAGCGCTGCGCCGAGTCCACGGGCTCCTCGGGCCCCGTCACTCTCTTGACTCAGCACACCTCGCACACTCAGCGCGCGGCCACGCAAGCGGCAGAGGAGCGACGCCAGCGATCGACACACGCCCCCACCATCACAGCAGTCGCCAAGGCACTTCCACTGCCACTGTCGGCGCCGGAGCGGCTCTACGCCCTCGCCAAGGAGCGGGCGAAGGAGGAAGCCGCAGCACAGCAAGCCGCGCAGGCCGCCGCCGCGCAGGCCTGCTCCTTCGCCCCTCGTATTTCAAAGCGCGCCGAGGCGCTGCTCGCACAAGAAGAGAGAACACGGGGTGCCGGTGCGGGTGTGTACGCGACCCTGCACGCTCAGGCAGCGGCCCGCGCGGCGGCGATGGAGGCGCGACAGCAGGCCGCCCGCTGCGCAGACAGCTTTGCGCCACAGATTAACCCCACCAGCCGCCTCATCGCGGAGCAGCTCAAGGCAGCGGGCCAGACACGCCATGCCTCGCGTAGTCGGTCTCGCAAGCGGAGTGAGGATGCCCCAGCTTCTGCGCCACGCGCTCGACCTGCCTCAGCCACTCAGACACGTCGGCGTGCGGGTCAGGAGGGCCTGAGCGCGCTGCCAGTGCAGCAGCGCATGGATGTCTGGGCGGAGCGACGCAGCGCACGGCTGGTGCAGATGCAGCGCCAAATCACGGAGGAGGCGGAGTCCCAATGCACCTTCCGACCACGCACCACGCCCTACCGCCCGCCTCCAGTGCAGCCGCTGCCAGCGAACGGGCCGATGACTTCTCCGGGCGGAAGTAGTTGCGGTGGCAGCGACGCGGGTAGCGTGGATGTATCGGGTCTGCTGGAGGAGGTGAATGCGACCCTGCGAGGTCCGGCGGCTGTTGGGACGCAACGTTCCGCCACACAGGCAGCACCCATGAGCTGGGATGGCATGCCTCAGACGGTGCGATACCCAGGACACTCCTCTTCGTGGGCCAGTGAAGATGACCAGCGTGGTGGTGGGCAGCGTCGACCACGCCACACCGACCCCACCGCGTTTCAGCCGACGGACAATTTCACGATGCGCGGAGACTCTTATCCGCGTCGCCGACCAGTGAAGGCAAACGCGGACTATCGATGCCACGCACAGTGGGACGCTGGGTTTGTGGGGATGGCAGCGGAAGAGGACAACGATGAAGATCCACTTTCCATGTTGGATGGGATCAATGATACCGATGAAATCGATGAAGTTGATCTCATCTCTGAACTGCTTCGGACAATGTGATGAACCCACTGTTTCCGTTCGATTTTTGCCGGTCCTGCTCTTGTTGTTGTTCCGCTCAAACTTCTTTGCGCGCGCGAGGACTTTCTCTGTCATGCTTCAGCGATGCCGAGGGAGAGAGGGAGAGGGAACATCACCATCACCAATACCACACTAAAACATATACATGGCGAGCTCGAGAAGAAAAGAAGAGCAAGGAGAGAAGGAGATGCGAAGAAGGCGCTTCCGTGTATTCTTCCCACGTTTCACCTTTCCTTGATCTTTGGAAAGGCGAAGGGTCGCCACGCAAGGTCAAGTGTCCGTGGCCGTTTCTTCGGTGCTCCTCTTCACCGGATCCCTTTGCGCCGAGGGACGGAACGACGAGTACCGAAGGTCTGCATGAGCTTATCCATATCTCCTCCATCATAGCAACTGTTTTTCCTCCTTCTCTGTCTTGTACCTCTCCGTCAGCCCTTGCTGAAAAGGCCAGAGGCATACAGTGTTTAGAGCGCTGCGACACATTCGCAAAGTCAACAACAACTAAAAAAGAAATAATTACCTGGGGATTGTTGTGTACGAGCACACCTAGAGTCTCGCACCCTTTGCCCCTTTCGGTGCAGAGACGCATGCCCGCACTCGAGGATGAAGTGTCCTGTACCATAGCCGCCCTCCGCCGCTGCGCAGAGCACCTCGAGAACCTCGAAATGTTTAATGCAAATCAGGCCACTGCTCTGGCAGAGTATCAGAGCAGCACCCTCGCGATCGCCCATCGGGTGGCGGCGTCAACGTCGTCGTCCCTTGCTCCGCTTCTGGCGGAGTCGCAGGCAGACGCGCAGCATGTGTCGGCGGCCTTTGTTGAGCAGCTCCAGCGTCACGAGGCGGCTGAAGAGGCGTGCGAGGCGCGCCTGCGTGCGCTACACGCGGCACGCATGCGAGCCTTGGCAGAGGGTGAGTTGCCCTTGGCACCAGAGCCCGCGGACCTACGCGAAGTAGAGGCGTTGCGAGTCCAAGTCCATACCCTAGAGGACGAGCAACGTCATCTCGAAGGTCTCGTGGAGTACGTTGCGGCCCAGCACACAGGGCTGCGCGCACGGCGGCTGTCGCTGGAGAAACGCATTGACGCTCTGCGGCGTGACACCAGCGCGGCCACGCACTTGAGCGATGATGTGATTTACCGGCAGCTGCGAGGAGAGCCGTAGAAGGTGTTCCCCGTTGCCGTTGATCTCGCGTCGTCGGTCTTGCTTGCTTTTGCTGTTTTCTTTTTTCTTCCTGGACTAGCAAGAAAGAGCTCAGAAAGCTGATTGCAAGGAAGCACAGGACGGCAAAACGAAACTACATCCTGGTACGTTATCATCACCCCTCCCCCTTCCACAGCATATTAGCAGCCCCTCTCGCTTGGGCGGACTGCGTGGGCATCGGATTCTCTTCACATTTGGCAACGTGTGAGCGTTTATGAATAACAACAGAAGCACCATGAAGGGGATGGTGAGCCTTGACGACGCGTGAGCGTCTGCAATGGATGTCCCGGCTTCGCTGTTTTTGAGGGAATGATGCCGCTTTGTCTGACGCCGCTGCTTCCCCATTTCAGATTGTTTCCTTCTCTCTCTTCCCCCTCCCTCCTGTCGGTCTCTCAGAGAAGCAATCAAGAAAAAACGGGAGCAATAGCGGGTTGTTAATCTCGGCAGCCATCACGTAGCCACGGAGCTCCACAACTTTCCTAGCCTGAAAAGGACCAGGAGACCACCCTCGAGGGTGTCCTCGACGACCAAGCTCAACAGATAGCAGATAGGTGGGGGTGGATGTGCGCCATGGAAGAGGCCCCCGCGGTGCTGTCCTTGGAACGTGATGTCGCCTGGATAGACGATCCCAGCGTGGAGTTTGTTATTGGCGTCGATGAGGCAGGGCGAGGCTGCATGGCGGGGCCTGTCGCTGTCGCCGCTGTCTGCTTCCGCGTGCCGAGGGGAGACAGCCGTGAAGTGGCACACAAGCACCGGAGTTCCGTCAGCGCGGAGCCTCTTTCGTGTGTCCCGTCCCCCCTTCTTCCACGGCCTCTGCCTGCGAACATCCAGGACAGCAAGGCGATGAAGCCGAGTGACCGTGCGGAGGCCTTCACTGCTCTCGTGAGCTCCCTGGACGTCAACACTACCATGACAGCAGCCACTGCGCTGGATGCTGTGGTGAAGAAGGGTGGTGTTCACGTGTTTAGCGTACCCCAACATCACCGTGCAATGAGGGAGCCAGAGGTGTACGAGGACACTGGAAAGGCCGCACGGACTGCCGATGCGTTGCCACACGCGGCCGAGCTTCTGGGCTTCGCAGTCACTCTGGTTGAGGTCGCGGTCATTGATCGCATCAACATCCTTAACGCCACCCTGGAGGGCATGAGTGAGGTGTGTGCGGGTCTAGTTCAGCACTTGCGGGAAGAAATGTCTAGCAGGACGGGAACAAAAGCCTGTGCATCTGGTGGAGGTTCAGGCGGCTTCGACCTCCGCCCCGACAACACCCTTGTGCTCATCGACGGTAATCGCACCCCGTGGCACTTTCTGACCCCTCAGAAGCAAGCGGCCTTGAAAGCCAAGGCCAGCAAGACAGGCAAGACCGCTGCCCTTGGGAAGGTCCACGCTCCTCTTGACGGCCTGCGCTGTCGCACCGCGGTGGGCGGCGACGGCATGCTGTACAGCGTGGCAGCGGCCTCGGTGGTGGCCAAGGTGTCCCGAGATACCTATGCGGAGCGTGTCATGCATGCACAGTTTCCTTTGTACGGGTTTGACGCGCACAAGGGTTATGTGACGACGCTGCACAAGGAGAGGCTGGCGAAGCACGGCCTGTGCGCGTATCACCGCACGTCCTACGCCCCTGTCATCGCCGCACTGGCCGCTGCGGGCGAGGCCGGTGCATCGGGAGGGCCCGCAGGCAAAACAGAAGGCGGAAAGCAGCGTGGCAAGCGTGCTGCCTCATCCGACGGCCGGCCGGCTAACGAGATTTCGCGGAGACGGCGGAAGTGAATTCGCCGTCGGCATGTACGTAATCACGCAGACAAAGAGGCGTGACACAAGGCAAGCCACGGAAGGGAATCACAGACACACATGTGTGGTGCAGTGCAAGCCCGTGCTTTATGAATGGGAAGAACTCCCACCTCAACACGTTGCTCATCAACTTATGATGATGTACCTTATCGCCAACAGAGAGCAAAGACACCACTCGAATAAGCGAATATGACCGACACGTCCATCTAAGGAACGTGAACCTGTCTTGCACAGGGGAACGACACGCAACACAGAAATAAAAAGAGACATAATAATAGTGCACGGGTGAATTTGGCTAGCAGCACCGCGGCTGTTCCGCGTTGCTGTTACATCCCAACTGGGCGACAAGAGCATGGGTATGTTGCGAGTTCACAGCGGGTTCCCTTGCCATAAGTGTGGACGCGTCCAGTAGTTTTCCACCATACCCCTTTGAGCAAGGATTCCCATGACGACAACCTTGCACTTGTTGTAGTTCTCCCTCCTTATTCTTGGTTTTCGTTCTTCTTTCTCTTTTACCGGAGCAACGTGACTTCGCTCTTCCGTTTTGCGTTTTCTTCCCGAAACGGCAACGGGTTGAAGGTGTCTATCCGCTAAGTTTGACAACCCTTGACGTGTGGTCGAAGGTTTTGAAAAGAGAAGCATCCCCTTCTCTTTCCTGTGATGGCCAAGGGCAAGAAGAAGGAGCCACGGCTGCGCGTGGTCGCCCCAGAGCCTGCGGGGGATGTTTGGGAGGCAGAGATCCGCTGGGCACAGGTGGACGGTGCGCCAGTCCCCTCCTTACTGCACAAGCAGCAACTACAACAAGAGGGACAGCCCCCGCTGCCCGCCCCAGCTTCTGAGCATTTGTTTCCGGTGACATACGATGTGGAAGAGACAAACCCGCTCCCGCTGCTGAGGCCCACAAGCGTGCGAACGACGACATCGTCGCTGGCACCGCCGAGTGCATGGAGTAGCCCGCCTCGCGCGACGGATGTCTTTCGCGCCGCGGAGGCAAGCCTCAAGGCTGCGAAAGCCGAGGCGGCTGCCAGCCAAGGTACTCTGAAAGACTTTGAGAACCTCGCCGTGGTTGAGCTGCGCGAGGCAGAGGGCGAGAAGGCGCAATTCTCACAGGAGCTCGTAGCTGCTCTGACGGACCTGGACGAGGCGACCGATACCGTATTGGACACCATGTCGCGGGCTGCGGAGATGTTCTTTACAGAACAAAAGAATATACTAGCGCGGATTTTCGACCTCGCTGCACATGACCACGAAATTGAGGCAGCCTTTGACGAGCGCGTCGCGACCATGGCAGAGTGCGAACGCGTGATGGACTGCTATTACAAAGAGCACGGCGTTCACGTGAACACCATGGCAGAGATGCGGAGGGCAACCGCGGAAAACCACGCCGTCACGCTGGAAGCGATGCGCTCGTCGTTGCAGAGCATGGTGGCAGAGCTCATGGGAGCATCCATGCTGCCCGCCGCGACAACGGCCTCTCCCACCACCACTGCAGCTACCTCTGGTGCGGTACCACGAGATCAATCCACAGGTGGGAAGGAGCGAACCGTGCTGCGACAGGAATTGGCCAAGGCAGCCCTGATGAATGCCGACGTCGCCTTCGCCACAGACGCGAGCAGCTCCGCCGCCACCAGCTCCTTGACTTCCCTGCAACGGCTGGTGGAGCTTGAGGAACAGCGTCTGGTCATGGCGCACAGCCGCAACGCAGCCCTGCGCCGCGAGACCTCTGCGTTCAAGACGGCTGTCTCGGTCGCCCCTCACTCCACTGCGGTAGCACCAGAACCATTTGCCGTGACGCAGCGCCAGACGCCCACGGAGGAAAAGGTCGATGTGGATCTGTCCAACGCACTGCTGGAGGCGAGGCGGCAGCTCGACGCGGTGACGGCGGAACTCTCGGTCGCGCGCGAGGCGCTGCAGCGCGCTAGCCAGCACCACCTTGCTCAACTAAGTGGTCGGTGCGCACCATCCTCACTCCAGGCGCCCGATGCCATCCGCACGGCGGTCAACCGTCTCGACGCCGAGACGCGCGCGGCGGTGAAGACTACCGTCGTGGAGGCAATGATGGAGGTGGATGTCGCCCTGCGCTCCTCGAACCCGGTACCAAGCACCTACCACCAAGCGGCACCGGCAGCTGGCTGTACCGTTGGGCACTCTGCCGAGGCGGCGGGAGCGGCAGTGCATGGGACCGTGGCGTTGCCCAACGACGCCACAGCGTTTGCTCGACTGCTGACCATGTCAAGCGCGCAGGAGCGAAGCGAAGTGCAAAACTTTGTGGTGCGTCGCATCAACAGGCTCTTCACCACGCGCCATCCGACCGCTCCGCCTGCGGTGGTTCCTGTGGACTAGCCACGTGGGGGTATGGGGGAGCGCTTTCGAGAACGACTTGGCGATGCGTCTCGTCCTGCCTGTGCTGTTGTCCGCACTGCGCCCCTGTGGAAGAACTTGTTCTCCGTGCTTATCTCATATGCAAACCATGTGGCAGCGCGCTCTCTCTCTCTCCCTCTTTTGCCCACCAAGTGATGGAGAATGCCGTGACGCAGGGCGTGCGGAAATGTGCGAGATGCCCCTGCGCGCGTGAGCTCTGCGCGAGGGTAGTGTGAGAAAAGAGACACTGGACATGCGTCGCTTTTTTTCTTCTTCCGCTAGAGATCTCCTTCTCGTGATCTGTGTCTTCATTTACGGTGAGCCGCTTTTCCTCTTTCGGTTGTGTTTGGGATCTGCTGCGCACCGCTCGGTTTACCCAAATCTTTCCTGGCAGCAAATGGCGTCTGTCACCCTTGTATCGACTCACACCAACTCAAACAAGCTAGTACGCCGCAGACAATGTTCGCGTGTGCCACTTCCCATGTATACTCAATCCCCTTCCTTCTTTTTTATTCTTCTCTGCATTTGCACCTCTGTATATTGGTATGTGTTCCTGTTTTTTTTTCTCTCTTGCATTCCTCACGACGGCTTACCCTCTCTTGTCATGTACCACCACCTTCGCTCACAACAAGAGCCTCCGCAACGCTCCCACGACGCCAACGGAGTGTACTCACCGACCTGTAGATGGCGTGAAGGCCAGACACGTTGTAGGCCCAGAATGCATTGGGGCATTCACAGTGACAAGACGTTTCCAGATACGCACTCAAGCTTCGTGCCTTCCCCCCACGCATGCTGTACTTCACGCACTCTCTCAAAACCCGTATCACCGATGACGCACATTCGCTTCACCCCCTCATGTTTCTTGACTTTTTGTATCATTTCTCCACCTCTGCCGCTCTTTATCACCCTTGCCCATTTGTTTCCTGCACAGCATGACTCCTCCAGGTTTTTGTTTTCTTCCTTCGCTCCTTGATCCACTCGTTTTCCTTTTCCGCCGTGCAGCCCACAAGATATTTTGAACAAGACCATGACTTCCTTTCCTTTCGATGACGAAGAAATCGCCGTTAACGTCCAGATGGCGATGGACAAGCTCGACCCCGAGTCCGCCAGCGGAAACCCGTCCTTCCGCAGCGACGACGCCGCATCACGCGAGGCGGCCCTCGCGAGCAGAGGGCTTCCGTGGCCCAGACTGGCCGACTCCGCCAACTGGCCACTCTATGAGGCGCGCTACGCCATGCGCGAGTACTTCGCCGAGTACTTTGGTACCATGATCCTCCTCATCTTCGGCAATGGCGTCGTCGCCTCGACCAAGTTTGAGGCTGGGAGCTTCAGTGACTACCAGGCGACGTCTGCGTACCTGGCGGTGACGTTCGGATGGGGCGTGGGCCTGACGGTTGCGCTGTACGTGAGCATGGGTGTTTCTGGTGGTCACCTGAACCCCGCGGTCACGCTTGCGAACGCTGTATTCGGCAACTTTTCGTGGCGCAAGGTGCCCGGCTTCATTGCTGCCCAGCTGCTGGGTGCGATGACGGGTGCTGGCTGCGTGTACGGGCTGTTCAAGGACCACTTCGACGAGGGCGAGCGCAAGCTTGCGGCTGGCGTGACGCCGACGCAGGAGTACGGCGGGATCTTCTGCACGTACCCGAACGTGTCGCACGGTGCTGCGATCTGGAGCGAGTTCATGAACACGATGCTGCTGATGATGGGCATTCTTGGCATTGTGAATGACAAGATGACGCCTGCGGTGAACCACAAGCCCATCGCTGTTGGCTTGCTTGTGTTTGTCATTGGCGTTGCGACGGGGTGGAACTCTGGCTACGCGATCAACCCTGCTCGTGACCTTGGTCCGCGCATGGTGTCGGCGATGATCTTCAAGTCGTCGGAGCCGTTCACGCTGCACGACCACTACTTCTGGATCCCCATGCTTGTCCCGATTGTTGGTGCGCTTGCTGGCTTCACGCTGTTCACGCTGTTCATTCTTCCGGCGCGTGACTAGGTGTGGCGTTGCGTCGACGGACCACGTGTGCGCTGCTTGCCGCTGCTTGCCACTGACTCGGCGAGGGCGGTGGACCCTCACCCAAAACCTCTCGTTTTTTCTTTTTGTTTCCCTTTTATTCAAGCCCTCGAGCCGCTTGCGTCGTTGCGCTTCTTTATTCCACCCTATCTCTTCTAACCTTTGAAAACCTTCGATTTCCCCTTCCCCACAGTTTTTTTCTTTTGCTTTGATAAGCGTCTACCCTCTTGCTCAACTCCCTCTGGGTGGTGGTGGACGTTGTGACCCGCGTGTGGCGCTGGTGAAGCGTGGCCTTGTTAACGGAGCTCGACGATGTCAGTGCGCTACCATGAGAGCTGGCGGCAGTCGCGGTGCCTCTGTGAAAGATTACTCTCACAGACGCGCACGGCTCATGCTTTCGTTCTGTTCCCGTTTCTCTTTCTCCCGGGCGAATACTCAAGTGAGACCTTTCTTCCAGGCCTGGGCAGTGCGGCAGCACGTGTGCGCTGTATTATCAGACCCGAGTATTACCGTAAGTAAATTTCTCCGCACCGACGGTATCGCTGACGCCGAACCAGAACTCTGTCACGTCGTCACATGGACGTCTTACGTTTCATTTGTTTTTAAAGTTTTCTATCCTCTCAAACATTAACCTCGTATTTTGAATTGCTGCTCCTAAAGGAAGGACACCGGCGCCTGTGCGATACCTCGCGCATCGCTCACGTGCTTCTTTCCCAGGACGTTCGTTTCTCTGTCGTATCCATGACGATAATTTCCTTCACTTTCTCTTTCTCTCTTAAAAACAAAACAAAGTGTTTACCTCACTTTCCTATTGGAACTAGGCTACCTCCTATCCCCTTTGAACCTTTCTTTTTCCTTCGTTTACGTCTCTTTTTTTTTTTTTGTTATCAGTTCCACTTGAAAAAAAAAGTACACAGACCGAATTCAACAGGCATTCCACGCGAGAGTGGTACGAACAGGGTGAGAAACAACGATCTCCGATGTAGAGAGAAAAAGTGGATGGTGCGCAGGTACACGAACGCGAACTGGTGTGGGTGGTGATGAGGAACTGCATTCTCCGTCGGTCGCACACTCCCCTCAAGCGCACCGTCGTCTCTCAGGTGTCCTGGCACCAGATGCACATGGATGAGCAAACACATGCAAGAAAGCAAAGCCAAGGTAACGCCGCATTCTGTGGCGCACAGCTCCACATGCGAAGGCTATGCAGGCCAGAAAAAAACAGCAACACGCTAACATACCTTGCTCACGTGAACCCTTTCTTCACTACGCAAAGAAGCACACATACGGATACTCAAGAAGAACGTGAAATAACCAAATCACCGGATAGAAACCAACGACACGGAAGTGGATTTCCAGCGTTTGAAATATCATCGCATCGCAAGATTCCTTATTTCCAAAGCGCCGTGCAGCACCATGCAGCGAGCAAAAGTAATCTGCCACATGCTTACCAGCCTCGATGGTAAGATCAATGGGCGGTTGTACGACTGCAAAGGCATGGCTGCGTTCGAAAAGGATTATTACGACACGGACGCCGCTCACTTCGCCCCGCTGTCGACTCTCTGCTTTGTCGGACGTCGCACTGCGGAAGGCCTCGGACCCTTGGAGGAGCATCTCCCCGCGGTTGCGGCTGAGGAATCCGAACTGCGGACCGACTTCTTGACTCCGGTACTGTCTTCCGCAGCAGACGGGAAGCTGACCTGTCGCCAGTGCTTCGGGGTCATTGATCCACATGGCCGCATGGCGTGGAAGGCGCCAACGATGCAGGCGTCCACTGGCGGGATCGCCGCGCTGGACGGCCACCACTGGCTGGAGGTTCTGGTGGAAGAGTGGGTGAGCGATGCGTTTCTGGCGCACTGTCGCCGCGTCGGGGTGCCGTACGTCTTTGCCGGAAAGAAGGAGTTTGAGCCTGCGGTGCTTCTGCAGAAGGCAAAGGCATTGATGGGCGCCGACACTGTGCGCCTATTTGGCGGCGGCGTGATGAACGGCCTCTTCCTCAGGGCAGACTGCGTGGATGAGCTGAGCCTGATTGTTGCACCCATGGTGAGCGGCAGCCCCGCGGACGCTGTGGTATTTGCGCCGGCGTCAGACAAGGCCGAAGACGCCGTCCCTGCGGCAGACTTCACCCCGAAGCAGATGACGCGGCTTGAGAGTGGCGCGATGTGGAGCTGGCACGTGAGGGACCGCAGTGCGTGAGGCCGTGTACTAATGACGGAGGAGAGCACTTTACCACTCTGTCCGTGAACGTCATCCTGCACATGACTTGTTTTCTCCTTTTGCTCTATTGCTATTATTATTACTATTATCATCATCATACGTGTTTGGCCTGGGAGGATGATGTCGTTACACACGATTTTGATCGTTCCGGATTGCACTCATTCATTCATTCATGCATCTATCCTTTCCTTTTGTTTCTTTTGTTCACCATGTCCCCATCGCGCTTTACCAATCAGGCTGCGCAACCAGCGTTCACACCGACAGAGATGACTGCTAAGTTGTCTGCGTCGTAACAGACCTTCTTGGGTTTGTCGCTCCTTTTCGCCTTTGAGTCGCCCAGGAGTACCTCGTCTTTCTCTCCTTCCCACAACTCCAACAAGAGCTCGTTCTTTCTAAAAAACTTTCGTTTCCCGGTCAGTGGTGTTACGTGTCATAAGCGGTTTTCTGCATCACCTCGTAATTCACTTTCTTTGCTTCTTTGCTTCCCCCTATTTCTTTATATTTCAAATCGTGCCATCACCACTGTATTCACCCAACAAGAACCACGAAGGACAGCCGTGAAATAGCAACGGTGGGAACACGGCTTCGATGGCACGGGTGATTCGAGGCAACATCGTCTCCCCTCGCACGTTTCTTTTACCCTTCTGCGTCCAGGGAACGCATCCGCGAATCAGCTGTGGAGAGGCGGGGTGAGCGGTGCGACACATGCCTCGCCGATACCTGCGGCGCTTCATACGGACATTTCCACAGCCCCACTTGCAGCGCGGCCCTTTCTACGGATGCGACACAACGGACGCACCGTGGCGAGACAAGGGGATGCAATGGGCGCCTCTTCGCGCCACGTTGGTCGAAGCATCCGTTTGGCGATACCTACCTGTCTGTCTCTCTCTCTCTCTCGCTCTGCCTCCACCACCACTGAACAACGCCATCCTGAAGCCGCCCGCACTGCTCTGCCCTATGTCTTTGCATCTTCTGACTTTCAAGTGACTTCCGTATGCGTGCTTTCACCCTTCTCGTCTGAGGACCAGTCGTGAGGACAACAGCATGGATCCCGCAGAGACAGACGTGGGAGTGCCGAGTGCTCCTTTATGCCTCACAGATACGCTTTAAGGCCCTGCTCCTCCCTCCTATTTTTCACCCCATTTTGTCTTTTCTCTCCGCACACCCTCTCGAAAACTAGGAAGGAGGAAGTCACAGGTGCAACACATCGAAAAAACATATAGCTACGCAGCTGCGCGTGCACAAATCGCTTTTATGAGCTCAGCACCGTCGACCGTGGCTGCTCCTCACACGCGGTGCCGCACCCCGCGGGCTCTCTGGACGGTGGGGCTGGGGGCATGGCTTATCTGCCTCGCCGCCGCAGGGTTGCTTTTGTTTCACCAATCCGACTACTTCCATCATGTCGGTGCCTATCCTCACGGCTGGGTGGGGTACACGCCCCTCACCTTCACGGGCCTAGTGGCCTTTCTGGCCTGCGGAGGGGTCGGCGTGGGGCTGTTGCTGCGCGGCGCCGTCACGCTGTCGCTGGCGGCACGCGGCGCGGTGCGGCGTCGCGTGCAGGCTGCACTAGGAGGAGCACTTGTTGGTGCGGGAGGGCTGGGGTGGATCTGGGGAAGAGAGAGCATGAAGTGCCTTGTGGTCTTGTGCTTGGATACTTCTCAGTATGTGGAGGTCCCCCACGCTCGGCCTGAGGCAGGCCTTGGCTTCCTCTCCATTCTGGGCATGCGCGCTTTTTTCCTTCTCGGTGGGCTTGGTGTGACGCTGCTCGTCAGCGCGGCCGGAGGATGCCGCGGTTGCCGTGTTGGGGTCGTCCCCGGGGTGCTCTGTGCGCTCGTGCTGCTTGCGCTGACCGCGGTGGTATCCTTCTACGTACCCAACTCCTGGGAGTACTTTGTCGCGTCCCGCATTGCCAACAGTGCGCAGCTGACGACGTCGACAGATGCTGCGGTGTGCGGGGATTATTTACACACCACCTGTCCAGAGGTGCCGTGGGCCTGGATGAGAACCACGGCGGTGCGCGTCAGCAGCACCCTGGTTCTGAAGCTCTACCCAAGCAACCTCATCTTCTTTAGCTATTTGGGCCTCTTTCTCAGTATGGCCTTCCTGCTCACACTGGGGACCCGCACGCGCCGCTTATGCCAGCGTACCTCGTTTCCTTTTCTCCACCTTTGCAACGGCGAGCTGGGCTTCACGTTGCTCACCGTCGCCATGCTGGTGCTCTTCTTTGTGTACTGGCATCACGACCACAACTACAACGGCTACTGGCAGGGCGGGACAGACCGCGGCGTGGGAGAGGCGGAGCGGTGGGGCCGCTCCCTCGGGCAGCTGGCGGTGGCGTGCTTCTCGCTCTTGATGTTCCCCGCCAGCCGCTTCTCGCTGCTGCATGCGGCCCTCGGGACCTCCTGGGAGTCTTCCCTCTGGGCCCACAAGGTGCTGGGCTATGCCATGCTTGCGGCCACGCTGGGCCACATGCTCGCGTGGTATATTTTTTACTATCAGCGGGGCGACTTCCCGCACGACGTCTTTGCCATTCCACCTCGCACTGACATCTCCAAGGACAACTTCACCGTCCCGCTCATTTCACTGGCGACGTGGTTTCTGCTAGGGACGACGGGTGTCTTTGCCCTGTGGCCGCCCCTCCGCCGCCGCGCCTTCGCCCTCTTTTATTCCTTGCATTTGCTGGGGTTTCTCGTCGTGACGCCCGCCGTGCTGTGGCACGCCGCCGCCGCCTGGGAGTACCTCCTTCCCGGCCTCACCGTCTACGCACTGGACGTGCTCTCGCGCCTCTACTACAGCACCCGTGCGCTGGAGATTGACGCGGTGCGCTTCCTTGGGGACGTGGCCCAGGTGACCTTCCGCTTCCCCATGGCTGTGCGGACCGGTGAGGTGCCCCCCGGTGCGTTTGTGTTCCTCAACGTCCCTGAGGTGTCCGTGCTGGAGTGGCATCCGTTTAGTCTAGTGCCAGAGACAGATGAGGGCGACAGCGTTTTCTCCCTTTATGTGAAGCCCTCGTCTCGCCTGGGGTCCTGGACGGGCCGACTTGGCGAGATGCTTCGTCGCACGTGGTTGGTACACGGCCCCGATGCCGATGGGGTGGCGCCGCTCATGGTCTCCCAGGGCATCGCCGGCGGCACCGCGCTCCGCGTTCACACAGACTACCACCGCATCCTCTTTATTGCAGGCGGTGTGGGGATCACCCCGTGCTACGCTCTTATGCACAGCGTGCTGATTCACTCTCATTCCTTTCACCTTCCCCCGCTGTCCACACCCACAGCGGAGGATGTGCCACGGCGGCAGACACCCTACGTACAGCTCATCTGGAGTGCGCGAGACCGTGAGTTGCTCTTTCACTTTGAGCCCAAGCTGCAGCGCATGACGGCAGCGTGTCCATTGCACATTCAGACAAAGCTGTTCAGTTCGCAAGAGGGCTCCGTGGATGAGGAAGGCGGGCTGTCCGCGCGCGGCCGCTCCCCCTTCGAGCGCGGACGCCCAGACCTTGCGCTGGAGGTGGACCTCTTCATGGCAGCCGCGGGGCAAGACGAACAGGCGCTTATTTTCGTGTGTGGTCCAGAGGCGCTTGTGCAGACCGCCAAGGAGGCAGCCGCGGGATGGCGTAACGCTACCTTCCATAGCGAGGCCTTTCTCCTCTAGTGTCGTGGCTGCGCCGAGCATGGAGATGGTTTGAGAGCCCCTTGCCCAACCCCTCCTTTTTTTCTTTAAACGTTTTGCTTCCCATCTATGCCGAGCATACGCGCGCGTCCGTCAACAGCTCACGCGTACGCGTGACGATCCTGTGACGGTCTTCATATGCTCGGCACACTTGCTCATCCGTCAACGAATAAAAGATAGAAGAAAGTTAAGAGACAACAGAATAAAGAAAAGAGGACGTGAATTTGCAGCTCTAGGTGGTGCAATAATGCCGGGTGACCACCGTTATTCGAGGATATCTCCAGGCAACATCCCCGCTGTCGCACCGCAAAAGGTACCCACGATGGCTCGCCTAGATCCTACAGGGGCTGCGTGGAAAAAGAAAAAAAAAGAAAAAAAAGGGAAACTTGTCTCCTTCTCCTCATGACTGTCCGTGCGCAAAGGTACGTCCACGCTCAACTCAAACGGCAAATAGAGTTCTTGCTAGTATCGTTCAACAACAACAAGGACAAAAGGAAAAAAACATTTCCGAAAAGGAGAAAGAAAAGAGCGACACACACACACACCTCAGGTAGTCGTGACGGCCCACACCAATCCAACAAAACCAGTGACGATGGTGATAGAGGTGGAGCTCTTGCGCGCGAAAGGACTTCCGCAGTCCGAGGACGACCCAAACCCGTGCACGACACAGGTCCGCGTGTCGGTGCTGTCCTCGGATCTGTCCACTGTCCTGTGCGCGGAGCAGTGCTCGTCGGTGCAAGAGAACTCCAACGCACCTTTTTTCAAAGACACGCTATCTTTCACCGTGGACGAGGACGCAGGCGCGAACACCGACACTCACCAGGCAGTGATCCTGGTGAAGGTCTTTGAGTTCTCCCGGCGGAGCGAGCCGTTCGTGATGCTTTACGGTGCGCTCCCGATTGCCTTGGCAGAGCTGCGGAGTAGGAAAGAGGCCATGATTCCGCTGAGGGAAGAGGATCCTCTTGTCACGAGGCTGCCTCTCGCAACGGGCAGCGCCGACGCGTCTGCTGCCACGGACGCTCCCTGTCTTAGTGTTCGCCTCCAGGCACACAAGACGAGGCGCGAGGCGGCCGGGCCGAGTCTCGACGCCGATGTCCAGGTCGCAGAGGGTGCCGCTGTTCTGCGTTCCGATACGCAGATTGTTCCGGAGCGCTGCGAGTACGTCTGGATGCGTCTTTTACTGGATCACAAGTGGACCGAGGGGTTCCGCTACGCCCTGTGTGCGGTGTGGCGGACCCGCCCACCCTTGGGTACGACAGCGTCGTCGTCCGCTTCCACAGCAGCTGTGTCAGCGGCAGGGGCACCTTCGATGGCATCCCGTGCGGGCACCTCCAAGAGGCAGTCGCACGCATCCGTAGCTGGAGCGAAGCGCCCCTCCGCGGCCGCCACTGCGTCGGCGCCGGAGGCGGACGTGAAGTCTCTGGGCGATGTCATTCTGCGCAAGTGGTGCTGCCGGCGTCTATACCAAATTGTAACGCGGGTGCGTCTCACCGCGGAGAAGTTCAGCCGCGGGAACACAAGTCTCCTATTCACAACAGAGGAAGAAATGGAGCAGCGAACGGAAAAGAAGACACGCGCGCAGGTGCTCGCCGGGATGTGCATGGACACGTTGGAAGCATCGAGCACCTCCGCCCTACACGATTGGCTGGAGCGATGTTGGGTGCTCTTCGCGGTTGGCATCGACAATGACCCTGCAGGGTCCAAGACCCTCAGCTACGATGTGAGGCGGCGCGTACACGAGGCGGCGTTTGCCGAGGACGACGCCGTCATACTGCAGGCGGCTCTGGTCCACTTTCTGCTCCCCAGCGTGCCGTTCGAGGCCTGTCAGTCAATGGCCGAGGAGGAGGCGCGAGCGGCGATGGCGGCGGCCTCGTCGTCGCCGTCGGCCCGACCGGTCACGAGTCCAAAATGGGATGTCCGTGTGACGCAAGCGCAGCGCGACTTCACGGCGGCTCTCGTGGCGGTGGTCGGCCCCTTCATGGAGACGCTCACCGAGACGGAACTCTGCAAAGCGCTCAGGGCGTTTAAGCCGGCCGTGCAGGACGCCTTCCAGCGGATCGCCAAGGGTGGCAAGCAGGGCATCCAATCCCGGCTGCAGCTGCCTAGGGGCGACTCGGTGTACATCCCCAAGGGGGAGGGCGTGAAGATTAAGCATCTGGACAAGCTTGGTCGACGCAAGGATGCTGTGAAATTTGCTTAGGCTGTGGGGGGAACCGCCGGCCTCTGCGTGGTGCATTCAAAGGAACACGCGCGTTAGCATCACCCCACGAAAGGAAACAAACCACACACCTGCGTACACACACAAAAGGTAACCATAACAACAAGTGAAAGCGAGTGAAAGGACACCAAAGCAAAACGTAAAAAAAAAAAAGCGACTTATTCATTTACTTCCAACGTCGACACTTCTCATGATTACTTTAACTTACCCGTCATGTATGTCACTACCAACAGACCTCTTTTCTTGTTTGTTTTTTCTCTCTCAGCTCAAACTTGAAAAAAAAACTTCTGCTTTTCGTATTTCTTCTCCTTTTACGAAGCAAATGTGCAACCTTGATGTAGACTGCCTTCGAACCAAACTCTTGACTTTTCTTCTTACTTTTCTGTCGTTTACTGGAAGATCCCAAGGAAATACGACCGCGTGCTTTTATCCTCAATCCCCGCTGAAGCTCCTGTCTCCATCTGTGTCGTCCTCAGGTGGGCAACATAGCACTTATACCATCCGAAACCAGAAGAAAGAAGAAGAAGAAGCACGTGATCAGCAATGGCAGCAGCACTGACAATGAATGTCTTTCGTACATGTGTCTGATGTCAGCTGCCCCAGCTCTCTGGTGAGCT
This sequence comes from Herpetomonas samuelpessoai, assembly GCA_030849835.1. Classification (NCBI taxonomy): domain Eukaryota; phylum Euglenozoa; class Kinetoplastea; order Trypanosomatida; family Trypanosomatidae; genus Herpetomonas; species Herpetomonas samuelpessoai. The sequence goes on from JASAOC010002139.1 coordinate 176,559, forward strand.
ATTGAAGCCACTGGTGGGTTCTGTAAATCTTCTCGAACCAGGGGCAAGGCGAACACAAATGGGGCGCTTGCCAGAAGGAGGGGAGCACGTGCAGAGTATGGGCTTTGGCGGTGAGGAAAAACATAAGATGACCCGTGAGGCACCCCTGTAGATGTGAGGTGTGCGCACATGTCATGTCTGTGCTTGCTTCAATCCATGTTTTCCACGTGGTGGTACTCGTTTCGTCTACTTCTCGTGACACAGATAGAAACTAGATTGAACACATAAACGTTTCGTTAACACCGGCATATCTTCTGCCGATTAGAGGAGATAGTGGGCTGAGAGAAGCTCATTGCACCTCCCCCCACCTGTTTGGCACAAACACACTCACACATTCCCACCGTCATCATCAATTGACATAAATCATTCTTACACCAGCCCGTTGTGAGACGACGGCTGTCTTTGAGAGTGAGAGATGAGAAATGCATTCCCCAGCGCCTCTGCACTTTTGCTTAGCCCACCAAGGGATCGCGCGGGTCGACGACGGCCGTGGATCCGCAGGCAACACCTCTTGGTCACTTTTTTTGCCCTCTGCCTTTTCCTCCTCGCGCGGCCGGCGGCGTCTGTGTATGTTGGCGTCATGCCGTGCGGCGGCACCGTTCCCATCGACAGCCAATTCATGTTTGACCCACTGTGGTCGCTCTCTCCCCGGCGCGATATCATTCGGCAAACGAGCGGCGTCGACTTGCGGGTTGGCAAGCAAGACATGCCAGCGGCGGTGCGGGCGGTTATCAAGGCAGAGGCGGGCATGGACCCCGGTGCGGTCACCGTCTTTCGCCTCGGACTGGCTTCAACATCCCAGAGCCAGAGCAGCGTCAGCGACGAGGGCACGCCATCGGAAGGCTCCTCGCCGACCTCCTCGGGGAGTGGTGCTGAAGCGGCCGGGACGGTCTGCGAGGTTTCTCTAGACCCGCTGCGGGCAGCCCTCCAAGGTACCACCGCAACAGCGGCCCGATTGGTGTTTCTCCGTGTTCGGCCGTCCGCTGGCAGCCCAGACCGTGCTGTCTGCGGCGAGGTGGTGCCCCTCTCGCTGTCGCTGGGCAACGCTACGGTGAATGTGACGGTGTTCCGAACGGAGGGCGAGACCCCGGGCACCATCGACACCGTTTCCTCCACCGAGACGACGAGCACCTTTCCCTTCACTCAGGCCATTGGGGTGGGTGGGGGCGGCAACGGCGATGGCAAGGACGAGACGTTGGCGTGGCCCGTGCGCCTGAGCTTCCCTGCGGCGTGCGAACTGGAGGTGCTGCTCTTGGTGAACCGCCACGGCCGGATTGATCCGTGGTACGTGTGGATCCCGACCACTGTGTACACCGCCGTCATCACAGCCCTTATGATTCCAGCATTTCTAGTGACGATACCGATGCCCACCGCGCTAGTGGCGGTGGAGATGATTCTTGTCTTCCTCGGCTACGTGGGCGCGTGCATTGGCTTAGTGGTTGAACTCATTTGCTGGCAGAGCTCGCTCGGCCGCATGTTTCCGTTTCCTGCCTCGGTCACTCTGTACGCCTGCCTCTCCGTGCTGTATGCCATCTACTTCCTCCCTCTTGTGTACCGTCGACATCACGGTGACGGGCACTACCGTGTCTTGCTCATGGGCGTGCTGCGGTTGCTCGTCTACGGCTTGAATTGCGCGCTGTGCGTTGGGTATTGGGTGTGCGGCTACGTTTTGCTGGGCTCCCTGGCCCTCTTTCAGTACGTTGCCACGAACGTTATCCTCACGTTCTACTTCGCCAAGGTCACGGTGCGGCTGCGGCGGGTTGCCGTGAACGAGGGCACGGTCAAGTTCGCGTATGCCTACATGTACCTCTGGTTTCTCCCGGCCACTCCCTTCGCCGCGTGTGGCTTGATGTACACGGACCTGTACGCGCTGTCCCGCCTCGGGGAAACCAAACGGCCTGGCGACGCACGTGTGCGGGATGTGGTGTATGTGTACAATGCACAGATGTCCCTTCCACTGCTCTTCTTTCAAAACATTTACGGCATTGCCCTCATGGCGGCTGCCTCCGCCTTCCACATGCCCTTTGTGGTGGTGCTCTTCATGGCGCTCTGGCTCTTTGGTCTTCACGTTATCTACACCTGCGACACCTACCTACTGGTCTACCGCCACTGGCGCGAGAAGGGCCTCGTGAACATGGCTAACTTTACGTGGTGCGGTATTCTCTGGCTGACACCCATCATGGACTTCCTCCTCCAGCGAGGCCGCGATGGCGAGGGCGCCAAGAATCGGCGCAGGTCTGGGGTGGAGCTTCCGCTGCCGCAGGGGACGTCGCTGGGAGGGGAAATTGTGTACAACAGCGCCTTCACGGGCTCCCCGCCCCGCTCCGTCGACCCACGTGCCCCTGAGAGTGAGCGGCGCCGCGCATCTTGGGCGGTTTCGGGCCGACGAGCCTCTCGCGCGGTCGCAGGTGGCGACCCTACCGCTTCGCCAACCTTGCCATGGGAGCAGCCACCCGAGGCAGAGAACCCGCCCTACCGCCATGTGACCCGCGCGACCACCGAATGGGGGGACGAGGACGTCGACATGACGGGCCAGATTTATTTCCCACCGATGCCGCACCATGGCGGCGCTGTGGGTAGTGAACGGGGCCGCTCTGCGCTATCATCAAACCCACCTCCGGTCCGGGCAAACGTTGGCGTGAGAGCGGAGCCGATGCAGTACGCCGAAGATGAGGAGGATGGCGAAGGGGAAGAGAGCGCGGGTGTAGGCATGGACAGCCTGGTGGATGAGGCGCGGACCCCCATCAACCAAGGGCCTGGCGACGACCCGGCAGATGCGCGCTTCTGGCCGACCAGTGTGGAGAGGTGAGCGAGAGAGGGAGAGAGACACGCGCCGCGCACAGCAGCAAAAATATACAGATGAGATAGTGATGACATGTCGACGCGATGGGGAGGGGCGTGACGGCACCTGCGCCGCCGTGTAGAGAGCCACGGTGCATTCCCCTCCCCATCTTATGTTTCCGGAGCGTCCATGTTATTCTGTTTTTTATTTTTTTCTTGACTACATACGTTCGTCTAAATGACTCATACATGACACGATTGCGTTTCGTTTCTAGCGTGTTTGCAACTTTTTTTTCTTTCTGCGTACCCTTTCTATTTTACCCACCCTTTAGACAACAACAACGCCGTTCTTTCAACGCCGTGAGCCCTGGTACGGCATACAGAGCTGTGGCTGCGCTTCCACGTCACATCAGCACACACACACACACACACACAAAAAGAGAGAGAAACATAATCAAACAGAAAATATAAGTGTCCCTTGTGAAGACGCTTCCTGTGAAACATGCTCCCATTGCAGCTGCTGTCTCGCGTTGGCGGGGAGGTAGGCGCCATCTGTCCGTGAGAAAGGCGATGGAAATTGCTTGGCTAAGCGTCGTGTACGCGCATGTGGTGACCTGTCTCGTGAGCGTGCCATGCACGTGCATCCAGTTCGTGTGAGGGAGAGAAGGGAAATTGTTCTCAGACACGTAGCACTCGGTGCCCACGGCACCCACCCACCCACACACCAAAAAAAGCCAAGGGCGGCCGACGACTTCTCCATGATGACCAGCAACACATGAACTCTGACCTATTCTTTTTTTTTTTTCCTATGCCTTCCCATCACACATGCTCCTTGTCTTCACGACACACACGTGTACGATGACACCAGAAACTACGCGTACGCATTTGTGCTAGGAAGTCTCTCATTAGCGACAGCGGCAACAAATACAAAACGGTTCGTTGCGATAAACATCACAAGGACCGTTCTGTATGAGAGCGTCCTCCTTGTACGGATCATTTTCTCTGCGTTGCTCTGTCGTTTGCTTTTGCTGCTTTGGTGAAACATTCTAGCGCTCACCGTTTCCCCTTCATTCATTCATCGTGTTTCTTTCTCCCCTTGTCACGTGGGCTCTTGTGTGTGCGGACGGTCAGAAAGCTGGCGCGCGCATACACAGACTTACATGCACAGCTCACGGTGATATTTAATCGGTTTGTTCGTTGAATCAAAATAAAAAAAAAAAGAAGAACATTATCTGCGAATTTCATTGCTGTTGTGGCTTCAGCGGAACGCCCTTCTTTCACATCTCTCTACTGAAACAGACTTCACGCACTTCACCTCTTATCTCTTGGGCTTCACTTGGCATTTTGGGGAGTGCGTCACGTCTGAGCACGTGATTCGTCATGTGGAATAATCTACTTAGTCAGCTGCAGGACAAGATCGACGATGCCGTTGATTTGTTGCGGGAAGACGATGAAATAATCGAAGAGGAAGACGCCTACGAAAATGACGAGAATCCCTACGTGGGTGGTTATGTCGACGGGATGGAGCCCTTGGGGGTACCCCTACCCCTACCCCAACCCCAACGTGCCGCAGCCCAGGAGACCAAGGACCTTCCTCCTCTTGCTGCCTCACAGGGCCCGTCGCCCGCGTTAGCCGTGATGGGCAGCAGGGCAACAGCGAGCAATGCAAAGGCAGAGACGGTAAAACCACAGGTGACACAGACGCCGGCGACCGACGGGTGGGAGTCGGAGTCCTCCGAGCTTTACGTGGACGAAGAGACCACGACAGCCTCGGCACCCGTTGCACCAGCAACCACGGAGGAGGAGAAAGAGGCGACAGTGTCTGCCTCTGCGCATCCAGAACAGACTCACACCCCTACCACAGCGGCGTTGCGCTCACCAGAAGAGATACCCGGAGCAGCCCCTGAAGTTATGGCTACAGAGGCAACAGCAGTATCTTCCCTCGCGGCTCCTGCCACATCACCATCTGCCTCACCGCAAGTGGCAGACATCATTTCTAAAGAAGCAGACAACAGCGACGGCGTCAGTGCAGCCCTGCTCGAGGAAACTTCAGCCGTACCAACATCCCCTTCCCCTGCTGAGTGTATTCAGTCGAGTGACATAAACGCCCCAGCGATGGAGCAGATCCCTGATGAGAATGTCACAGCGGATGCATCTGCGGCTGCCCCAGTGGCAGCAGCTGCGAACGAGGCGGTGACAATCCCCGCTGCGGTGGCTGCGCAAGAGGACCCGTCGGCCTCGCCCTCTGTACCATTGTGTGGGGACGCGGAGGTGCCGCCTGCCCCTTCACAGGCGCCCACTTCTGCAGCAACAGCGACCAAGGCTGCTGCCGTGACACACACTCCGACAACGCATTCCAACGCCAACGGGAAAACCGTGGTGGAGGGTGCAGAGGCCCACGCTCAGCTACTGCGATTCCAGGCCCAGCTTGCTGATGAGATGGCCAACAATGCCGCCTTGACAGATGAGAATGCCACACTCAAGACGCGTGTGGTGCAGCTGGAGGCGGAGCTGACAGCAGCCAAGAAATCCCTCAGCACCGCAGACGAAGCGCGGGAGGGCGTCTCCACACTGATTGAGAAGCTGGGCAGGGAGAAGGATAGGAGCAAGCACGTAACGGAGGAGCGCAACGCACTTCGTGAGCAGGTCGAGGAGCTAGGCAGCATAGTCGAGGAGTATCGCGCGAAGGAGGTCACGTGGTTGAGCAGCAACACAGCGCAGGCCCAGTCGCACTCCTCTGCGCAAGCGCACATTGCGGAGCTCGAGGACAACCTCGCTAAGCGGACAGAGCGGTGTGAGGAGCTCGAGGAACGCCTCGCGGAGGTTGAACGGGCGCGGACGCTGCTATCCAGCCAGCTGCGCGAGGCCAATCGCAAGCATGAGGCCGCCGTGTCACACATGCAGGAGGCGACGAGCGAGTCCAGTGAGCAGGCAGCGCGCGAGGTGGAGCGGCTCCGCGGGGCTCTCCGCCGTGCCACAGCAGAGTCCGACGAACGCATTCTTGGCCTCGAGCAGGAACTCCGCGAGGCGGTGACACGCGCCCATCAGGCTGAGGAACGCCTGAGCGACCTCGAGCGCGGCGCGGTTGGCTCGCTGCGTGACCTCCGCACCGAGCTCGAGGACATGCAGACACGCGTGTCCTCCCTCACCTCGGAGCTGGGGGGCGCCCGCGCGGAGAATGACGAGCTCATGGACCGGTACGCTGCCTTGAAGAAGGCACGCGCTGCGGACGAAGCCACCTACAAGGAAAAGCTTGCCGCGCAAGCGAGTGCGGTAACGGCCTTGACGGAGGAAAAAATGGCCTTGTCCAAGTCCCTCGCAGCCGTCAAGGCACAGTCTCAGGCGGCCGATGCAGAGCTGGTGGAGCTGCGCCGTCGCTGCATGATTCTTGAGAACGCCGCGTCCGCGAACGGAGGGGTGCGCGTGGCGGGCTCGGGCAGTCCATTTGCAGCGGCCGCGACGTCCCCGAGCCTGCCCCCCGTCGCCTCGACGCCGTCGTTGCCAAAGCACAGCGAGGGATCTCCGTTTGCGCCGGCTAAGGATGGTGCGGTCACGGGCAGCTCCCCTGCCCACGCTGCCGCGAACCCGGGAGAGGCGACAGGAGAGCCCCTCACGCCGGCTTCTGTGCAGTCCTCGTCGTCGCGCGCGCAGCCTGGCAGCAGTGCCTCCATGGCACGCCCACCGCCGCTCTTTCCCTTTAGCCGGCCCTCCACGAGCGGTGGGGACGCCTTCACGCCAAGCACGAGATCACCAGGCGGTGCCGGCGTGCTGTTCTACCCCTTTGGAGGTGCGGCGAGCGGAAGTCCCGCGGCGACGGCTGTGGGGGCTGGAGATGGGCGCACCCGACTGGAGCGTGAGATGGTGCGGCAGGCGGTTGAGCTGGAGCGCCTGAAGCAAGTGGAGGCAGAGGCGGTGGCGCTGCGGGCAAAGCACAAGGAGCTGGAGGGGCAGTACGACATGATTTTGCAGCTTTACGGGCAGGTGGAGGAGGAGCTCCGTGCTGCCAAGGAACAGAAGGCTGCAGGGAAGTCGTAGCGACAAATGAAAGCCAGTGGATGCGAACGACTGGCTTCCATTCTCCCTCCAAGGTTTATGTTTTGTTTCTTTCCCCCTCCATAGTTCCTGGTCCCGTAGGGCAGACAGGCGTTGGGGCTGGGCGGCACCGACGCGGTCGAGTAATTCAAGGGGGGTATCTTATCCCCGTTTTCCTCATTGGGCTGTCGCTTTCTCCTCTTCCAGGAAGGGGTCTGTACACGCGCATACGAAAGACAACAGCAGCAGCACGAGCATCCAAATCGAAACGGCACATGCATCACAAAAGAAAAGCGAAAGAAGAACGGTTTACACGTTTGTAACCTAGTACACCCGATAAATTGAGCTGCCGTCGTTGGGTTCATGTCCGGCAACTCAGGGCCATTCGTAAACGAGGGGACCGGATAGACTGGCACCTGCGCCCAATCAAGTGCATCGTCTCTGTTCACACATACACACACAAAAAAAAGAAGACGGAAGCCATGTCCATCCCATCGGATGGGGAACATCAGACGAGTGTCATACGAAGGTTTCGCTCTTCTGCGTACGAATGGCTACTGCATGTGACGCGATCCTGATGTTGGCTTGAAAAATTCAAGAACTCAAATACCAGCGTCTCCCTCTTCTTTGCTTTTGCTCTAGCATCTATCACAACTCTGTATTTTTTGTCTCGTGCAGTTTCTCTCCGTCACCTCCTTCCCTTTTTTCCTCTTTTGTTTCTCCTCCTCTCTCCGTCTGAGTCGAGGAGGCGAGCGGGCAAAGAACTGCAGACGTTGACCACGGTCGAGCTGAGCGAGGGAAAAGCGACGGAGAAGGAGAAGAGTGGATCGGTGTGGACGCCTTCCTTTCTCCCCTCTGCTTCTGCTCTGCCGCTGGTTTCCTTGGTTCTCTGTGCACTTTGTGTTGTGGCAACCTGGATCTACTTGCACGTCTACAGGGCCAAGCAGCGGCAGGGACGAAGCACGGACAGCAGGACAGCGACTTCTTCCATGCCGGCGCCATCTTCGTCCGGGACAGGGAGGCGGAACGTGGAGCCTGCGGCGCGCGACGATGTGGTTCCCATGACAACGGCGCTGTTTGCTATGGGCACCAAGCACAACAGTAACACTGTCCAGCAGCAAGAACGCCTTTTACGCGACCAGCTGGTGCTCATCCGACACGGGGAGCGCCAAGACCATGTGGACCGTGCGTGGAAAGGCAATAGCCTCCTCCCCGTGCTGGACCCACCCTTGTCCAACACCGGTCGCAAGCAGTCGTTTGAAACGGCACTCAAGTACTTTGCACTGCAGCAGGAGAAGAAGGTGGAGCAGCGCATCCAAGGCACGTTTTCCGCGATCATTACCTCTCCTTTCCATCGGTGCCTGGAGACGGCACTTATTCTCAACATTGTGGCGTTTCAGGGCTCACTGGCCGTCTTTGTGGACCCGTTGCTGTCCGACTGGCAGCAGTCCAAGGTCTTCCGTGTCGCCCCCACGCTTGCAGGCCGCTTCACGCTGCAGGAGGCCCCGGTCGGAAAAGGAAAGAACCCCAGCAAGGGCAACGCCAAACACAACGCAGGGGCTACAGGCGGGGAGACGGCGGGGGCACTATCCTCGTCGCCCTTGTCGTCTTCTTCATCGCTGGTATTTCGTCCCAACACGGAGGCCTTGCGCACCGCGCTGGGGCCCTTCTTCCAGGGCCGCGTTGACGAGCTGGACACGCTAGCCGAGGCATTCAAGGTGAGCCCCGACGCGGCGGCCGCGTGGGCGACGAACCTTGACGCTTGGCTCCAGCACCATGAGGCGTTGCCGGTCTGGACGAGCGAGGAGACCGAGAGCAGCTTGCGCGCGCACATCGCAACGGCCGCAGAGTCACAGGCGAGCGCCGCGGGGTCCGCTGTGGGTAGTGGCCATGAACCGAGCGCAAGAGGGAAAGGACGAAGGTCAGGAGCGGCGAGTCCCGGGAAAGCGTCTCCCACCCCTGCCGATGGGGGCGACACGGTCGCTGGGCCTTCGTACGCCCAGTGCGGCGTGCCTCATCCTGAGGGCAAGGCTGACCTGCAGCGCCGCTGCCAGCAGGTGGAGCGGACGCACTTCCTCGCAAGCGACCCCGCACAGCGACAGGTCCCGCTGCTCATTCGCGCGGCCGTGGCCAAGGAGCAGAAGGAGCGCTTGCCCAAGTACTTCCAAACCTTCGACATGCGCCCAGAGGCCTCTCGCGTCAAGGCCGGCGCACCGGCGCTGCTGCCGCCCATGCACTTCATGTGCGTCACCCACGCGGATGTGGTCGCTGGCATGGTGGACGTCTGCTGCCCCCGGCACCTGGGCGACGCGAGCGGAAAGTCTGTGCCGTACTGCAGCGTCACCGTACTGCACCGGCACAACAACTACTACCGGATTCCACCCCTGGAGGAGCGGGCCACGGGGCTCCCAGGAGGCGCGTCGGGGCCAGGTGGCGGTGCAGGAAAGGGGAAGCAGCGCGGCTATGCGGGGCGAGGCAGTGGAGGGCCAAGAACGAATGCCATGCGGGGTCGCACTGCGGGTTCCGCACTCGCGGCAAATGCTTCGGGCGCAGAGGAGCCATCGGCGGATTGGGAAGTCGGAGTGGTTGGTTCAACGGATCTGCTGCTGACGACACGGGTGTTGCTGCAGTTTAGCTAACAAGCATCAGACAGACAGAGGAAGGGTTGTTGATGATCTACGTGTTACCGGAAAGACTGAATAAGCGAATGCGGAGTGCTTTGGGCTTGTCGAAGAGCACGACTGCTGTTGTTTGCAGAGTTATGACGGAAAGGCAAAGACGGAGTGCGTCATGTGCTAGCCGTGCAGAGTGACCTCTCTACCTCCATCGCTATCTCTATTTCTATCTCTATCTCTCTTTCTTCTTTGCTACATTATAGCTGTTGAGTACTGCAACGCAGGTTCGAAGGGGAGACCTGCATTTCATCAGAAAAAGGGAGGACAGGAAAGAAAAAGAAAAAGAAAGATATCAACTTGATTGTTGCTTCTTACGAGCGGTAAAGGACATACACACAAAAAACAACAACAACGCAAAACAATCATTAGAAACCTCAGCTGGATCTAACTCGCGTCGATGTCCGCTGACAAGCCTGGGAAGAACGGCAAGGATGCCTACTACACCACGGCCGGCCCGCCGGTGCAGTACCCCGAAGCCCTCCCGTCTACCTACGACCCCAACCAGCAGCAATCTTACCCACAGTATTACAACTACGACGGCGCTGCTTCGGCGCAGCCGGGAAATGCGTATCCGGCCCCAGGGCTGTATGCCAACTCTCCACCACCCCCACCACAGCAGGAGCAGCAGCAGATGGGGTACGCCGACGGGCTACCCCCCACCGTGCCTCAGCAGCGCTTTCAGCAGCAACCGCCACCATCGCAGACGTGGGATGGAAATCAACATAACGCTGCTGGCAATCACGTGGTGTATGAGGCGCCGCCGAACCCGCAAACGACGGCCCCGGCTGCCCCCGCGTACTACGACTACACGCTCCCGCAATCCTTTCAGGACGTCACCAAATTTGACGCCCAAGGGAAGTGGGCGACCTCCCTCTGTGCCGCCCCGTGCGCGGATCCCTGCTTCTGCATCTCCGCCTTCTTCTGTCCCTGCTGCTGCACGTACTTGCAACGCCGGAAGCTGCTTGTCGAGGACTGGTCGCGCTACCGCTGCTGCGCTGGAATTTGCGGCCAATGCCTGTGCCTCGGCTCCAACTGCGGCAAGTGCGCCCCGTTCTGCATGGTGATGGAAACCCTTTTCTGCCTTGCCTGCGCCGTGCACGGGAATCGGTTTATGGTGATGCAGCACTACGGGTTGCAGACGGACTGCTGCGATTGCGTCATTATGTGGTCCGCGTGCATTCTTCAGATTATTGGGGCGATTCTTGGGAGTGACTTCATCCAGTCGGCGGCGGACTGCTTGTACGCCATTGTGCTGTCCTGCATGCTCACACAGAACGAGTATCAGATGAAGCAGATCCCGTACCCGGCTCCATCAACCATGACGTAGAGAGGTGTGTGTGTGTGTGCGTTCAGGTGCATATCAGGAGACGAGAAAAGCAAAGACAGTAATCTTGCTTCACAGAGAGGAGAAAGAGAGAGAAAATAATAAGATGGATAGGGAGAGCACAAGAGAAAAAGGATTGAGACTCGGGGCGTGGGATGTCAGAGAGTACCATCGGCACAGAGTGCTTCACGTTAGCCAACAGAGGCGATTTCCGAGTGCCGGCCCCTTCCTTTCATTATCGAAAGCCGACGCTGATTTTCCCAGCGGAGGCAGGCACAGACGCGCACAGTCTTTACCGCTGCCATCTTTTTTTTTTTTTTTTCGCCCTCCACCTCTTCCCTCTTCTCCCTTTGGTCCGACTTAATGCATTTTTACTCGTGCTCTGAGGTTGCTCTCTCTCCTTCTTTTCAAAAATATTCTTGTTGGTCGTTCCTCGCGTACTCCCTCTCCACACGCTTGCGATTCATTTCATCTCATCTTTCCTTTTTTTTTTTTTTGCATTCAATTGTTGATCATGTTATCTGTGCACCTTGTGTCCAGGGGTTGTCCGGTGACTTGTCTAGCTTCATAGCAGAACGCCTGGTTTTGTTTGCTACCTCAACCCCCTTTTTTCCCTCTCCCTCTTGCTCGGTTGTGTCCATCTGACAGAGCCTTTGCTTTCCCTTTCTTTCTCAATTCTCCCCCCTTCTCTCTCTCTCATGTTGCAACTGGCAATCTGTGTGCTGGATGGACAGCGCGCCAGCTGTGCGCGGCCCCTGCGCCTATACGTGGACATAGGGGGAGAGGTTCTGCTGCCGCTCCCGCTGGACGACTGATGACAATACGCTCCAACTCTCTCTGTTTCTCTGCACCCTCTTCACGTCCGCCCTCGACTGTGCGAGCACGGAACCCACTCAAGCAAGCAAAAACAACGACAACAGTAATAATGAAGGACTGTCATGAATATTCACTTGTGAACATGCGAAGGAAATGGCTCTGATTTTGACCTTCTTGCCGCAGCAAAGCCGAAATGGAACTAATGGGATGCAGGAGCCTGATCCAGCCCTGATGGCAGCCGGATATGCCACATGAGACAAACAACACGGCACTGGTATCCTCACTCTTTCCTTCCGTCAATCCTTACCGCACTTTCTTCGACCAACCCACCATGTGAATCATCCACTTTCCATTTGAAGAATACGTCTTCGAAGAGAAAAAAAAAGGCGCTGCGAGTGTGTGTTCCGTTTGGTGCATACCCGCTGCCGATTTGCTTTATTCTTCTTCTTCTTTTCTCCACTCTCATCTAGTGGATTACAGGGAGAGAGATTTACGAAATCTTAGTTTTATTGCCTTGTGCTTACCGCAGGTATCTGGCGTTCGTAGCCGAACTTATTAACGCATTACAGGTGTTCCAGGGGGAAAAAAAGAGCGCAGGACTGGTAAAGAGGAGAAGTGGAACCGTTCTTCTGTTGAACAGTGTTTTCTCTCTGCACAAACGACGACGCGAATCGAGGCTGCCTGAAGGTTGAATCGAACAAGCCTAGGAGCAACAGAAAAGAAAGGGCGGAAGCAAGTCCAGTCGTGGTTTCCACTTCAACTACCCCCCTCCCCCTCAACACACAGGCTGTCCTGTGCTCTGTCTTCACCGCTCTCGTCTCCCACACGGCCGCCTTTGTAAACCGGCGTGATGCCACCAAAGCGCAACCTCTGTGCCCAGTGCAAGAGCTACGATGAGGGTGCCTTGGACGAGAAGGACAATCGTTGGTACTGCAAAACGTGCTGGGAGTCATATGGCGGCATGCCAGGCGGGCACACCGTCGCGAACCACAGCAGCAACAATAACGCTGGGAAGAAGAACAATCGATCACGGCAGCTGAATCAGCGCGACCACCAACATGGGAAGGAAAGTCAGCCACCCGCGCCGGTTCCGGCGTCAGCTAGCCCTGGTGTCAGCGAAGCCGCCAAGCAGATTGATGCTGTCGTGCACACACACGAGCTACGTGGCGAGGGCCCTCGTGAGCGCGTAGGGAATCGCGGTGGCGGTGGTGCGAGCGGCAATAACCCACGCGCCAAGAATGCCACCCATAACAACCGTCAGGTGGTTCGACAAGACGCCATGAGTGCTGCAGCGGAGGCTGCTATAGGCCAGCTTGCACGCGCCGTGGCAAACGCGTCGCGGGCTGCCGGGCAGGGCTCGAGCCGTTCTCCGGGTACTCAGCGGACCACCCTTGTGGAGGACTTCCTCGCTGGTAGCGCACCACGCAAGAGCTTCGTGGGGGACTGCATGCATCCACAGCGACAGGTGGCCGTCATCACGCATTCTGGCGAGCCGCTCTCTCCGCGCGGGGACCGGGCTGGCGGCGTGGGGCGCTCTGCGTATCAAGAGCAGCGCAAGGTATCTCTGGATATGCTGCTCTCCAGCGTCGATGATATTGTCTCGCAGGTGTACGTGTGCTTTGATGAGGACCTGACGAAGCTCTTGCTGAATGCCCTTGACCGCGTCACGGCCTGCGAGACAGCTGACCAGAAGGACCGCATGAAGGTGCGCGTGATTGACGAGCTCCTCGAGACGTTCGGCGATAAGCACTACGACCTACTGCAGTGCGTGATGCACAAGCCCCGTGATGTGTTTCTCCGCCTGCTCGAGGAGTTTTGCACCCTGGAAGATGACGAAACCAAAGTCAACACCGCGGCACCATCGGACAGCAGCCAGGCGGGCATGACGGTTCGCTTTGTGAAGAGCGGGAAGCAAGGACAGTCCTCGAGCGGCGGTACGACCGCGGTAGCATTTGCGCACAATGGCGAAGTCGCCAATCAAAAGTGGCTGCACCACATGAACAGCCGATACCGTGCCCTCATGGCGGAGTCCGAGCTGGATCAGATGTTTAAGAAGGATTTTAGTGTAACAGGCTCCACGATGCCGGCGGGCGCGACCGTGCTGAAAAAGTCAGACCACGTGCGCATTCACATTCCCCCTCCGAAGCAGAACCTGTTGCCGCAGGATAAGCGTGTGTGCATCGCCACCTCCATGCCTGAATGGACGCACCCCGCCTTTCAATCGATCACGCACCTCAACTCGATTCAAACCAACATCTTCCGTACAGCGTTTCACACGTCACAGAACATGCTCGTGTGTGCCCCGACGGGTGCGGGTAAGACGGTCTGTGCGTTGCTCGTGATGCTGCGCTGCGTTAACGAGCACATTGAGAATGGCGTTCTTGACCGTGACTTCAAGATCATTTTTGTGGCTCCCATGAAGGCGCTTGCGCAGGAGATGGTGGAAAACTTCTCAAAGCGTCTTGCACCATTTATGATCAAGGTGCGCGAGCTGACGGGCGACATGCAGCTGACCAAGCGCGAGATTGACGAGACACAGGTCATTGTGACCACTCCGGAGAAGTGGGACGTGATTACGCGAAAGCAGAGCAACGAGGACCTCACCAGCCGCGTTCGGCTCATCATTATGGATGAGATTCACCTCTTGAACGAGGACCGCGGCCCTGTGCTGGAGGCCATTGTGGCCCGCACACTGCGGCAGGGGGAGATGAACTCGGACAACCGGGTGCGCCTGGTCGGCCTCTCCGCGACGCTTCCGAATTACAAGGACGTGGCAAACTTCCTTCAGGTGGACCTGAATGAGGGCCTCAAGGTGTTTGGCCCCGAGTACCGCCCTGTTCCGCTGGAGCAGACCTTCATTGGCTATCAAGGGCCCAACAAGAACAAGGAGCACGACCTGGACCGACTCGCGTATCGCGAGGTGGTGAAGAATGTGCGAGAGGGCCATCAGGTGATGGTCTTTGTCCACTCACGCAAGCAAACCGTGAATTTGTGCAAGTACTTTATGGAGGAGGCGAAGCGGAATGGCGAAGAGGCCGTGTTTAAACCCAAGGAGCAAATCCCAACCCACGCCGAGAAGAAATCGCGTAACCTGCAAGGCAGAGACCTCAAGTCGCTCTTCAATGGTGGGTTTGGTGCCCATCATGCGGGACTGATTCGCTACGATCGCACCGCCACGGAGGACCTCTTTCGCGACGGCTACATCAAGGTGTTGTGCTGTACCTCGACCCTTGCCTGGGGTGTGAACCTGCCCGCACACACGGTCGTGATTCGTGGGACGCAGATGTACGACCCCAAGCGAGGTGGTCTTGTCTCCATCTCGGTGCTGGATGTGATGCAGATTTTCGGTCGTGCGGGTCGCCCGCAGTTCGACACCAGTGGCCACGGCATCATCATCTCCGATGAAAAGGAAGTGGGCCACTTCCTGCGTCTCATTGCCCACGCCCTGCCCATTGAAAGCCAGATGCAGAAAAAGCTGTGCGACCACTTGAATGCCGAGGTCAACGCGGGAACCATCTCGTCCGCAGCGGAGGCGTCATCGTGGCTGGAGTACACCTATCTCTGGCAGCGAATCCGCGTCAACCCGCTCATGTACGGCCTCAAGGTGAACCAGGTGCGCAAGGACCCGGAGCTCCGTGGGGTGCGATACGAGATGGTGCACACGGCCTTCACGGACCTTGCGGTGGCGGGCATGGTGCGGTACAATGCGGAGATTGGGTCCGTGGAGTCCACCGACCTGGGCCGCCTCGCGAGCCACTACTACCTCACGCATGAGACCATTGGCATTTTCAACGAAAAGATGCAGCGCCCGGATGGCACGTGGGTGGACACCCTTGACATGGGAACGGCCATGAACGTGGCGGCCTGCGCCAATGAGTTCTCGCAGCTCCGCGTGCGTCAGGAGGAGCTCGATGAGCTTCAGAAGCTTCACCGTGCGCTGCCAAAGCAGGTGCAGGAGTACCGCGTCTCTGGGGAAAGCACCGATGAGACCAGCGTGCAATGGAAAGTGACAACCCTGCTCAAGGCCTATGTGAGCCGTCTGCCGGTCGAGGCCCACTCCCTCTCCGCGGATACCAACTACGTTGTGCAAAACATGCCTCGTATCGCGCGCGCCTTGTTTGAGATTGAGCTCGAGCGCGGCCACCCGCTGACGACCTACACCTTTCTCACCATGTGCAAGTGCATGGAGCACCGCTGCTGGGATCACGAGCACCCGCTGATGCAATTTAGCGGGTGGAGCCGCAAGGTGAACCTGACGGAATCGGTCTGGACCTACCTTAACAAGCGCAACCCAAGCATGTCCCTGCTGCAGGAGATGAGTGCGAAGGAGATTGGGCAGATGGTGCACAATGTGCGTTCGGGCGGCGACATCGCCCACCTCGCCGAACGGTTTCCCTCGCTCGAACTCAGCATTGACGTGCAGCCCATCACCCGCACCATTCTGCGCGTGAAGGTTACCATTGAGGCCACCTTCACCTGGAGCAAGGACATCTCTGGCAACCAAGAGCTCTTCTGGCTGCTGGTGGAGGATCAGGATAACCACTTCATCTTTCACCACGAGTCCGTGGCAATCACGCGGAAAGAGGTAGAGGCCGGCACGCCGCACGTGGTCAATTTGGCGGTGCCCATTGTGCCCCAGTATGACATGTACTCGGTGCGACTCTACAGCGATCGCTGGATGGGATGCAAGGAGGACTTCACCTTCTCGATTGGTCACCTGCACCTGCCCGAGGATGCCATGATGACCACCAAGCTGCTCCCGCTGAACCCGCTGCGACTCGAGGTGCTGCCCGAGAAGTACCACTGCCTCTACGCCAAGTACAAGCAGTTTAACGCGGTGCAATCACAGATTTTCCACGCCATGTTCCACACCGACCAGAGCGTCTTTCTCGGAGCCCCGACCGGAAGTGGTAAGACTATCGCGGCAGAGATGGCCATTCTGCGCGTCTTTGAAAACTACCCTGGCATGAAGGTGGTCTACATCGCCCCCTTGAAGGCCCTCGTGAAGGAGCGCCTGCGTGACTGGCGCGATCGAATGAAGCTCATTGGTCGCTCCGTCGTGGAGCTTTCCGGTGACGCCACACCCGACATTACCGCGCTGGCCAAGGCTGACATTCTCTGCACGACACCCGAAAAGTGGGATGGTATTTCCCGAAGCTGGCAGGTCCGCAGCTACGTCACGTCGGTGAAGCTGGTCGTCTTCGACGAGATCCACATGCTGGGAACAGATCGTGGTCCCATTCTTGAGGTCATTGTGAGCCGTATGCGGTACATTGGGTGGAACCTCAAGGCCCCCATTCGTCTCGTCGGACTCTCCACCGCGGTTTCGAACCCAGGCGACCTGAGCTCGTGGCTCGGGGTGGAGAAGAAGTGGGCCGTCTTCAATTTTGACCCCTCTGTGCGGCCGGTCCCCATGACGGTGCACATCTCCGGCTACCACGGCAAGAACTACTGCCCGCGCATGGCCACCATGAACAAACCCACCTACAACGCGATTTGCGAGAAGAGTCCAACGCAGCCGGTGATCGTCTTTGTGTCCTCGCGGCGGCAGACGCGGCTGACGGCCATGGCGCTGATTGGGTTCCTGCTGATGGAGGGCAACACCGCTAAGTGGGTACACATGGAGGTGGATGAGATTGCGCGGTACACGGCGCAGCTCGACGACCCGTATGTCAAGCACTGCCTCCAGTTCGGTGTGGGCATGCACCACGCCGGTCTCCTCGAGTCCGATCGCGCCATTGTCGAGGAGGCCTTCTTGTCCAACAAGATCCAGGTGCTGGTGGCGACCTCAACCCTGGCGTGGGGCGTCAACTTCCCCGCGCACATGGTGGTTGTCAAGGGCACCGAGTTCTTTGACGCCAAGACGGGCGGCTACGTGGATTTCCCCATTACGGATGTGTTGCAAATGATTGGTCGTGCCGGTCGTCCGCAGTATGACACGGAGGGTGTGGCGCAGGTGCTATGTCACGAGCCCAAGAAGGGCTTCTATCGCAAGTTTCTGTACGATCCCTTTCCCGTGGAAAGCGCGTTGCACAAGCAGCTGCACGTGCACATCAACGCCGAAATTGTCTCGGGTACCATTGCCACTCGGCAAGACGCGGTGAACTACCTGACCTGGACCTACCTCTTCCGGCGCATCACTCGGAACCCGTCGTACTACGGCCTGGAGGATGGCACGCCCAAGGCTGTCACCGTCTTTCTGTCTGGACTCATCAAGGATATCTTGTCGGAGCTGGAGGAGTGTGGTTGCGTGGAGGCGGGCGAGGACGAGGACGGCGATCCGGATCCCAACATTCTGCAGTACACCGTCCTGGGAAAGATTTGCTCGTACTACTACATTTCGCACCACACGGTCGACATGTTTAACAAGAACATCACCCCCGACATTTCCCTCGTGGAGGCCCTACGCCTGCTGTGCGACGCCGAAGAATTCAATGAACTCCCCGTGCGCCACAACGAGGATAAGCTGAACATGGAGCTCGCGAGAAAGGTTCCCTTGCCCATTCGCGACGCGGACGCTGACAGCCCGCACGTGAAGGCGTTCCTTCTCTTCCAAGCCCACTTTGAGCGCGCCGCGCTGCCCATCACCGATTACGTCACAGATCAAAAGTCCGCCATGGACAACGCCGTGCGTGTGATCCAGGCGATGGTGGATGTCGCAGCCAACAATGGGCACCTGCACGCGGCGCTGCGGTGCATGACGCTGATGCAATGCCTCGTGCAGGGCGTCTGGTGGAGCAGTCCGACGCTGCTGCAGATTCCCCACGTGAAGGGGAACATGCTCCCAGCGATCCAGCAAGCCTGCGGTGTCTCGCATGTCGCAGAACTGGCGAACAGCCCCCTCAAGACGCTGATGGCTTTTCAGTCCGAGGTACTTAAACGCAAGGAGTTTGGCTTGTCGGCGAAGCAGGTGAGCGAGGCGATGGAGGGCGTGCGAGGGTTGCCGCTTGTGCAAGTGGATGTGGCGGTGAACCGACGGGAGGCGGATGGCAGCGGCGATGACGACGACGAGGTGGCCTTTGACGTTGCCGTTCACCTGGAGCGCTTGTCCTTTGGCAGCAAACACGTAGTGGCGCCGCTCTTCTCCAAGGCCAAGGACGAGCAGTACTGGATCGCCCTCGGTCACGAGGGCAGCGGGGAGCTCGTCGCATTGAAGCGCGTCAATCGCCTGCATCGTCACACGACGACGACGCTGCGTGTGGACTGGGACGAAGACTGGCTGGATTACTCTAGCATTGAGCGACAGAAGGCACGCCAGGTGGAGCTAAGTGTGTACGTGGTGTGCGACTCTTTTGTTGGACTAGACCAGCAATACACCTTCTGCTTGTCGAATCCCTTGTGAGCAGCATCCCCTCGTCGTCATCAGCTCGCCTCTTTCTCTCTCTATTCTCGTTTTTTTTTATGCGGGGAGACGTTGCCTCCGCTGCTTGCCAGCAGCCTATTGAGCCTTTTCCTCCTTCCTTCCAAGGATTATTAAACAAAAAACAAAAAATCTCGCAGCAGCGAAGAAATGCAATTGAGAAGGACAATCTGACCTCGTGAATAGCTTTGCAGTAGCAGGGGAGCAGAAGTGGATCATGTACTTGTGACACTGTGCGTGTACGCAAGAGCAGGAGCGTGTCGCGGAAAGATGGCGAGGTGTGCGTGTGTGTGTGTGTGTGTGTGCGGGGGTGTCACAGAGCATCGTAGTCACCGCTGTGGTGGGATTGGCGTTGGCATCGAAGGACAATGGCTCGCATGGCTGGCAAAGAAGAGCAGATAGAAATCTGACTACCGCGATACGCACAGTCGGCTACACCATGTCGAAGTATCACCCTCTCCAAGGAAGAAAAAAAAAGTTAGAGGTGCTTTGCACCACTCACCCGCTCCCCATGTTTTCACTCTGCGTGATTCTCTTTCTTTTCCTCGAAACTCTCTTTGTGGATTGCGGATAAGTTCCGGTTGACCACCATTTTTCAAAATAACCCACCACCGACAGCAGCGACAAATCATTTATACCAAGTTTGGTATAGGAAGAGCGACTCGCACAGGTGCCACTTCCTTTCTCCCCTTTCCCTGCCTCTCGAAGTCGCGAGAAAAGCGAACAGCTACACAAACAAGCAGCCAGAAAAAAAAAAGAAGAAGGAGAAACGATGCCCAGTGGACCCAAGACAAACAAGTACACCAACCGCCACGCGGAGGAGGCTCGGCAGCGCGATGCGGAGCGCGACGCCAACGCCAAGGCGGCACGGCAAAAAGCAAAGGAAGACGCGGAGTGGGCGGAGACAGACAAGACCGCACTGAAGCGCTTGGAGAAGCAGCGCGAGGAGGAGCGCAAGGCTGCCGAGCGTGCCGCGCGTGAGGCCGAAAAGAAGGAGCAGCTCCAGCAGGAGGAGGCCGAACTGAACAACAAGGCGCCTGCCCACGTCCAGAAGCGGCTGCGTCAGAAGGACCTGGCCAAGATGCTGGCCAACTACGACAAGGAGCAGAGGGCGATCCGCAGCACCGGGGCCTCCGCGTTCGCGGATGAGCCCAAGAAGAACGACACCACCGTGGTGCCGCTGGAGACGCAGCCGGAGCTGCCCAGCACGAACCCAAACAAGGCCAAGGGAGTGCAAGGCTTTGAGGACGAGGCCACCGGGGCGACGGTGTCGGCCTCGGGCTCGGCGGGCCAGGTGCTGGAGAGCGTCGAGCGGCAGCTAGCCGGTGGCGGGGCCGGCGCGAACGCCGCTGCGGTGCCAGACAATCGGCACATTGGAAAGCGCGCCAAGGTTCTCTACAAGGCCTTCTGCGCCGAGCACCTTGAGGCCATCAAGGAGGAGCATCCCAACCTACGCCGCACGCAGTACAATGACTTGCTCTGGGAGAGGTGGCAGAAGTCTCCGCAGAATCCGTTTGTGCTGCGCAGCGAGGCGGCCGACCGCGCACGGCTGGAGGAGGAGCGACGCTGGATGGAGGGCGACCTGAGTGGCGAAGACGAGGAGGCAGAGGAGGCCCCCACCACGGCGGCAGCCTGAGGTGCTGTGCGTAACCGTCTTGGCAGAGAGAGAGAGGGAGAGAGGGGAAAGGTGAGGATGATCCTATCCCTCTTCCTCTTCTTCTTCTCTGGTCGGAAGAGGGAAACGGCGAGGCGAGAGGATTCGCCCTGCTTTCTCGCTTTCACCCGTTCATGCTGCATGCTTGTGATTTATGCATTGTAACGAGAAAACAACGAAAACAGCAAGAAGAGCACCTCTGATGGATCCCATACTCCTTTATTCTATCAACTCATCAACAACAGCACCAACGTATTAAGAAACCAAAAAAAAAAAGGGCAAGAAAAAATATCTGTCCACGAAGAAAGGCAATCGTCGCAAAGGCAGGAGCCACGTCAGCGAATCGGCTGTGCCGTTTCCGCAACGGTTTCGGATCGCAGCACATATGCGGACGAGAGGAACATAAAGGAGTCTGTACGTTCACTAATGCTGCGCGCGTTGGTGCTGGGAACGGTTCCGTGAGGATCCACTTCCTATATGCAGTTCTCATTGCATTCACTCCATGTCATTCTTTGCAATTCTATTGCTGCTGCACCATGCATGTACACCTCGCACTATGAGCTCGGTTGATCATAACGGATAGTCCTTCACGCATTATTCACGGCGGGGCAAGAACAAAAACAAAAACAAGTCTGTTATTTTTTAATAAAAATTCTTACTTTGCCCGGCCATCGTGAACGGTACCACAGGTACCCCGTCTTTCTGCACACATTGTGAGCAGTACATTCTGTTCAACATAGATTTAAACATACAGCTTTCTGATACATCAGCATACATCACAAAGACAAGACGTGCGCTAGAGCACGCACATACACAAGCAGCGCCTTGCATTTTTTCCTTCCGAAATGAACTTTGAAGACCCTTTTGCAGATGACCTCAAGGGCTTTGGGGCGACGGTCAGCTCCGTCCAGCAGCGGCGGGGCGGTGGTCGCCTCGGCGCGGACAACCAAGCCACACTTCCTTCGGCCTCGCTAGCAGGAACGGGCGGGCTGGGCACGCTCGCGACCGGGCCTTCCCCTCTTGGAGGGGGCTTCATTGAGTTCGACATTGGGGATCCGGCAGGGGGTGGCCGTCGCCGGCGTGGTGGCGAGACAGCGGCAGGGGCGGCAACAGGCGCCACGACCACTTCTGGCGTTGGCAGCAGCAACCTTCCCGTAGCCCAGCCTAGCCCGCAGGCAGTACCGCCAGCCACGGCAGGTGCCTCACCCGTGACGGACGTCTGGAGATCACCGCCAGTGCAGCCGTCACAAGGAGTGTCGATCCCGACTCAGGGGCGGCGGGCGGCACAAACGACACAGCCAGCGCCGTACGTTGCGCCGACGCACGCCCCCGAGGCCATGGTTATTGACGACGACGACCCCTTAGCATTCCTTGGTGGAGCTGCGCCAGAACCACGGGCCCTAGCAACATCCGCTGCCACAGCGGGCGGGCAGCACACTCAGCCCCTTCCACAAGGTGGTTCTGGTGGCGTCATGGGGGGTCCGGGTGAGGTGTTGTCTGTCGAGGCTGCCGCTGCGGCGGCACGCCGTGCCAAGCAAGAGGAGCAAATTCGTGATCTGTACGCGCAGCTCTACGCCCTCGAGGAGGAAAACACAAAGGCAGAGGAGAAACTGTCACTTCAGGCAACCAAGGAGGAAGCGGAGCTGCTGACGCTTTCGACAAGCGCAATTGAAAAGACGCTCGAACTCGCCAATCAGGAGACGCAGCTTCAGGGCCAGTGCGACAAGGTAAAGCAGTCCACCCAGGAGCGCCTGGGCGGCATGCGCAGACGGTACGAGGAGGAGCTGTCAGAGCAAGAGGCAGAAGTGCGGCGGCTGGAGGGCGACAAGTACCATCGCCAACTAAAGCTGCTTGACACCGGGCTCTCCGAGGTGGAGGCCTCATTGGCAACACTGCGTCAGCAGAAGAGACTCATTCTCGACCAGGAACCCTTCTCTCCAAAAGGCCTGCAGATCGCACTGAGTACAACAGCCCCTGCATCGACTTTTTCACTGGGGCGGACGACAAAGGGAAGAAGTCGGAAAGGTACCATGGAGCCTCGTGGGGACGGTGTAGCAGATGACGACGATACCACCGCCGTTGCAGGGATGGGTGAGGCAGGCAAAGAAAACGCAACCATCCCCACCTCTTCTGACAGAGCTGAGGATGACGACAGCGCTGGCGAAGCGGAGCTCGAGAGCGAAGAGGAAGAGCCCAGCGATGCGTTGGATCGGTCTCTTGGACGCGCAGTGGCTTTGCTCAAGGCGTACTGCGACCGCCACCTGACCGGCATCAAGGACCACATTGTCGACTATCTCCACGAGGAGACACTGCAAGTGGCGCACCACACACGCATGCAGAACGTGGCGAGCTGGGCTGACGAAAGCGCAGGGCGTCGGGCGACCCTTGGGGAGCATCTGCAGGACATGATGGCCCGCTTCAAGGATTTAACAGAGCAGCGCGACGCACAGAAGCGGGCCGCCCTTCAGCGCATGCACGAGGAACTGGCTGCGACCACCGCCCAGCTGCGCCAAGACGCGGCCGCACGCGTGGACCGCTTGACGAAGGAGGTCTCTGCAAGGCTCAAGCACACCTCGGAGAGCTTTGAAGCCATTGCTCAAGAGCACAAGGCGCACGTCCAGCAAAAGATATCCCAGACCATCGCTGGGGACATGGCGATGGCACGGGAACAGGCAGAGGAAGTGCGCCATCGCTGGGACACCGAAGACCGCGTGCGCCGGCAGCTCCGTGACGCGGCAAAAGCAGCGATGGAGGAGCAGCTCACGTCGCTGCGGGCTCAGTGTCACGCCGACAGTGAGGCCGCCTTTGCGAGTGCACGGGCAGCGGCGGTGGAAGGGACGGCGCAGCTGTGCCGCCCGTTGCAAAGCCAGGCTGCAGAGTTGCGGCGCGTGATTGACGCCTTCACGGCCCGCGAACGCAAGGCACAACAGCAGCGCCAGCAACGTGGCTGGTCCTACGACGGCACCAGCACTGGGGCACCTTCCGATACTTCTGATCTCGTCGCACTAGCCATGGCTTCCCAGGAGCGCGAGAGCAGCTTGCATGCACTGCACATGACCGTCGCTCGCACGCAGGAGGACCTCACGATAAAGCGAAGGCAACTGCGCGAGGTCTACAATACGCTGGGCACGGACCTAGAGGACCACGTGAAGGCGCTGCGGGAGAAGCGGCTGGCGCAGCAGTCACACCAGAGTGCCATTGACTTCACACGCATGGCCTGGGAGCGCGACCACCAGCAGAACCTCAAAGGCGCCTTGCACCTACAGATACCTTGCTTTACGGAAGACAACACACGTGTTCTTGGCCAGCGCGGCGTCTTCGCAGATGCAGCACCAGCTGGTGGTGAAGGCGAAGATTCCTCCCCCGCTAACACTGCGTCTCCAGCTGCTGCCTCGCCGCTTATTGCATCGCCGGTCCATACTGAAACGCACGCGGCGCCCAGCGACGTGGCATTGGTTGCCCTACTCCGGGTGGTGAGGGATGCCCTCTTTGCGCAGCACCAACGCACGCGTAAATTGCGGTCACGCCGTAGCGGCCTAATCAACACACACCAGAAGGAGCTCTCGCACCTCTCACAGGTATTAACGTCTCTTCGCACGCGGTGGTCCACGTTTCTTTCGGATTTGTCCACCGTTCACAACGAGCGCGACTCCCTGTTGGCGCGAGAGCTTGCTGTGTGCAAGGAGCGTGCACGGCATGATGCGTGGCGTGAGGAGGCGGAGCGCCAACGCACGGACATGGCAGCACACCGTGCGGATGTGGAGGCCAAGACGCAGACGTATGCTGAGGAGAGCGCTGCGGTTGCGGCGGCACACGCAGCAGCCAAGGACACCCTCGACGCGCTCGCGCAGGAGCAGCTGCGTCTGGCGATGGAAGTCCAACAGCGTCATCATTATCAGCAGCAAGCACAGCAAGCGTGCCAGCGTGCCCATGGAACTCGCACCGCTTCCGCCACGCAATTCCTGCGTGATTGCACCAATGAAGGAGGTCTTTGTGATGCGGCAACCGAGGCGCGACATTCCCGCGTGAAGAAGTCGACGTCGGCTTCGGGCAACGGACACCGCGACAGCCTGTACACCCACGGGGATGCCGTTACCGTGACTCCGCTGCCCAGCCCCCTCCCGTGTCGCACAAAGAGCCGCACGAGCAAGCGCAACAACGTTTCTACCCACCCGCATCACCATACGGAGGATGCGGCAATCGCCGCACCGCACCATCGCACCCCCCAGATAGGGGATGGCCCCGAGACGCGCGATGTGGGTGAGCGCAGCGCATGCAGCAGCAACTGCACACCACCCCGTCAGACACGCACCCGTAGTGTGTCGGTGGAGGCTCGGCATTCGTTGCCACTTTCTCCATCCCGCTCGCCACCTCACGTCCACGCCACTACCAGTAAGGACGCTGCATCCACCGCCGAAGGAGTCGCACAGACAAAGCGATCCTATGATGCACAACCGCGAGACGTGCACGGGGACAAGCGCCGCATCGATGTGCCTTCCGTTGGGCCATCGCGAAGCGTTCCGCAGCATCTGGCGGCCCTTGACGCCTCCCCCGGGCAAGACACCTCTACCGTGAGTGTGTCCAGCTTCTATCGCTCCGGGACGTTTGTTGATCTCGTGACGCTCATGGACTCCACTATCGCGTCCGCGACAGATTCTTTCTAAGCCTTCCGTTTTTCCCCCTCTTCTCTTCGCAGTGTTCAGCTGTCGGCAGATTGCTTGCATTCAGAAGCTAAAAAGAAATGAAGAAGGAACATATATCTTTCCACGCACTTTGCTTTACGCACATAGATGCATTCCAATAGGGAGAAGGTGTTTCCTTTGCTCTTCTCTTTGACATCCATTCATCCACCCGTATGCACTGCTTGTATGCACAGCCACAGAACTCCCCATGTCCAGATACGCAAGGGCAACAACAAAAGAAACATAAAGGTAAGAATCATAAAACGAACTTGGGTGGGCACAGCATGTTATTGAAGTACAGTTTCACAGAAACACCATGAACCTGGAAACTCCGTGTGCGGTTGGCCGAATGACACGATACCAATGGTCTCCTCTCGTGCGCGCCACCGTCCCTGCGCTATGGAGCGGGAAACATAACAAAACACACTCACACACACACGCACACACACAAGGGAATCAAATATGAAAGCCTTCCTGCCTATGATCTCGACAATGTACCCTTTCACCTTACCCCCACCCAACCTTTGTCACGCAGGAAGCATTCAACAGAGGACCAGTCGCTTCTCTCCTCATTTCTACTCTTCTGTCCCTTTCACCCGGCTCGCTCGCACACACACCAGAGGACGGTAGCGTGTCCTCGCTGTGCCTCGTTCAGTGTCTCACACAATGGCCACCTTTATGCCGTCGGCGCTGAACACCAGCCCCAGCCCTGCCCCTGCTATTAAAACCCAACCCGTCCGTGTGAATGCCGAAGACCTTGTCTATGCTGCTCACACCAACGCTCTCACCGATTTCGTCCGACAGCGCAAGTACTGGCACCTGCGCAAGGAACTCAAGGAGACGGGCCACAGCGTCCAGGTCATTCCCGTGAATGAGGAGAAGTTGGACACCTTGGTCAAAAAGAATCAGAGCCGCCTCTTGAAGGAGCACGCGAGTGCCTCGTGGGGAGCCTTCTTTTATCAGACGTCCGTCTTCACCCTCACCGGTGTCTGCTCCGTTGGCACCGCGATGCTCTTTTACCTCGGCATCTACCACAACCGCATCTTCCTCCCGGTCGCCCCTATCGCGGCGGCCGCGACGTGGCGTCTGTGGAATGTGGTGGAGGAGGCCTGGGAGACGCAGCGCTACCTCGATAACGCGGCGCAGATCCGTGAGGAGCGCAAGGGCAACCCGATGAACGCGGTGGTGCGGCGTCGTAAAAAAGAGAAGGAAAAGGCAATGTCGGCGAGAGAGGAGGCCGACATTGACGTGGGCGGCGCGGCAGAGATGATTTAACAGAGACTCCTAGGGAAGCTTGGAGAGAGGGGTGGGTGGGTGGGAAGATATCCCTGGCTCTCTCTCTCTTTTTCTTTTTGCGGCTTCTTGAACTCCTCTGTTTCGGAAATTGGCCGGAAGCCTTATGTTGTGTCATGTTGATGCTCTTGTGGCAGGCTTAGCGCACGGGGGACCACGTGCGTTTCTTTTTTCTCTCCTCTTCAGCTGTGTACGGGTCGCTAGAAAGCAGCTTGACTCACCGTCCTCACACATACATTATGAACCCTAAACAAAGTACGCAAGCAAGAAGTTAAAAACAGCTATAACGGCTAGCTCGTGCGCTGCAAGCAGTTCTAAGGAAACGAAAACACTAGGTTGGAAGAGCCCTGCCTGTTGTGGCGTAAACATATGTGTGGTATGCGTCTTGTGCCCGTTTCTCTGGAGCTTTCCTCGGGCCCCGCGCTTCTCGGCACTCATGCACCGTCTTACTTTCATTCTCCATCTTGTCGTTTGGTACTTCATCCCTTGACCTCTTCCACATCATTGAAGTGCTTGTGTTACGAAGGTGATTTAGTGTTCTTTTCTTTCTTCTTGCTGCTTTCTACCGAAAAGCTAGGCGATTGTTTCTCTCTCTCTCACCGTATTGTCTTGCGACATTACCTGTGGCTGTGTTGCTTTTTAGCTCTCTCCTTCTCTCCTCCCCCAGCGGAACTGCCCGTTCAAACGTGGGGTCACCAAAGAGAGGGGTGAAGCAGAGGACTGTTCACTCTAGAACACGTACACGCGCACACTAAGGTTCTCTTCCGAGACGTTTTTCTCTTTTTAAGTAGGCGGAGATGGACAAGGTATTATTAACCACGTACCGCAAGCTGTACAAGATGTGCAGCAGGGTGGACCGGAGCACTGGCATGCGCTCCGTCCTTTCCTGCGCACCGAGTCATGTGTACAACCACCGTCGGGGGAAATGGGTTCCCATTAACGTGGCAGAGCTCTCGCGCTGGGCGGAGTCGCGCATCTTTCTCGATAATCTCATCCGCCGCCTCAACGGTGGCAGGCAGTTCTACATTCCCCCCACCATCGCAGCAGACCGCGCGCACGCGGATAAAAAAATGGCCGAGCTGGCACGACACGCCACCGCTGTTGGCGCCGCTGTCAACGCGGCGGAGACCACTTCTCACACTAGCGAAGGAGGCGCAGACAGCGCGTCTGAATCGACGGCGACAGCAGCGACGGAGGGAAGCACCACACCATCGGGTGGCGCCGCGGCCGCTGCCTCCTTTCCGACCCACGGGACCTCCTCGTCGCAGGTGCCGCTCTCCATCGTACCCTTCTCACCGCTTCGACAGACACTGCGCTCTCTCTTTGAGCTCACCTCGTTTTCCATGGGGAACTTGAATAACGGCTTCGCCGCGGTGAAGGAGCTGAGCTACGTGTGCGAAGTGACGGACAAGCACCGTTCACTCGTCGTGAAGCTCCCTTCAGAGCTGCGCTCGCAGCCACGGCCGAAGCTCGAGCGGGTTGCCGAAGTAGAAGAGAGCCACCACGTGCTGCTCATCAAGGGGCTCACAGATGAAATCGTGGAAAGCCTCCGCACCATGCCACGCAAGGCGAAGCGGCCGCGGTCATCTATGGCGCCGCCCATCACGGCCGCCGCCGCCGCCGTTGCGGGAGCGACGTCGGCTGCTCCCAAAAATGCATTCGACGATGTCGAGGGCGATGACGAGGCTGGGGATGGACGGCGTCCGACGCAGTCTGAGGAAGAGGAGCACGAAAACCTCTTTGACGAAGAAGCAGACGAGGCGGCCGAAGAGGAGGAAGAGGAGGGGAAGGGAGGGGAAGGTGCCGCGGACGCTGCCGCCGCCGTCGCCACAGCAGCGGCAGGTGGGGTGTCGCCGGCCGTGATGGATGCGGCGGCCACGGCGCAGGCGGAATGCAACGCTGCGCCTAAGCACGTGCAGCTCCTCCTCGCCCACCCGCAGCTCAACGGTTTCTTTCGCCACAGCGTCCTCCTTGTCGTGCGCAACGGGGCCAACGAGGCGGCGGCTTTCATGATCAACAAGCCTGTGGAGAATGACGAGGGCCTGCGCATGCCTGTCAATGCGACGATTCGGTTGAATCGGGTGCATCCTATCTTTGGCCGTCACCTGCGCGACCACACGGTCATGGTGGGCGGCCCCGTGATGGTCGGCGGCGTCTTTGACGAGAGCGTGTTTCTGCTCCACTCGATCCCTGACGTCCCAAGTGCCTTGCCCCTTGGCAACGGTCTGTGGCTCGACGGCGACCTCGATAAAATGGCGGAGAAGCTCGACAAGGGAGAGGCGAAGCCGGAGCAGGTGGTGGTGATTTGTGGCTTCTCCGGCTGGGGCGCCGAGCAGCTCAGCGGCGAGGTTGATGGCGGCACGTGGGTGGTGGTGCGGGGCGACGCGGAGGATAAGACGGTGACGAACTTTGTGATGCAGGTCGCCCATGTGTCGGGCGCCCACGCAGCTCCGGTGGATGCCGGGGCAGTGGAACGCAACGCGGCATCGAGTGCAGCGGACGAAGAGGTGAATCCCAAAGAGGGTGAGGGCACCGATACGGAAGCGGACGCGGGCACCGACGAGGACGCGGACCCCGCGCGCCTGGCCGTGCGCATGTCGGCGGGCCGTCGGGTGACAGCATCGTGGGTCTGGGCCTACGATATCATGGGGGAGCCGCTTGCTTCTCTGGCAACGAACCAGAAGCCAGAGCCCGCCGACGAGTCCTAAGCTACCGGAAAGTCCCATGCACTCTTTCTTGATGCTATGGTGGACCGTTGTTGTGCCCTTGCGTTCTCGTTGTCGATGCCGAGTTGGCAGCTGCTGACGCGCATCCCCAGCGTGTTATCCCATGCCCACCCATCCCTAGCCACGTGACCTTTCGTTTTTGTTTTTTAAGTTCTTCTTTATTTCTCAGACATGCTTTTGGATGTCTGCTTCATTGGGCACTCGCTGTTTTTCTCGCGTGTGAGGGGAACAACTTCTGGTTACGTATATCTATATTTCTAAAGGTCAAGCTTCACAGACTGGCAACTGTTGCCACAACGACAATACAAAAAGCAAAAGAAGAAGAAGAATAACGATCGAGGCATGTACACAGACAGGCGATGTCGTCACCGCGTCGTTCAAAGACACCTGTATTTACCAGGGGCAACCTCTCACCACCCTCAGAGGAAGGATACTAAAGGAAATGATAAATAACGGATGGTGCAAGTACGGCTCTCGAGAACCCGAGGGGGCGTGCATGACCCCAATGGGCGCCACTGCCGCCACCGGGGCCTCGTCTTCACTCCCTGCCTTTCGTGCGGCGGTGTGAACGATACAGTGCGGGCAATACGACGAGCGAGGTGACATTTCGAGGACGACAGAGATGATTTGAATGCATGAAGCGCGTCCCAAACATGTTGACTTACTTCTCCTTTCCTCTTCTCATGTCTCTTTTTGTTTTCTTCGTGTGTGTTCGTCTATCGGCACATCCCTTGCGCTTAAAAAACAACAACAAAACAAAAAACAGCTTCGTGTGACGCTCCGAACTCCATCCCCCAACCCCCCTTTCGCAACTTTTTCCTTTGTGAAAAAACAGCATCCAAGATGGGCGTTGACCTCACCGGTGTTTCCAAGAAGGCGCGTGTGATTCGTCACCACACCTACTCCACGAACCCCTACATCAAGCTTCTCATCAAGCTGTACAAGTTCCTCGCCAAGCGCACGAACTCTGGCTTCAACAAGCTTGTGTACCAGCGCCTGCTCAAGAGCCGCAACAACCGCGCCCCCATCTCCCTCAGCCGCATCGCCGTGGTCATGAAGCGCAAGGCCGACTTCACCCCCAAGAGCCAGAAGGCCCCCATCGCCGTCATCGTCGGTGACGTGCTCGATGACGTCCGCATGGCCCGCATCCCCGCCCTCCGCGTCTGCGCTCTCCGCTTCTCTAAGAACGCCCGCAAGAGCATCGTCGCCGCTGGTGGTGAGTGCCTCACCTTCGACCAGCTCGCCATGGTCGCCCCGACCGGCAAGAACACGCTGCTGCTCCGCGGCCGCAAGACGGGCCGCGAGTCCGTGAAGCACTTCGGTGCCGCCGGCGTCCCTGGCAGCCACGCGAAGCCCCACGCGTCCAACCGCGGGAAGGAGACCAAGCGCGGTCGCCGCCCGGGTCGCGCCTACAAGCGCAAGGCCTTCCGCCACATCTAAGGTGCTGGGCACGACGAGGGAAGACGAGAGACACGGACACTGCGCATGCCTCGCCCCTCCCCTGTTGTTGTTCTTCCTCATCTTCTTTCTCCCAGGTTTCACGTCTTTCTTTTATTTTTCTTTTGGTTTTGTTCCGCGCTTTCTTCTGTTTTCCCTTCTCTTTTCGATGCGTCTTTTCTTTTCTTTCTCTGTCGTTGGCATTCTGTGCTAATGTGGAGAGAGAGCAAAAGGAAAGAGGTCCGTTAGACAAGGGCAAGTGGAGGAGGGGAGCGAAAAGAACGACTGTAAAAAGGAAAGATGAAATGACAGAGAAGCCAGGGAAGGAAGGAGGAGGCATGATGGGCAGGGGCAGGTGATGGGATCCCGTCCTCCCTTCCACGCTTGAGTTACGCTCACACTGAACACAATTTCAGTTTTTTCTCTGATTTTCTTTATTTCATCTCAATACACAAAAAAAACAACAACCAACAACAGAACATGCGAAAGGCCACGCATGCACACAGCACATACAAGGGCAGCAATGTGACCATGCGAAGGAGAGTGGGTCATGCATCCTGTCCTTTCAAGTGCCCGTGGCAATGCACACATCTTTTCCCCCCGCCCCAAACGGAGTAAGTGATGTGTGCACATGCGTGCCTTTCTGTGTGTGCGCTCAAGAGTGTAAGACGACGACGTCTTGACGCCGTGGCACAAGGGGCACCATCGACGCTAACATCCTTCCGGGCGAGTCTGTGGTATGACTACGTCCATTGTGACCTCAAACACGAAAAATGTATATCTCTCTGCATGTGAGTGCATCGTGAATCAATCTTTGCGCTTCCTCCTCTTGTGCTTCCCGTACTCACACACAACGCTACCACACCACACACACACACAAAAAAAAAAGATTTCTCGCTCTCGAAGACTCTCTTTACGCAAGAAAAATCCCACTAACCCACACCCCTAAACCCCCTTTATCCATCGCAGAATAATGGCTGAGGAGACCCCTGTTGTCGAAGTCCCTGCCGTGGAGCCCGTCGTGGTTGACGCCGAGCCGGAGAACCTGGAGGATGCCATCCGCATCGTCATCCGCAAGTCCCTGGAGGCCAACGGTCTCGTCCGCGGCCTCTCTGAGGTGGCCCGCGCCCTTGACCGCCGCACCGCCCACATGTGCATCCTCGCCGACGACTGCGAGGACGAGGAGTACAAGAAGCTCGTGACGGCGCTTGCCAAGCAGGGCGAGATTGACCTGATCAACGTGGAGGAGCGCGAGAAGCTCGCCCAGTGGGCTGGCCTCTTCCGCAAGGACGCCGCTGGTGACATCAAGAAGACCTTCAAGTGCTCTTGCGTTGCCATCCGCGACTTTGGCGAGCGCACCCGCGCCCTCGAGTACCTGCTCGCTCAGCTTCACTAAGCGTGTGCGAGGTAAGGGTTTCTCTCCTCGTAATCCTTCTGTGCAGCGTCGACTCCTACACGCGGAAACGGATGCTATGATCACGTCTTGTTCTGCCTAACACACGGTAAGAAAAAACAAAGGTTCTCCTTCTCTCTCGCTTTCTCGTGCGCGTACGCCGTGGTGTGCCCACGCATTACGCTCGCGGACACCACCATGGCTGCCGCCGCAACGTCAATCATGACGGAATGGGAGAACAAAAGGAATGGAGTGGATTTTTTTGTTTCCTGTCCTCCTCTGCGTTTCCTCTTCTTTCCGTTCTCTACTGGGCGGAGGAAGGGCGAAAGGGATGGGCGGGAAGTAAAGAAAGTCCTTGCACGACGGCTAGCGCACGCGGGTGCAGCAACAACAGCTACACATGAGCTCGTTCATTCTCGACTGCTGGGACGGAATTTTTTCTTTTCTTGTTCTTCATTTGAGGATGAGGGTCTCGCTGCTGCATTTTGCCGTTGTGAGAGGAATCGACCCGTTTAATTTATAAATTTCTTCTCATTTCACATACAAAAACAAAATGAAAAAATACAAACCGCCCAAAACAAAACGGAGCAAAAAGAAAAGGAGAAAAGGGAGAGGCGGACAACAAGGATCCGAAAAGAAAGGAAAGTGTGCAGTGTCAAGCAACTTTGACTAGCACGCAACAGGAGTTCACACACCTTCTCCTTGCAGCTCTCATTGCACCGGGACGCACGCCAGACAAAGGCAGCTGCGGCGATCCTTGTTCGGCGACCAACTCGGCGGGTGCAAAACCATGTTGTGGTCGTGGTGGTGGTTGTCTGAGGTGGAGGAGGAGGAGGAAGAAGAAAGGGGGGGGGGGGGTAGGACTTATTTTGTGACAGGACTTTTCCCTCGCTGACCCTTCCTTCCCACCACCTGTGGGAGCTTCGGTGTGTGTGAATGCGTGCACAGGCAGTGAGGACGCTGATTGCCTTCCGTAAAGGGCGAGAGGAACGTACACCACGGGCGACACGCACCGTGAGTAATCACTATGTCTCATCATCTCACTCACGCCCTTTCTTCTTCTTCCCTTGTCCTCTGACGAGTGTAGCAGGTTACATCTTGTATCGTATTTCTTTTCTTCCCCTTCTGATCCTCTTCTACCGCGCTCGCTTCTTGTTGCCTTTCGGAGCTTCTTTGCAGATAGTGAAGTAGCCAAGTCAGTTTAAAAGCAAAAGAAAAGAGAGAGAAAAAAAGCGAGGAAGTATCACGATCGGAGTAGCAGACCACCCGTCTGACCGACGCACTGCTGAGCCTCAGCTACCACAACTACGAAAGAAGGAAAGAAAAAAAAACACGACTAGGCAACGGCAAAGTCAATTGTGGAGGAATATTGTATCTCTCCTCTCGTTCTCTGTGCGTTGGGTCTTTATTGTGTGTTCTATCTTGTGTCTATTTCTGTTTGACTTTTTGTTTCATCCCTGTCCTCTTCCTCGTGCATTGCTGGGTGTCGGTACTTTTTTTAAAAAACTCATTTTGCAGCTTCTGTTTTGAACGCTACAGTGTCATCTCTGCCGACAGTTTCTCTCCTCCCCCTTTTCACTTCCTCTCTCCATTTTTTGTTTTGATTTTTTTCGCTCTCTTGCTGGCAAAACCCTCACCTCTCCTGTTCTTTTTTTAAAATTCTATTGCCGTTTATTTTCTTCGACGAAGTGATTTGACTCACGTCTATTCGCAC
This sequence comes from Herpetomonas samuelpessoai, assembly GCA_030849835.1. Taxonomy (NCBI): domain Eukaryota; phylum Euglenozoa; class Kinetoplastea; order Trypanosomatida; family Trypanosomatidae; genus Herpetomonas; species Herpetomonas samuelpessoai. The sequence continues at coordinate 210,485 of JASAOC010002139.1, forward strand.
TTTCTTTGCATTCTTTCCTCCCGGACCTCCAGGCTAATACGTCTTTCCTTGACTGTTTTTGTGCTGAAGGAGAGAGGAGAAGAAAAAAGAAAAGAAAAAACAACTATATTGTCGTGGCTGGGGTGGTGGATCGGTCATCATCACAAACGCACACATTCAGATCCGTGCATTTTGTTGCAAAGACGAGAAACACTGTTGCGGTCCTTCCTTGCTCTCGAACCGCCGCTAACCTTTCTTCTCACTGTCCAGCTATTTCCTACTGTTTCAGCCTTTGTTCGGGTGGCAGTTTGTGTTGCTCTCCCAGCGTTTTGATTCTTCCTTCACTTCTAGTGATCGGCTTGCGCTTTTCACAGTGATTCTTCTCACGAACGATCAGCTGCATCACGGCACTTGACCGCCAAGGCAGCGTTTTCCCTCTTGCGCTTAGCACTTCTCCCCGTTTCTCCCCTGCACGTGATAGCGGCCGCGCTTTCGTTGCACTCCTTGCTCCTTGTCATTGAGCTGCTGTCTTTCATTTCTCTTGAAATATTGTGGTTTTGTTCCCACTGATACGTGTAATTCACTTCTTTTTTGTTACTATTTGATTCACACTGGTGTTTTTCTCTCTCTTTTTTTTTTTTTTTTTGTGTGTGTGTGTGTGTGTTTACCCTCTCTCTCTCTATCGTTGTCCCTTTCTTCGCCTCACACTGTTCACGAGTACAGGACACGTGAGGAATCAAGGAAGAGGACCAACAAAGACGAAGGACTGGTTTTAATACATTTCAAAAGAGGTAAGTGCAGATAGAAATATCAGAAACCTCCGGCGAAAACGATCCGAAAGCACTCACTACCTGCTTCTACACGAAAGAGCGATTTTTCACCTGACAACTGTTTTTGTTTCCGTTTCCGCCGTCGTGACGTTTCACATCCTTCACGTTCGCGCTCTCTGTCATTTTTTTTTTTGTGTGTTCAAATCCGTTCGTGGGCTTGTGTCAGTCGTTGGTTTCCTCTTTACCGTTCTTTCCTTCATCTTGCCAAACGACTCACGCTTGCACTTGAAACAACAAGAACAACAGCAGCAAGATTAGTTCTGCTTTTCAATCCCTAAGAAAAGACGTGAGAAGCGAAAACAGCTCTTACACACACACAAACGCACCCTCGCCATACTTGGCTTCCTTTTCAACACTGGCGTCCTTAGCGAGCACAGGTGACTCCGCCTCGGATGCAGGCCCGTCGGCGTCTCCTCCGCAGTCTTCATCCCACCACCCAGCACCGCGACAGGGAGGCGATGTGCCGTCGGTGGCGGCGCCGTCGGGTGACAAACCTGCTCGTGTCCCTCGGCTGAAGCTCGACACCTTCGAGACGGGAGGAGGGTGGGGACTCGGGGATGCGTTCGCGCGGCTGCCTCCCGCCTCGGAGCAGAAGCGTGGGTCGGAGGCTGTCTATCGCGTGGCCGGCGCCCCGCGTGCGGAACCGAAAATCTTTACCCCCTCGCACGACCTCCGGCCCTCACCGCACGAGAAGGAAACAGACGGCGAGGAAGAGTTCGCAGGGGATGGACGGGAGGCAAGTGGCGCTGGTGCGGGCCACGCAGCTGCATCAAGCAGTCCCATGCACAGCAGCGGCAACACGCATGGCAAGCACGCAGGCAGCAGCAGCAATGGACGCGGCGACCGTGCAGAGGAGGTGCCTGTAACGGCGTACGACGGCCAGCCAGAGGATGACGGCGACACGTTCGTGGACCACGGTGACGGCGCTGCCTCCACCTCTGGCGGTGCGGCAGCCGGTAGCAAGCCCGGAACCAAGCCCTTTTCCTTGGAAGGCTACTACGCCAGCATGAATGCGGCCGTCGGTGGCAGGGCAGGGGCGGCACCCACGGCGACGGCAACTTCGTCTCAGGGGGTGACGTCCTCTGCCGCTGCGGGCACCGGAGCTGGCAACGGCACGATCGCTGGCCCTTCATCCTCGCAGCCGCGCACGAGCACCGCAGGGGCCGCGGCCAGTGGCCGAGCTGCCGCCGGCAGCAGCAGCAGCCCCGCACGGCCCTCTACCGGCCCTGCGGCTAACGGAGGCGTGTACCGCAGCCAGCCGTCCCAGCAGAGCGCGCCTACGGGCAGCGGGAGAGGCAAGAGCAACGGCAGCCCCCATCACCTGTCCAGCGCGGGAACGGGAACGGGAACGGGTCGGGGGAACGTGGTCTTGGAGCCGTCAAGGCTCGTCTCAGAGTTCCAGGCGGGAAAGAAAAAGTTGCGCGACATGGCCTTGTCCCCGGACGGCTCGCGGCTCTTTGCTGCCTTTGGCGACGACCCGGTCTCGGAGATGGAGCTCGACGGCACCTCTCTCAAGCACGCCCGCAGCGTGCATGGCACGGAGCAGGTGTACTGCATGGCCGTCGTGCGCATGCCCAGCGTCAGCGCGACGACCTTCACCAATGTAGACGCCACGGGTAGCGCTCCGCGTGCGCGTAAGTCGAGGAAGAAGAAGAAGCGGTCGTCGTCGCGGAAGTCAGGTGGCGATTTCTCTAGCGACGCCGAGGACAATGACCTGGACTCGCTTTACGGTTTCGGAGGCGGTCCGCACACCTCAACGCCAGGAAAAGGCACGAGCACGGCTAACGCGAAGGAGAGTTACATGCTCTGGTGCGGCGTCAACCGAGGCAACATTGAAATCATTGACTTGCAGGGTTACAACCGCCTCGAGCCCATCATCAACGCACACAAACAGACGGTGAACAAGATTTGGTACCTGGAGAATGGCCGCGTGTGGTCGGCCGGGCGGGACAAAGGGCTCGTCGTCTGGGACCCGCTGACGCGCCGCCCCGTCAAGAAGCGCAACATTGCCGCCATCCTCACAGACCTCTGCTACGTTAGCCAAATGCGGCAGGTGTGGGCCATCGCCGACGATTACTTCATTCGCGTGTACGATGCGGGCGGTGAGGATGTTATGGTGCCGAATCAACCGCGAACCAAGACCAAAAACCTGCTAGTGATGAAGGCGGATCTGACCTTGGTGAAGTACAACGAGGACGTCAACGTTGTGTGGGCCGGCACGGTCAAGAATACGGCGATCATGGATCCCGAGAACTACCGGGAGCTCCAGACCCTGCGCTTGATTCTCAGCTCCGTCTGCTTTCACTACCGCACCGCTATCATCACGGGCCACGGAAAGGCCCTCGGGACGGACCGCGACTGTGTTGCCGTGTTGGATGTGTCGAGTCCACTGCAGCCATCTTTGCTCTTCTTCTCCGGCGCGCGCATGGATAATGTCATGCCCAACATGGGCATGCGGCTCTTCCGCAAAGCACCGCTTGGCGTCGTTGCCTACATGGCTGGGGAACGCAACGCCGACTGTAACCTTGGCGTGTTTGTGTATGAGGAGATGCACGCCCCCGCCAAGGCAAACGGCCTCCCAGCGAATCGCAACTCGGCCTTGTCCAAGCAGCGCACCGAGTTCCTCGGCCACCGCAATATTGTGGCCAGTCAACCGGCACCACCGCAGCGAACCACGCCTCCTGAGGCGGCGTCGCTTAGTAACGCGGCCGGTGGTGCGACCAATGGAGCGCCAGCGCCAGCGCGTTACGGGCCCAGCGTTTCCTCGGTATACCCGTACCGACCTGTGACCTCGTATGTGTCGCAGCAGCAGCAGGCTGGCGTGGTCGGCGCGGCAGTCTCCTCTGCAGGTCGCTCCTACGTGGGCGGGCCCACCACCTCCACGGCCGGCCTGGCACCCGTGAGCCTTGGGGTCCTGCAGCCTCCTGCGCCGGCCGCGCCATCACCAGAGATTCAAGCCTCCTTGGCCAAGCTGGATCAGAAAATGGACGACGTCCGCGCCGTTATCTCCAGCGCGTCCCGCTCAGAGGTGCCCCAGAGCGACTTTGCGAAGCTCTGCATTGAGCTCTCCCGGTGGATGGGCGACAGCCGTGGGAACGCGGTCAAGCTGCCCGAGAGCGAAACGGCGCGAATTCAACGAGAGTACGCGTCGCCAGAGGGCAAAGCTGCGGCAACGGCCGTCGCCATGCTACGCTGCATCGCAGAGGAAGGCTTCTCGCCTGAGCTGGCTGCAGCGGCGGCAGCACAGGGGTCTGTCACACCGGACGCGGCTGCGTTGGTCAGCCGTGCCGGGTCCGCGCAACCGGGCTCCCCTTCACCCCTTCACCAGGCCGCAGATCCGAGCGCGCAAGAAGTGGGCGGCGTCACGGCGGCGCGGCGGACGCCCCGAATGTCCGTTTACACAGGCACCACAGCGAACGCTGGCGTCCCTGCGGCGCTCGTCTCCGTGGGGAGCCCCCGCCCATCGCTCGTGGATACCTCCGAGCGGAGTCCGCGCATGGCGCTGGTGTACACGCCCCGCTCCACTTGGGGGCAAGGCGCCCTCGCAGCCAGCCCTTCCCTTATGGGTGACGGCAGCGAGGGCCCTGCGAACACGAGTGCCGAGGCGGTGCTGCTGGGCATGGTGCAGGCGGAGCGTCGCCAGCTCGAGGCCCTGCAGCGGCAGAACCACCGCATTCAGTCCAAGAGCGAGGCCCTCGCCAACGGTTTCAATGTCGCCGCGCAGGCTATTGTCTCCCTCTCAGAACAGGTGTCTTTGACGGCAAAGGATTGCACTCGGGCTCTCACACGCGAAGGCGCTCCCGCAGGCGAGGTGCGAAGCCTGGAGGAGCAGACCACTCAGCTGCGCGCGTCGCTGGATGCGTTGCACGCACTGCCCACCCAGATGGCGGTCTCCACGGAGCTCTCCACCAAGGCCGTGAAGCGCACCACCAATGCGCTGGTGGCGTGCGCCGAGGACGCCCGCGGTGTTGTCAGCTCCGTCAGCACCACCGTCGCCTTCCTGCAGTCCCCTTCCCCTCTGGCAACGACACTGGGGCTGATGGGTGGGGGGAGTCCCCACCAGCGCGTCCATGGCGACCGCAGTCGCAGCAGCGGCAGCAGTGAAGAGGACGGGGTGGCCGCCGAGCTGGACCGGACGGGCAGCCACCAAACGGTCAGCTCCAACACGCGACGCCCTGCGATCCAATCGGGCGGCGATGGTCCATTCCCTCACACGCAGCACGACGTCGATTCCCCGCTGCGAGGCGAAGCAGGCGACGTGGCGGTCCATGGCGCGCCCGTGACTGGGGCTGCATGCGCGACGGAGGGCAGCGGCCCTCAACGCGGCGCCCAGTCGGTGGTGTCCGTGCCTGCTGGCATCACGGCGCCAGACGGGGTCGCCTCGCCGCTGGGCCAGGCACTAGACCCCGCCAGCGCCAAGTGCTACACCGTCACCGTGTCTTCCCCGCGGGCTCTGCTGGACCTCCTCAAGAGCAGCGTGAACGAGGTGGAGACCTTCGTTGCACGAACAAACACCGACTGGGATGAGAAGCTGACCATGTACCGTCTCTTTGTGTTCGCACCGTACGACGGGCCAGGGAAGGCGCCGGTGCTGGCAAAGGATTTTATCCAGTGCCTCTCGGTCTGGGACCTCTGGCTTGCGGAGCGGATGCGGCTGGCGTGCCGGGAGGAGCTGTATGTTTCCTTGATTGAGGTCCTGCTCGAGTGCCGGCGCCGGGAGGGCAACTGCGTGCGTGCCATTGATGGAGAGTTCCTGCTGGAGAACACCGGGAGCGGCACCTACGCAAGCCTCAGCCGCGCGGCAAGCGTCTCGCAGGTTGGCTTGGCTGCCACCGGCACCGTAAGCGAGTTCCTTGGCTCCGGCAGCGGCACCCTCCTGACCCCTCCACACTCGTCGTCGCTGCCAAACTCCCAGCGTGCTGCGGTGAGCGCCGGCTCTGCTCTGTTCGACGGCACCGCGGCCTCCTCGACGCTGTCCTCCAGCCCCGCCAACACCGTGACCAATAACAACACGGGGAGTGAAGAGGATAACCTGCAGCACCCCTTGTATTTCATCTACGGCGATGAGCTGTCCGAGGAACGGAAGCGCGTGAGTGAAAGCGTGGTGATGACCTCCTTGCAGCTGGAGGCCCTCGTCTCGCGCATGCGCGTTTCTTTGACCCAGCTGCTCTCAAGCATTCCAGAGGGCGTCAAGGCCAACCCTGTCGCCCACGGCTTCGCTAGCTTGCTGCGGCGCTGGGAGGAGACGAGCCACGCCGCCGCCGCCGCGGATGGCGTGAAGGCGTCCGGTGCCCCGTCAACCTCCGCCGCGACGCGAACAGCCGACGGCAACAACGCCAGCTCGCAGGAGACGGCGGCGGCCGGTGTGAATGGGGACGCCACCGCTGCGGCGGTAGCGAAAGGAGATGGCGTGCCTCGGGCGCCGGTTCGCGTGTTCGCTGACAAGTTGCGTGGCAGCCTGTACTGGAGCCACCTTACGGTCAACTTTATCGCCATGTCCATGGTCGCTGTGCTTGGCCTGCTTTACCGCTTCGATGGGGACAGTTCCGAGGGCAGCTACGTCAAGAATGAAAACTTCTTGTACGTGAACCAGAAGCTTGCCGACTGGGTCTTCGTCCTGCGCGAGGAAGGGGCCAACGGTGCGGCGCTCTCCGCCCTGTTGGGTGCCTTCAACAGGTTCTGGATGGATCTGACAAGGCGCCGTGCTGGCGGTAGCAGTAACGTGACTAGCGGCGCCGCCACGCCGTGCTCTGGAGGAAAGCCGTCGTACGCCTTTATCAGTTACGAGCAAGGACGCAGCATCTACCTCCTGCACAGCTATCTGAACATTGCCATGTCGCGATTTCAGCACGACCGCAGCATCGACAAGGCAGTGGAGCTCTTCTTTTCCTCGTTTGCGACCGCAGAGGACGCGCACAAGGCCGTTGGGGGCAGCGGGGAGCCGGACAAGAACCCAGTGGGAGCCATCGCGGCTGCGGACGTCGCAGCAGACGCACGAGCAGGTGCCGAGGCGAGCGCCGCCGCGGCGACTTTCCTCTCCAGCGCCACATTCGACGAAGTCGATGGCGCTGCAGGTAACCCCAACAACAGCCACGGTGACATCTTTGGAGGAACGAGTCAGGTGCCGTCGGGTGGCTCTGGAAGTGCGAATCACGTGGGCCACCAGAACACGGTCGGGAACGGCGGCAGCGGACAGGATCCTTCCTCCACCAGCCGAGACGCTGCGTCTGCGGAGGCGAGCAAGGCGGGTTTGTTGGCCATGCGCGTGCAGGCCCTCGCCGACAGCGGAGCGCTGCTACAGCGCAAGACCGAGGCACTCCTCACTGTCGCCGCCCACGTGCAGAACCGCATGGAGGAGCTGGGCAGTCAAGAACCCAGCGCTGCCGCGGCAACCACCGAGACTCAGGGCGGCACGTCTCGAGGCTCTTCCAGCTCCTCACACAACGATCCTGCAGCACCGCAGGCTGAGCACCCTCTGCAGCCTCGTCTCTCCGCCAGCGATGAAGTGGACAGTGACGGTGGCTCCGTTGCCATCCCACTCCTCGAGCGCACGTCTACAGAGGCGCACACTACTGTTGACGGCAAGAAGGAACTCTTTGGCGTGGAGTGGATAGAGGCGCGCAGTACGACAGGCCAACGCGTATGGGTCCCACAGATTCAATTGGAGAGCTTTCACACTGGTTTCTGAGTCACCACTTTTCGCGTATTCTTCAAAATAAAAAGATGCACGGCAAATGTGTTTCTCCACGTAAAAGAGAATTGCTCTTCCCAACCACATGGTGAACGTGCCGTTCTTCAACCTTGCTCCTTCTTGCTCGCCGTGAAGAGAAGAAAAGCCAAAAAACAAAAACCAAAAAAAAAAACATATACAAAACCAAACAACGATCATGATGGTTTCTCATCCCTTTTCCCCATTACTTTTCTTCCTCTTACTCACAGTGACCCCCTTTCTCCGCATTGTGTTCCCACCCTTCCCCCCTGTCTGTGTTATTACCATTGTTATTGTTTCGTCGCACGTTTGCTCGGTTTCCATTGACTTTTCTCACTCTCATCACGACGTCCTCCATGTTTTTTATTTATTTTTATTTTAAAAACCTTTCTGTCAAGCAAATGTGTTCTGATTTTGAACGTTGCGTCTCTCTTCCTTTCCCCATCAGCACCACCACCCATCACGTCTCTTCTCTGTCTTCTTCTTTTCGTGTCATCACGAATCCCCTTTCTTATATATACATGTCTCCGTTCATCTTGGCTTCTGTGTTAAGCCTCCCGTGCTGCAACATCGCGTCGTTCTCATTGGTGGTGTCCACCCACCATCATTCTCCTTCATATCTCTCCTTTCCCTCTATTCCTGTGTGCTTGTCTTTATCAAAGAGTGACTCAACGCCATCCTGCACCCACCCACACCCACACGCCCACGCACATGTACCTTTCCACCTTCCCCACTCCCACTTCCATTAACCAAACGCATAAGAAAAAAACAAACAAACTGGCAGATCCGAGAAGTCTGTCCGCAGGTGCGGGATGCGTTTCCGAAGGGGTTCCCCCCCCTCCCCCAGATACAACTTCTCCTCCGTTTTACCGTAGTCAAACACATCGTGAGAAGAAAGAAAAAAAAAAAGGTGAAAGAGGGAATGAGCGTGTGTGTATCTGCATGTACTTTCCCTGAAGGCAAGGGCGGGAAGGTCGTCCTCAGTGCTTGGGCTGCTCATTCATCATGGCTTCCCCAGCCTTGGCTCATCTTCTCAACTCGTCAGTGTGGACGTGCGAGGTGTGGGGAGCAAGGAGGCAGCGCAACCACGGAGGGTCGCATACAGAAAGTGTTCACGGCAGAAGGAGGAAAAAAACAAACAACAACAACGGATTTCAGAAGATGAGAATCACACATCCACTTCCTCCTCTTCTCAAATTTTAACCTTGCCCTTCTTAAAAATAGATTCTCACCTTTCCGTTGCAAGTGGCAGACGGAAGCCCTCTGGAGGAAGCATTGCCACCTGGATAGCTATCGCACAAACTCCCTAACCGGCTCCGTAGCAGAAATCTTCCAAAGGGACAACCCGACACGAGCAAGATTAACACTTTATATTTCGTTTAAGCACCTGGGTGACTTTGCCTTGCGATAACGTTTCGCAGCCATGCAGCACGTCTACACCGCACGCATCAATTTAGATGACTACCCCGACTACGTCCAGGACACGGGCAGCGGTACCACCAGTTCGGGGACGCCCAACGCCCTTGACAGGCCCGGACTCCACCTGGCGGAGGCCCACGCGCTGAGAGGGGTGCGGTACGCAGCCGGACTAGGCTACGTCCTCACCATGTTGTACTTCTACGGCTACCACCGCCCCAGCCTGCCATTCGCGGATCGTCCGCTGGCAAAGCTGCACCACTACTTCTTCCCGAGCGCCGGGTACACGGCTCCGGTAGGGCTGCTTGGGGGCCTGACCTACGGCGCCTATGCTGAGTCTGCCCACGTCACCGAGGACGCGGTGCGGGCGGCAAAGGATACGGACGAGAGGGCTGCACGGACAGCCTATGCGCAGTATACGCAACGTCGGCAGGCTGCCCTGCAGCGGCTGACAGAGAGGGAGGCGTGGTGGGTGTCCCTGGCCATCGGCCTCCACCTCATGGAGGACCCCAAGCCACAGCAACTCCAGCGCATGAATTTTGGAGAGCCCAGCAGGCCGGCTCCGACGAGGCCGCGAGGCGGGGAACGCACCTGGGAAGAGTTCGTCAAGCCGTACAGCATGTTGGGCGTGCAGCAGCGTTCTGTGGTGCGCGACGCAAGGTTCTATCGCGGCGGCGCCCCTTTCTCGTGCATGTACACGCCCTACGAGGACCTCACGGCCACCGGGAACACAACGCCGGAGGCCGCCGCACACGCGGGCAAGAAGGGAGATGCACGGCGTGCGTCGCAGGCACGGCAGCCACCCCCCCGTCCCACGCCCCCGGAGCACCCCGCCTTTACCAAGGATCAGATGGATGGCATTGTGAGCGGGGTGCTCACCCGGCGGCATGACGCGGAGGAGGAGCGGTGGAAGCGCACGGGAGGCCGCTTTTCTCTCTACGGCATTGTCACGATGCTCATTGCCTGGAACCAAGGCAACCTGTTCTTCCGCTTGAGCATGGGGCTCGGGGCAGGGGCGGTGGCGGGCGCCACCATCTCGGCGATGAAGTTGGATGATATCTGGACACACGTCTGACGCGAAGCTATGTGCTTCGCCCTTGGTTTTCTCCCTCTTTCTTTTTCTTTTCTCTGAATGGAGCGATGTGGAAAGAGGAGAAAGGCAAGGAATGCAAACACGCTGGGCAAGATGAGCATTGTTTTACGTGTGCAAGCGTTGTTCTCCAGAGTATTCACAGAACAGACACAAAGAATAAAAAAGACAAGGCCATCAGCTGCGCACGGCGTTAACAGTTTTTAGGAAAAAAAAAGGAACAGGAACGAGAGTAGAACCAGCAGGGATCAGCGAGGATGTTTCGAGCACATGAATACATGTATAGGTTCGACTTCTCCGGTCATGTGATGACACTGTGCTTCCATCGAGAGGTTGATGGAACACGTTGCTATGAAGCAATGCACCACACTCTTTGTACACCATCCCCACCTGGTATCTCCGCGAACGCTTTCTTCCTTCTGTGAAGCAGGTTTGTTTTCTTTTTTGCACTTGCACGTTTGTCGTGACCTTTACCCATTTTTTTTTTCCCCCCTCTGTCGTTGCTCCTCTTCTCATTCGTACGACAGACCTTGTCCGAGTAGAATGCGTTCCTCCTCCCACATGGTGCTACGGAGGCTCACCGTGCCGGCCACACGGGCCCCATCGTCCTGCGTGTTGGCGTCGCGCCCCGTGGCGTTGACGCACACCCTGCGCTGGGCCTCCGCTGCAGCCGCGACGCCCTCATCGTCCTCAGCACCGGCTGGGAAGACACCCGCCGTGCGCTGCTTGGACACCTCCCCGGCGTCACCATTGGCCTCTGTATTCCAACCTATGACGCATGACAGCGATGCCGACGGCACTCCCTCTCATCTCGTCCTTCACACCGCCTTCAAAGATGTGCCATCAGCGGCAAAGGAGTCTGTGTCATCCTTTCAAGTGCTCTCCAACGAAGCACTCGATCAGCTGATTGCAGAGGCGCTGGCAAACGCGCCTGCGGAGGGCTCTGTGGAGGAGAGCCGCGATGGCAAATCCGATGACGCACCAAAACATATGAAGAGAGCCAAACCAACTGCCAAGGAAACGGCAGACGCGGAGGAGGCGATTGCGAATGCCGTGTGCACGGTGTCGCCGGGTCAGCACCACAACCACCTGACCCGCGAGCTGCAGCGGCTCGTGCGTGACATTGACGCCGAACTCGCGCCGTTGCTCGCGATCAAGCGGCCCATTGATCACTACGCTTACAAGCGCTACTACCCTTTGCTGAAGTACGGCTGTTTCGCAGTGCTGGCGACGCAGTTTGTGGTGTACTTCAACTGGATCTTCTTTGTCTTTGACTGGAACTTGGTAGAGCCGACAACGTACTTCATCGCCTACACGGGCGTCTTTTGCTCGCTCGTGTATCATTACTTCCGCTGCGATGTCACCTCCTCGGAGGAGTTCACGTGGCGGAATTTGTTTGTGTACCTGGCGGGGAAAAAAGCACAGCGGCTCTACGCGAAGAAGGGGCTGGATGTGCAGGCGTACAACAACCTCATCGCAAGCAAGAAAGTTGCGCTGGCGGAGCTCGCCAAATACAAGCCATGAGTTCGCTTCAATTGGGTCAAGAAGAAGAAGCAGTTCACCAACTTTGCCCTCTTCTTCTTCTGTCGTTGGCGCGGTGCTGTCGCGTGTGGGTGGACGAGGCGCGGGCCCACAGTCGCGTGGCGTCTTTTCTGACGACAGACGTTAAACGCAACGAACATGAGCAAAGGTCAACTCTAAGCTGTGTGTCGACATATTTCATTTCTGTGTGATGCACGGAAGCACTTTTGCAGATGCGCTGCCTTTCCGGGAGATGATTTTGGTGGCCAGCGCTCCTTTGTGGCTGCCGCATCTTTCTTTCCAGGTTTCTCTCTCTCCGTGTACATTGATCTCTCTAGCTGTCCATGTGTTTGTCCGGGTGCGCTTTCCCCCTTCCTGTCTCGCTTGTCGTTGTGCCGCTGCGTTTCGTGTCATCATTGGAATGCATACATGGACCAATGCCGTGCTTATTCTTGTGCTGGCATCTGCACAACTGTTATTTATGACCTCTCATCGAAGAGCAATACTTCGGCGCATGCTCTTTTTTTTTTTCTCTTCCAGCTTCCGTTTGTTCTCTGCCTTTGATTGCAGCACATGGGAGTATCGCTCCCGTTGCGCTTTCTGTTTCTTCTTCTCCTCGCTCTTTACATTAATCGGCCAATTTCCCTCGCACTGACATGTCGCAGAGACTTTCTCTTTCCGCATCCTGTACCACTTCATCTCCCCTCCCCCTTTTCACAGAAAGCGGGTTCATCTTATGTGAAGTTTTCTTTTGGTTGTTGGAGATGATCTGCGGTACTCGCAGCAAACAAAATTACATACGAACCCTTTCGTGATGAGAAATGAGAACCCGTTGAACATTAGAAGAAGGAAAAAAAAACACGTTGATTTTCAAAAAAAATATCTGAAGAAGAATTATTCAAAGTGATAAAAAAAAATCCCATGCGCAACTGTCATTCCTTTGCGTGAAAGATGGAGCTGTCATCGAGTGCCCTGTCTCTAGATGCGTCGCATGCGCCATAGCCGTACAATAGCACAGATTCAACCACCACATATACTGCCAACACTTCCCACACACAAAATATATATATAATAAAAATAAAATAAGAAGGGAAACCGAAAACCTTTTAATACTCTTCCCCTTCTTAGCCAAGTTCATTTCCTACAAAGCTTCTTCCTTTTGTGAAGTAACGAACACTGGTAACAGTGTCTCCGTGAAAGTGTTTACGCGTCGTCGGAAAAGAAAACAGCAACAACAACAACAACTCGTTCCAGCGCGAACGGTTGGAGAAAGCACTGTAGAAGGAAAGTCTGACATTTTCTACTTAAAGAAAAGAAAAAAACAACTAGAGGACGTATGTCAAAGCAACCGACTTCATCGACATCCCCCTCTGGGTCGTCGCCAGACGGCATCGGGCGGTTCATTCGGATTAAAACCATTGTCGGCGACGAGGTCCAGCCAGCCTTTGGGGATGCCCTAAACATCCGCAAGGAGGTCTTCTGTGGGGAGCAGCACGTTTCTCTTCAAGAGGAAATCGACGGTCTTGACGCGGTCTCCGTTCACCTGATCGCCTACATTGACCTCGATGCGCAACAGAAGTACCACGAGGAACAGAAGATCCTGGCGCGGCTGACAGCCTCCAGCGGCGTGGCGGTCAAGTTCAAGCACCCTTCCTCCCATCAAGTGGCTGAGATGAAGGGCGAGCCACCTGCGCGGTACAAGCCCGCAAAGCTCGAGCCTGTCGGCACACTGCGTCTGCGCCGTGTGTCCACCTGCTCTCAGCTGGGCAAGTTCAACATGATGATTGGCAAGATTGAGCGCTTGTGTGTGCGTTCGCAGTACCGGCGAACCGGGGCGGGTGAGATACTGCTGCAGGCCGCGGAGAAGACGGCCAAGGATGCCCTGCATGTCCCGTGGGTGATGGTGCATGCGCAGATGCACGCGAAGCGATTCTACCAGCACCGCGGTTATGTCGTGTGGTCTGAAAAAGAGTTCATGGACGCTAATATTGCGCACATCGTCATGGTGAAGAATCTGTCGTCTAGCAAGATGCATGGCGAGTCGGCCTTTGCGGACGGCATTGGTGAGGACTGCTGCAGGGCAGGGGAGCGGAAGGGAGAGGGCTTCTCCACCTCCTCCTCCGCTCGGACGGCACCTGCTGCTGCTGTTGCGGGTCCGCGGCAGATAGGGCATGCTGCAAAGCTTTGAAGGAGCGCAGGAAGTGTCACATCCTTGACCCGCTGCCACAGGCCCTCTGTCAGTGTGCGCATTTGATCGTTGTTGAGCTCTGGTCGGGTCGTGGGGGGCGTTTGGGGTGTGAACCGGCACGCTTCTTATTTCCTTCTCTTTTTTTTTTCTTTTTTCTGCCTCTCCCCTCACCCCCACCCTTAACTTGCTTGGCGCGCTATCCCACACGCTCACTCGGGAATGTGCTGCGCTCGTGCTTGACAGCCAACCCCAGACCCACAAACGAAAATAGCAGTAAGAGTAGCGACATGAGGGATGCCATCGTAAGTGCCCTTCTCATTTCCGCAGCTGTGCAGTCGGTGGAGCGTTCAGACGCTTTCGTACGGCGCATGATGAGACGAAGACGCAAGCTGCATAGGAATGAATTCTATTTTTCCACTAACTCACTCACGCCACCTGAACACTCTCTTTGAGATGAATGCATCGCGCCATTGGCTATCATGTTTGACCGTTGTCGCTTCTTGATGTTCCTTCTCCTTTCGATTTTCTAGCCGAGAGCAATTCTCCTTTTCTACCCTTCACAATAGATTGGGTCTGTTTGCGAACCCAACAAAGTGCGCTGAAAGCAAGAAGAAGCGTAAAGGGGTTGGGGCACCTGTGCAAGAGAAGCGTTTTTCTTTTTCTCCCCATTGAGGATTCGGAGGGGGTCCGTGTACGCCACTCATGCACACCCAGCCGACCTCCAGCACCTCTGTTCACGCACTCGCACCGCAGGGCAGTCACGGGTATAGTACATCCGTCAGACTCGCCCGTTCTGAGTCTCAGCTGAATCACAACATTAACCGCGCCAGCCATCGGAATTTCGCGTCCAACTCACTTGGCGAGGAGAACAACAATCTGCTCATTCCAGGCCTCGAGGCCCGCCCTCTGGTGGCCAACCCTGACTTCTACAAGAGCGGCGGCCTCGCCCGGTCGCGCAATAGCGTAGCACCAGCGGTGGTCTCCACCACCACAGCAGCGTCGACTCCACACCCGTCGTCTCTCTACCCCTCTGCGGACGTCTCTGTCACCTCACAGCACTTGTCCTTACCGCAAGGTCACTTGGCGAGGTCCGATACCGGAAGCAGCAGCACCCATCTCGCCCACAGCAGAGACGGTGCAGGAGCCTACATGACTGAGTTTCAGCGGCGGCTCATGCACAGCCGTGGGAGCGGTAGCTACGACAATGCGTCCCGTCAGGTGGGCAGCAGCAACAGCCTTCACAGCTCTCCCACGGGATCTTCGTCGTCTGGCAAGCGGAGAGGGAGCGCCGTGCGCCTCACTGGTCCCGCTGCATCAGCCGCAGCCTTGGCGCGGAACGGGCGTCAGCAGCCCAACGGTGGAGCGGGCGCGAGCCCCATGGGCAAGCCGCGCAACGCTGCGGCGCCCAAACCTGTGAACTACAATGATTTGATGCGCGCGGAGCAGCAGGGCCAGCAGCGGGCGAAGAATATGTCAGACGACGAGGACGTGGCAGGGAAGAGGAACGAGGAGAACGGCGTCAGCGGTGGCGGTCGCAGCGGCGCTTCAGCAATGGCGTCATCACCCTACCCACCAAGCGACCCGAGGAGCAAGCTGCTGGCCTATCAGCAGCCGCAGCTGAAAGAGGGTGGGACGAGCAGCACACAGCAACTTGCCGTGGGGACTCCTGTCGAGAGCCACCAAGGCAGTAGCGGCCACGGGAGCGCTACTGGAAATGCCGCTGGGTTTATGGAGGGCCCGCTGCCGTCCGAAGTCCGCGCCATTATCGCGGCACACTTCCAGGAAAGCCTCCTTCGCGCGTCGTCTTCCCCATCCGGTGCAGCTGACATCATGAAAGCATCCGAGGAGGCGGAGCGCCAGGCTCGCCGTTTGCTCAGCACCAGCCGACGCGTGAAGGTTTACAGGGACGAGCTCCGCGCCGCGAACGATGAGGCGGCTGACCTGCAGAACGTGGTCCACCAGCACGCACTCGTCACGGAGGTGCTGCAGAGTGAATTGAGCGAGATTGACGCGAAGATGGCCCAGCTACTCCGGGAGCGGCAGCTTTGCGAGGCGCAGCTAAAGCAGCAGACAGAGGTGATTGCTCGTCAGCAGGGCAAACTCGCAGAGGCGAAGGAACGGGTCGCGGTGTTGAACAGCACGATTGAAAACGTCACGCAGGAGGCCCGGGCGGGTCAGACAGTGCTTCGGCAGCTGGTGCCTGGACTAAACATTGAAAACTACGTTTAACAAACCAAAAGAACAGCGGAGAGGTTCGTGTGAACGTTGAAAAATAACAGAAAAGACTGTGTGAGGAGGTCCATCATAGAATACAGACGACTCCATCACAACAACTGTTTTCCTGTGCTTCCGATTCTTTCTTTTTTTTTGCCTTTTCCGCTAGTTGCTCTTGCTTGAGGTTGCCATGTATATTATCTTCTTTCCCCCTTTCTTTTCACCAAATAGAACACGAACGTTATGAGATCCGTTTAGCAATGTGCCCTGAAGTGCTCTTCACATTTGATCAAACCGATGCGGGTCGTGCCAGTGCCAGACGGCTGCAACAGGTGTCTGGCTACAAGGTGTTCCCAATGGGTAGTTCTATAAAAGAATGATCACGCTTTCTTCCCCTCTCCTTCTCTTCTCTCTGTCTCTCTCTCTCTTCACTTGAGCGTTTGCGCTGCGGCTCTTTTTTGGCGCATTCATAGGAACCGTGGAGCGCACCACCTTTATTCTGTTGTTTCCCCTTGCGTCTTGTCGTTTTTTTTTTCTCCTCTAAAAGACGCTTTTCGCACGTTGTTGTGCACCCTTCTATCTCTTTTAGACCTGCTTTCTCTCCTGACATCTCCTCTGAAGCGTCTGTTGCGCGGAGAGAGGGACTCCAACACACTTCTCTTTTTCTTCTACGTTTGCCGGCACGGAGGCAGCTTCTACACACTTTGATTCACAAAGGCGAGCAATGCACGCGGACTTCAACAGCGTAGAGGCGGAGTTGCGTGAGATTGAGGCTGACTTTTCCTCGGGCCGCATGAACGCGTTCGGCTCCGCCCAGGCGCAGGACGCTTTTCTGCGTGAGCTCAAGCGCATCGCTGAGATTGAAACGCAGGTCTTCTACAAGACGTGCTCCATTCTCAAGAGCGGGAACACTGCTGACCACGCGACGCTGACCAACGTCTTTGCCAGCGCACAGCCCCCGCCGCAGGCACGCGCTGCGTCTCCTGGGAGCCGGTCCGCGTCCCCAAGCCGTGCGCATGGTGGGTACAGCGCCAATCGGGGTTCGTCCTTGGGCGATGCCCTTGACGGTGGGTTGGGCACCGGCGCCGAGGGTGGCGCGGGGAACCGATTCGCTCGTGGCGGTGGCGGAGGTGGAGGCGGATACAGCACGCCCTCCCTCTTCCCGTCCTCCTCTGCGGATGTGTTCGGAGGTATGGGCAACAGTAACAATGGGACTACGGGTGGAGCCGCGCCGCACATTAAGGCTGCCGAGTGGAGCAACGAGACGGGCTTCCCCGACAGGGCCTTTGAGGATGTCGCAGAGCGCTTTCACGCCATGGAGGCAGACTTTAACGTGCTTGGGGACCAGCTGCGGGAGATCTCCAAGCACGTGATGCAGCTGAACATCATGTCTGAGGAAGTCAGCCGCGTCAATGGTAGCAACGACAGCGTGCTCAGCGCTAGGGCGGGGGCGGTCGATCGGCCCTCGGAAGATCCTGTCGAGGTTGGAGACGCGGGCGCGGACCCACGCAGGGCGATGGGGGCCGCAGTAAGCGGAAACGGAGAGAGCAACGGGCGCCCCGGCAATGGCTACGGCGGGGGCGGAGGCAACCCGCTACGGAGCTCCACAGACGACGGGATGGCGGAGGATACCGTCTCTGGACTTGACCGCACCATGTATTGGAGGTGAGACATACCAGTGCCTGAAACGTCAACTCTCTGGTGTACCTTGTATGGGTTTCCCTACCACTACGAGACGAACAAAGATGACACGAATGCGCGAACCTAGGCCACGAAAGATCAAGTGGCACCACATTGCACAGCGCACCATGACGCCCATGATGCGCTGTACCAAGGTGGGTACGGGCACTCCATCCCCCCAAGGCAGCAAGGCAGTTGGTATTTCAGAACTTCCCTTCTCGCCTCCGTGACACAGAAAGTCAAGTGAATGTCAGTAATCATCATGCAAAAGCGTTTCACCTGCCTCTTCACTTCGTCAAATCCTCCCAAGCAGTACGCATTCACTTGGCAGCAAAGAACCTAGTGCAGCACCTTTCTGTCTTTTTTTTCTTTTTTTTGCACCCTTCCCCCATCCCCTCAAGGAAGCGGTAACGAGTCTGTGTTGTTGCGTGCACTCGTCTTTTGTCTTTCTGCCAAATAATCTTTCCTCGCGGTATCTTTGACTGCTTCCTGTACGAACCTCGACCCTGCAGCTAATTTGGTTCCTTGTATCCCCCCATCCAGATTCGCTCTTCAAATGCAGGTGAGCAACGAGCTGCTGTACAACATCTTTGCAGGGACCTTGTCGGCCGACAAGGCCATCCGCGAAGGCGCGGAACAGGCCTTGGGTGAGCTCTCCAACCAACACCCCGACCTCGTCCTTCACCTCCTCCGCTTCTCTTGTGAGGCCATTCCGAATGCGGACGGCAACACGGGCGGCTACCTCGCGGCGCAGCAAGGTGCGACAGATCCGACGGTCGCACAGCAGCGCAACGTGTTGCTCGCTGCTGCGATTCGGGTACGAAATGTGCTTGGTCGCAGCGATTGGAATCGCAACCCTTACTTCACGGAGGCCGTGAAACTCGAGGTGCGGCAGGTGGTGGTGCCCCTGCAGTGCCAGCCGCACGTCGCAGAGCGTGTGCGGCGCCAACTGCTCGACACCACCAAGGAGCTGATGTCCTACGACTACCCTGACAACTGGCCTGGCTTGATTCCGCAGCTGAATAACCTGCTGGACGGGTGGGTGGCAGCCCTGCGCTCCGCCTTGAATGCGACGAACTTTAATACCAGCAGCGACCCAGTCGCGTCGGTCGTGCTGCAACTGAAAGGAGGTCTTGGTGTGCTGCGGGCGTGTTGCAAGGTGTTTGAGGATCCTCTGCGTGTTGACGCCGCCGCCGTGGATCGCTTTGCAAGCCTCTTCACCCCTTCTCTGGTCTCCCTCTACGAATTGTTTTACGGTCTGTGGGAGCAGGAGCTGTCGCGGGTGGCGCAGCAGGTGTCACAGCAGCTGCAGCAGGTCGGTGCGGTCGAGGTGCCGCGTGGCGGAAACATGTTTGAGTTCTCTGCCATCCTGACGGAGCTCACGCATTGCCTGCGGCTGATTCTCAAGTGCAATTGGTCTCTCATGTCCGCACGCATGCCCAAATGCCTGTGCGAGGCGCAGGCCTTCCAGCAGTTCTGGCAGACATGCTACGCCGCACCCATGGCGGCGTTGCACGCGTCTTACCTGCCCATGTGCCGCGCCCGCCTGCAATCCGAGGCACGGATGCCGAGCTACGGCGATGCCACGGGCGACCACTACGCCGTCTTTCAGGAATCTGCTCTATGGAAGTACACCAAGTGGCTTTATCAGACCGCGTACAAGCTAGTGCAAGAGTTCATGCGACCCAAGCAGTGTGAAAAGCGGGTGCGCGCTGTGGCAAGCATCTTTTCCGAGGCATATCTGCGACCGGTTGCGGAGTCCGCGTTGGCTCTCGTGCGCTGGCACGCGTGCCCGACGCTCGCGAGCCCTGACGGCTCCATGGGCACTGCGGCGCAGGGCAGCCCGGTACTGCTCCTAACCTCCAAGGCTTACATCATGTCGCTGGAGATTCTCACCTCAGCGGTGGAGAGCAAGGATCTGTACACGAACCTGCTCCACCCCGCCGCGGAGGAGCTCATGACGAACCTGCTCTTCCCGCGGCTGGCCTTCTCCCACGAGGAGGCGGAGCTGTGGGACTGCAACCCCGAGGAGTACGTCCGCAAGCAGAGCAGCCCGGTCGGCGACCTCTTTAGTGCCAAGGTCGTCTCCGCGAGCTGCCTGCTCAGCTTGGCCACGCCAGCGGCGACCTTTCAGGACCCAAGCCTCCTCACCACCTTTGTCAATTTCCTCATGAACCAGTTCCAAATCTTTACCCCGCAGGCGGCGCAGGCGGTGAATGAGGCCCAATCGGGGCTCACCGCGATGGAGGCCGCACGCCGCGTCGACGCCGCCTTGTACTGCATGGTGCAATTCAAGAAAGTCATTGCCCAGATGCAGCTCGGTGACGGCAAGATTGAGTTTGTGCTGACAACCTTTGTCGTCCCCGCGACGGCGTACCCCCTGGGGTTCTTGCGCGCAAGGGCTGTGTTCGTGCTCAGCGTGTATGCGCCGTCGCTGGCGTGGAGCAGCCCTCAGGCCTACCAGGCCGCACTTCAGGCCGTGCTGCCGCTACTCAGCGATCGCGAAACCCCTGTGCGGGTGCAGACGTGCGTTTCCTTTTCTCGCCTCATTCGGCATCCGTACGCGCGTGATGTTGTCACGCCGTGCATCGCACAACTCATCCAGCATTACTTCGATGTCATGCGCCTCATGGATAACGAAGCGGTTATTCACACGCTGCGTAAGACCATCACCTACTACCATGACACGCTGGCGCAATGGGGCCTAGAGCTCACGGATATGCTGGTAGGGCACTTCCAAACCATTCTGCAAGGCCTGGCCGTCAAGTACACGGAGCTCGAGAGCAGCACGCCGCAGACGTCTTTGGATAAGAGCGGCGCCTTGGAGTCGCTGGAAGAAGGCGCGCTGGTCGACATGCTATCGGCAGCCGACGAGCTCCTTGAGACGCTGGTGACCCTCGTGCGAGCACTCCCACCGTGCCAGGACGACTCTAACCAGAACATCTTTGTGCAGCTTCAGTACCGCATCTCGCCTATCCTGTACGTTATTGTGGGCAACCAGAACGGCAGCGATTACGGGTTTCTGGACTCGACGCTGATGCTGCTGGCGACGCTGATAGCACGCAGCCCGCGGGTGGTGGAGCCGACGTGGCGCCTGCTGCCATTCCTCTACCACACCGTTATGCACGCCTCCGCAGTGGATTACTTTGCTGAAATGCTCGCCCCGCTCGATAACTACGTTTCTGTCGACACCGTGTCCTTTGTGTTCACGCAGCTAGGCCACCTCTGCGGCCCCGAGGCGGCAACGACGGCAAATATCCCCGCGGAGGTGCTGGCAAAGACGCCGTTCCAGCTGGTGCAAGAGATGGCGGCGCGCGTGCTGGAGTCGACGGTGCTGCGAGAGCGTGAGGTGGGCGCGGTGCCGAAGCTGTTTGAATCCATTACCCAGAACCTCTGGGTCATGCGGAGGACGGTCCTGGAGGCGCCCGAGGATGCCTCACAGCCGCGTCCTCCTGCTGGAGCCTTGGAAGCTGTGGTGACCTCCGCCGCGCAGCAGCTGCTGGGCTACCTCGGCAGCAGCCCTACCGTCCAAGACACGCTGACCGCTTCGGGCAAGCGCAAGAAGCGGGTCACCACGACCAAGGGCACGCTGCGCATCCTCTTTGCTAATGCCATCTTCTCGTGCATGCTGGCGGAGCCCGCGGCGGCCATGCAAACCCTCGCCAACTTCGGCGCCATCTCCAGTTTCTACGAGCAGTACGTGCACACCGTGATGGGAGCAGGCAGCAGTGGGAAGGAGAAAGCCAGAAAGGGGGGTAGCAACGGTGGTGGCGTTCTTTCGTGCCTTCGCAGCTACGACCGCAACGTCTTCTTGCTTGCCTTTTGCGAAGCCATTCAGCTGCTCGGAAGCACGCCGTGGTCCGCACTGCACGACACGCTCGCGACCACCTTGTTATCCGTGGTGCAGTCCGCACTGCTGGAGACGCTGGCGAAAGAGGAGAAGACGGCCAGTGAAGGCACGGCGGCCTTCCTCGAAAAGCGGTTTCTCAAAATGCAGCGCAAACACCAGCAACAGCAACAGCAACAGCAACAGCAGCACTCGGTGGGTCACGGAAACGCAGCCCAGGAGGCGGGTGAGGATAGCGAAGACGACGACGACGATGCCTGGGAGGATGACAGCAGCCTCGACGAGGGCTGCGGCATGGGCTGCGGCGACGGCGGGTTTGGCGAGGATGATGAGGACGAGGAGTGGGACGACGACGACGACGATGCCCTCGACAGCGACGCCGTTGAGGGGGACAGCTTCTCGGGCGGCGCGAATCCGGCGCTTGGTTTTGGCTCTGAGGATGCCGCCTACTTCACGCAGGACAAGAGGCTGCAGGCGATGCTGCGGGAGGCGCAGACACTGCGAAAGGGCGGTCGCAAAGGAGCAACGGGCGACGACGGCGGCGATGCCGACGAGGACTATGAGGATATGGCAGACGCCAACGCCGCCGGCGCAGAGGAGTTTCACGACGACGACGACAACCTGCTGGACGACGAAGGCGACGATTTTGTAAGCCCTGTGGACGCACTCAACCCATGGGCGGTGCTGCTGGATGGGGTGGTGTACCCGTACACGGAGCAGCAGCAAGCCCTTCCCCCTCCTGTCGCCGCGCTGGTTGACGCGCTTGTCCAGCAACACAATCCCGGGAACATCCTGCAACAGACGCGCGAGGTGGTGGATCGACTGATGAGTGTTCGGGCGGCGATTGCGGAGCACTCGGCCCCAGCACCGACGCAATAAAACCGGGGAAAGAACAGAGCAGGGGAAGTTACCATGACATCAGCTCCGTCCTTTGGTGCGCTACTACGCTACCTGCTGCTGAAGCGACGTTTTTTTTTTTTTTTTCCCTCCTTTAACTTTTTTTTTTCTGACGTTTAACACACATTTTCACAACCCTTCGAGTAAGCCCTTGCAGCGGGACGCGTTTTTTTCCCCCGTCTCTGCGCGCTCCCACATAACGTACGAGTGTGCCGCCCTGTCGACGTTGCCTCACACATGGCAAGCGAGAGAGCAAAACCAAACAAAAGGAAGGAGTACAAGAGAGGAGCGAGGGATGCCGTGCTCCTTGGCCGCGAAAATGGATGCGTGACGTCCCCTGCGTTGAGCGAGGGGAGAGGGTGCTACACATGTACAGCCGATGACCCGCCAGGACGAAAGAGGAGACTGTGGGTGAGAATTCTTGATCCCGTCTCTTAGTTGGGTTATGTTTCCAGCGTAAACCCACAGCGGTTGTTGACAACAGCGCTGATGGCATCTCCGTGCTTTCCTTTTTTCCCCCTTTATCATTGGACTCATTGGGATGACGAGTTGATGGACAGCCTTGTGCGCTGTCGGTGGAATCGCAGAAAGAATATCACCGACCTGTCGTAACTTGTTGTGAGCCCAAAAGCAACCTGCTACCCTCTCTCTCTCTTTCTTTCTCTGTGTCCTTTCCGCAGATTCATTTCCTTTCCTTTACCTTCACACCGCGTGTGCGAGCGAACCAAACAAGCTCGCCGCTGATATTTCCACGACAGGAGGATATCGTTTGGTAGGTGCGAAGAGCGGTTTCACCAAGCAAAAAAACAACAACAACAGCAGTTGTAGGTTTAGGTGGCGAGGCAACACCCGCAGCCACACAGACACACACACCTATCTGAGGATCAAAACATATTTTGGCGACTGTGGTTGCGCCTTACAACACCACTTCTTGGGCTGTTTTATTTCTTCTCCCATGTCGTCCACTGTGATTATTGATTTGTCCAGCAACAATGTGGAAGGCACGTCGACAGAGGCGGCAGTTCCCACCAGCTTCAGCACACAGACCCCTTCTTCCTCGGTGGTTCCGCCTGCGACTGCTGCTACGTTCTCATCTACCCACCTGGACGTTGCGCCAGGACCTTCCACCGACGGAGACGCTGCCACGGTCAACAGACCCCGCCGTCGCTACGCCGGGGCAACGTGTGTGAACCGAGTCGCGTCTGTTCTTTATCTCTTTTACTGCCTCGTCATGTTCCTAACCATGCTGACGAATGCGACCCTCCCGTTATTGCGTAACGAGGTGTTCCTTGGATTTCTAGGCTTGCTGGTCTTTCTTGGTAGCTTCGGTGTGTCCATGTTTTGCTGGCTAAAGGTTTACATGACGCCCCCTGGGCCACTCAAACCGTTCATGAGCGGCAAGTCAGTGGAAGGCTACGTGAAGGCGGTTATCCGCAGGGTGTGTATACAGGAGCTGGGCCCTGACTTGAAGAAGCGTAAGGACGGCAACGGGATGGCTCCTGTCGCGGCGGGGGCGGAGGCGGAGGCGGAGGCGGAGGCGGAGGCGGCGGGTATGCCAGTTGCCGCCACCGACAATCATGACGGCGAGGACGCTGACGAGGACATGGATGAACGCATCAGGGTGAATGAGGTCGTGGCCTCCCGTTCTCGTGAGGCGCCTGCATCGGTTGTCGCCAGGTCCAGCGAGACGAGCACCGCGACAGAGAGCTCGAATGATGATGATGAGGAGGAAGGCGAGGAAGCAGCGCAGGCGGCCGCCGCAGATCCCGTCGCGGCGGCTCAGGCGGCTCAGGCGGAAAAGCGCCGGCGCGAGAAGGAGGAGCGCAAGGCTGCCCGCCGCGCGGAGAAGCTCCTGCGCACGGCGGCGGAGGACACCGAGGGTGGTACCCACGGAGCCAGCGGTGCTATGGCTGACCCTGCGGTGCGGGCGGCGAAGGAGCGGAAGGAAATGTCACGCCGGCGGCGGCGCCGTGAGCGACTTGGGCTACCCGTACATTCCCTCGCCACCATTGCCATGAATGGGTATGACGCGCTGTCCCGAGGATCTGATGTTGCTACTCGCCGGGAAGCCGTCAGCTTTCTTCTCGGACACAGCCAGTACTGTCAGTACTGCTCAGCCTACGAGGTGTGCACCATTCGCCATTGCAAGTACTGCGGCCACTGCAGCATGGGACAGGATCAGCACTGCTTTCTCCTTGGCAGCTGCATCGCACATGACAACCACAAGTACATGGTGCTCTTGATGTTTTACACCGCCATCTATGCCGTGTGCAACGCGGCGACCTCCTTATACGTTGTGCTCCGCGGCTACAACTACTTCTTCCATTACGACGATGTGAATGTGATCTTCTACACTGCATTTTGTTTCAGCGTGTCCAACTCCATCCTTCTCCTTCCTCTGATGTTTCAGCACCTCTACGTCATTGTGGGTCGAGGGGAGACGACGGAAATAGCTATGCTGCGCGAAGAACGCGCGGCTCAAGCGGAGCGCCGTCGCTTAGACGAGGATCGTGCTTATCAGCCGGTGCTTCAAGACGAGGATAACCTTCCCGCCCAACCCAAGCAATTTCACTGGGACAATCTCAAGGTCGTCTTTGGTGAGGACCCTCGTCTCTGGACCTGGTTCTTTCCCACCATGGCACCCGTGAGGCTCCAGGAGGAGGCGGCGAAGCAGCAGTTCCGGGCCGAGGTGGAGAGGATCGCCCTGTCGAGGCTGCGGCATTCCGCGCAAACCACGCGTGAGGACGGAATCAGACGTCCTAGCACCTCCGCGGTTGAGGTGGGCGTGGAGGACAACGCGAACGACGACGCGGCGGCTGCAGAGCTTGTGGACCGCGTCACCCGCGGCGACCCAGCGAACGAGGAGGTGACCGTGGCGGTGGCGGTTCGCGACACCGCCGCCCGCACCCCTTCGGCCTCACTTCTCAGCACGGCGGACAAGAACGGGGCTTCGCACGCGTCGTCACCCACGCAGCGGCCCACCATTCAGCGAATCCCTTTTTTTGCGCGACGGGGTAGCGGCGGTCGCGGCACCGGGCACAGCGTTGGTCAGACGACCGACGCGGGCAGCCGGCTGCATTTCACGGGCCCCAGCTTCCGCACCATTGATCCGCTAGAGGTTTACAACCAACCGGCCACCACCGCGACAAGCGCGAGCGCGGCATCAGCGGCGGCGGTGGCTACCAGTGTCCCACCGCTTGCTGTCGTGCCTGTCGCAACGACGGCGGCCTCCACGGCGCCGCCGTCCGCGTTGGTTGGGAAAGTGGTGTCAACCACCAACGGCGATGCACCCACTCCTCTGGCGCCTGGCACTGCTGAGCGAGCACCCATGCCACCCGCCCCTTCGTTGCCTGGGAAGCGACCGATTCCTCGCACCAAGACGGACTGAGAAGCGGAGCGGTGACGGCAGCACTTTCTTCCTTGCATGTATTGTGCGGATCTTGATGGATGTTCTTGTTATTATTAGAGTCATTGAAACCTCTTGTGCAGTGTGTGAAACACAAACTCACGTGCTCGGATGTAGTGATACGTATTGTTCACGAGGGGGATGGGGGAGCCTGCGGTGGGTGCTCAAGAAGGAGCATGGGTGCTGCTAATCTCTGGTCGATGCAGGGAGGCATCATATTGAAAAAGAAAAAGAAGAAACTGCCGTGATCCCGATAGCATGCACGAATTTCTTTGGATAAGCAGCCGCAAGAGAGCAGTTCGGCGGACTTTCAAGTGATTTTCAGGGGGAGCCCTTTCTCAGTGCCTGCTCTCTTCCGACCGAGCGGAGGGAGAAGCTGTCAGTCTCCCTTTTCAGTGTGTACACATACATACACATGGCGAGGGAGAGAGAGAGGGGAGCTACTATTTCTCTTTCTCTTTACTCTTCGTATGTTCCTTGGTTGCGTTGTGTCTCCTCGTACCCTAAAGGGGAGTCGTTGATTTCTTATTGCTTCCTCATTCGACATGATCTTTACGGTTTTTGCATCTTGCATTACTTCACTGGGCGATATTCTTTACGCAACACAATTCACTAAATCGTTTATCAGGGTACTAAGGTGTGCTGACAGAAGAATGTGCAGTGTGGCGATGTTCCACAGTTCGTTACAAACAGCGAAAGAAACGGAAAATATGGTTTGTCGCGTGACAGTTGCGATGAACCGTCATGGATGTCACATCGCCTTTGGCAACAGAAGTGAGCGTGTGTATCCAGGAGGTGGAGGAACGAGGGAGAACGTTTTTATCTGTGTGCGTGGGAGCAGGAGGGCAACGCGAGTGGGTACGGGGGACTCGTTTCTTTTTCCAGCCCTCGAACTAACAGACGCGACCCAGGAAGCATCTGCGCTACCCGACAGAAAAACGGAAAAATGGCGAGCGGCAGCTCGACATGCTTGCTTTGTCAGCTTTCGCCTTTTTTTTTTCGCTGTCCAATCATCCTTTCGCACATCACCTCCTCTTTCGTATCGACGTCATCACGTTGCCCCAACCCACACATCTAGCAAGCAGTTCCACAACGGAAAACAAAAGCACCGGCACACACACACACACACACACACGTACCAACGCACGGAAGAGGAAGGGCTGCCTTGTATCACAGGACTTTGCTGTGGGTGGTTTCTTCTTATTCTGACACGTTCTTCACACAAAGTCTTCTCACTTTATTGATCCGTGACGTTATCCTCGCCCCTCTTTGCTTGCCAACGTCCGTACAACGGCAGCGCTGTGTTCCAAAAAACAACAACAACAACCCACAATAGCAAAAAAAAAGGGAATATAAACGACTTGTATATATATTTAACCGTCACTATTATTGGTTGCCACTCATCTCCACACATCATCTTTTCTTCGATCGTATCTCGTTTCTTTCTCCCTTCCCTTTTCCACGCGGAAAGGGTTTTCATCGTATTTTCAGTATGTCTGCCGCGAGCAACTCTGCCATCAAGTCCTTCCTAGACCAGCGTGCTGGTGACCTTGGCGCCTCCTCGCTCTCCACCCTGGTGCAGGCCGTCCAGGACCCCGGCACCGCGGCGGACCTTGCAGGGAATCCGCAGAACGCGGCCTTACTCAAAGAAGTTCTCTCCCGACTGATTGCAGTGGCGAATGACGGTGCGAAGGCGACCGCGGTCAGGCTCATGTGCCTCGAGGCCCTCTACCACATCTCCGCAGGCGCGACCGATGCGGTGCGCCAAGGGCCTCTCTTCATGCATGTGCAGCAACTAAACCAATCGTTCGATGACATGATGGAGCGCGAGGCGGCCCAGTTGTCGACACAGAAGGAGATGCTTGCGGTCCTCCTGTTACGCTGCACGGGGTACACGAAGCTCAAGGCTGGCGACGTCCTGCAGCAGCTCTGCGGGAACGACGAGGGCGCCCTCGTTGCGCTGCTGATCTCGATGCTGCAGAACGCGTCGTACGAGTGGCCGCTGGTGCAGGCGGCCCTCCGCTGGCTCTACGAGCTCACCACCCCTGCCACCTACTTCACGGCGGACACCGCCACCGAGACGACCAAGGTGCACGCCTTCCAGGCCAAGGTGGGCATTCTTCTCGGCTACATCAACACGCACAGCGCGCTGGCGCAGGTGTTCGCGCAGCTCACCGCGATTTGGCAGCGGCCCGCGACTCAGACGCTTCTCGGAGGCCTGGCGAAGTGTGAATCCATCTCTAGCGTGTCGGTGCTGAGCTCCTCACAGGAGCGGGAGCTCTTGCAGTGGGCCGTGGTGCTGCGCTACCTCTCTGTTTTTGTCCACAACCTGTCCGAGTTCAGCGACCAGCCCAGGGCCGCCCGCACGCTGCAGGAGCGCCTTGTGGCACAGAGTCAGGACTTTCTGGCGACGGTGCTCATTCCCTTTGCGATGGCGTCGGTCACGGCGTGGGAAAGGAACCGCGGCGCAGGCGTTGCCGCGCAGGACGGCCCCTCGGACACCCACAACCAGACGCGAGACCCGTTCCTCAACGCGGCCATTGCAGCCCTGCGTTTGCTCCGCTTCTCTCTGTACCGACCAGCGGCTTCGGCCGCGGCTGCCACCGGGGACGCAGTGCTGCTCCACCCCCCACTTCTCACCACGCTGCAGCATCTCTTCCAGCAGCTCGCTCGTTTGGAACCGGTCTTGAAGGCCGAGTACGCGGGCATGCTGGTGCTGCTGATGGGCGTGCAGTGCGGGTGCAACGTCAACGCCACCAAGGTTCGCGGGACACCGGTCGATTTGGCCTCCTTCTTCGAGGTCCTCGTGGCGACGATTGCCAACGACAAGGCGCCCATCCGCCCCGATAGCGCGTACCCGACCGCACTTGCCTTCTTCATTTGCTTTCAGCGGGAGGACTCCCCGTTTGCGGAGACGCAGCCGCACGGCAACGAGTCCGTCGCAATGGTGCTTTCCAAGTTTGGCAAGGAGGCGGCGGAGATCGCGGAAGGGGAGCAGACACTGGAGGCGATTGTCGCCATGCATGAGCAGCTGGAGATGCTGCAGGCCATGATTATGGAGGCGGCCATGGGGCAACTGCTCGCGGAGCTTGCCGTTGTCGCAGAGCGCCAGGAGCGGCAGCAGCAGGGATTCTTCCACGGTACGGCATCCCCTGATGCGGGTCCGAACCCTTTGTTACTGGGCCGTCGGCCATCCAATGCGACACCGGCGGAGAGCCCATCCCTACACAGCAAGAAGAAGAAGGCCAAGCACCCGCCCGAGTACTGCTGCCAGCTCACAGGGAAACTCATGCGCGAACCTGTAACGATTCGGCAGACGGGACACCATTTCGAGTACGATGCGCTCATGAACGTGGTGAACCAAATGGGGCACGTCGATCCATTAACGGGGCAGGATGTGAATGAGGAATTTGAGGTCGATGAGGCGCTGCGGCAGGAGATTGCGGACTACCGCGTGGCCCGCGCAGCGAAGAAGTGAACAGAGGTGTGGGGTGAGACAACAAGATGCACGAAAAAAGGATGGAGAGGTACGGGGCTCGGTGGAGGAAACGCGTTGCGGCTCGTCTCGCACGTTTCTGTACCCATTTGTGCGTGGTGCCTCGCACGCCTCTTTCACTCTTGTCTACTTTTTAAAAATTCGTTGTTCGACCTTGTGATGAAGGCATGCCCGCCCCATACTCACACGGCCAACGGCAGCAGCAGTCGTTCTCCCTGCCCTCCTCTCTCCCGCCTCAAGAATGAAGGAAAAATAATAATGTTGTCGTGCGCACGTAGCGCGATGGTTAGGTGGCTTCGTGGCCCTGCATGCTACCTCCCCTCCCGTTCTTCTTATATCGCGTTCTCCTTCCGTATGAGAGTACCTCAACGCTTGCCTGTCTCTGGTAAGATGTGTTTTTTTTTTTTCGTTTTACTTGCAGAGAGACCGTACTCTTTTCCTTCCGGTGTACGACCTCAACGTCACACATCTCCTTCTTTCACTATCGGGTATTGCCAATCTTTGCTGTCCGTGGTTTCCGCTTCTCTCCGTTGTCGCAGAGGCACCATCGGCGTCTCACACACCGCCTTGACTCTCTCTTTTTCTCTCCATCCCTCTGTATCTTGTTGGGATCTCCATCTATCTGGCATCTCTTATCACCTTGCAACATCCTATATCTTTGCATCTACAGACACTCACACACTGGTACACACGACACAAAAGCAACTGGGACGGCACAGGCCCATGTCATCTGCAGGGCGAGCACGATAGCTCGAAAGGGAAAGAGCAACGCATTATCGCCTCCCTTGACGAAATAATGATTCTTTTCTTCTTTCAGGTTACAGGCGCAACGGCACCCAACAGCTCATGGGATGTGATCCCTGCCCTAAGTTTCCCCTTCCTTTCCCACGCTAGAGAGACCCAGCATGTGTGACGGGTGATAATGTCATCCAACGTGTGTTTTTAATTTTTTTCTCTCTCACTGTGGAGTTTTTTGGGCTGGAAGGGGGACAAGGGAATGGCGAAAGCTTTCCGCGGCGGAGAGGACAGACACACGCACAGCAGCGTTCGCACGCTGCATGACCGTGAATGAAGCACCCATGATACCGCTCGTGATCATCCTTCACGCACGCGCACAAACTTTTCTCCTCCCTCCTGTGAAGAACCAGTAAAAAAAGAATAGGAAAGCGAAAGTTAAAAAAAAGACGCAGGATCGAGTTTGGGCCTGCTCACGGCTGACTTTATTTCTTGCGTGTCTTTGCGTTTGAGTACTCTTTTTTTTTCATTTTTACGGACGTTGGTCGTTCTTAGTACGATTCCTTTCTATTTCGATTTGTGTTCTCTCAGAGGAACTCAACCGAGCGTGCTCCCTCCCCCTCCCGCTACTCACCTCAACTCGAGGGAAAGGAAGAGAGGGTAGAACCCAGAATCACGCCGGTTATGCTAGCTCGTGCCGTGTTGCGGTCGACGAGACGCGTGGTGGCGACAGTGGCGGTGCTGCTGGCGGCCACCGCCCTTGTTGGCGCTCAGGCCCAGACCGCGGTCTCCACAGGGGCTTCTCAG
The DNA here is from genome assembly GCA_030849835.1 of Herpetomonas samuelpessoai. Classification (NCBI taxonomy): domain Eukaryota; phylum Euglenozoa; class Kinetoplastea; order Trypanosomatida; family Trypanosomatidae; genus Herpetomonas; species Herpetomonas samuelpessoai. Next base: position 241,300 of record JASAOC010002139.1, read on the forward strand.
CTGACGGAGAAGCAGCTGACCCGTGCCGTGACAGACGCCATTGGCCATCACAGCTTCACCCCTCCGCTGCTGCGCGCCTACTATGGCGAAGGCGAGATCCCGCACTGGACACTGACAGGGACAACGGTGGTGACCGATAATTATATCCGCCTGACGCCCGACGCCTCGAGCTGCACGGGTCACTTGTGGAACACCGAGCCGCTTGACATGGACGCGTTTGAGATTGTGGTCGGGTTCCGCGTAAATAAGCATATTCCGGGCGCCTCTGCGGATGGTTTCGCGATTTGGCTGACGACCGAGCCGCCCCGCAACGAAGGCCCCATCTTTGGACACCCCATGAGCTTTGTCGGCGCCGGTTTTCTATTTGACACGTACGACAATGATAACATGAAGGACAATCCCATGGTCAGCGTCATCTACAACCGCCCCGAGGACCGGGATCGCCAGTACAGTCCGAACCGTGACTTCCGTGGGGAGACCAAGGGACACTGCGTCTTTGATTACCGCAGCACGGCGAAACCGCGCATGGCCACCGCGCGCATCGTCTACAACCGCGGGCACGTGGAGCTCTTCATGTCCAAGGACAACGAGGTCTCAGAAAAGTTGTGCTTTTCCGTGGACAATGTCTATCTGGACACAGATAACGTAAAGTACTTCCTCGGTCTCACTGCGAACACAGGTGGTGTCTCTGCCAACCATGAGATCATCTTTGTTCACCTCTCTCCAGTCGCTGGGCACGTGTACACGCACGACATCCACGCGACGAGGAACCCTACCCAGGCCGGCGAGGACGCGGCCTTTCACAACTATGCCCACGATAAGCCGCCACAGGAAGAAGGCGCTGAACAGGAGGGTGGACAGGCGCCTCAAGAACAGCAACAGCAACAGCAACAGCAACAACAGCAACAGCAGACATCGCCTCCACCACCTGAGCAGCCTCCGCAGGAGCAGCAGCAACAGGAACAGCAGACTCCACCACCACCTCCCCCACCTCCGCCGCCACAGCCGCCGCAGGACCAGCAGCAGCAGCAGCAGCAGCAGCAGTATCAGCAACCACCGCCTCCCCCACCTCCTCAACAGCAGCAGCAGCAATATCAACAGCCACCGCCCACGCAGTACCAGCAGCAATATCAGCAGCCGCCACCCCCGCCGCCTCAGCAGCAGCAGCAACAGCAGCAGTATCAGCAGGGCCTGGACGACAAGGCACGACTGGAGATGCTTGAGCGCGAGCTGGCCGCCCTGCGCCGCCGGCAGAACCCACCACCGGGCGGTCGCCGCGACGACGATGATTGGGACGATGTGGATGATGAGTACTACGACGATGACCGTGGTATGCGCCGCCGCCGTGCGCGCACCAACCGCGGCCGCCGCGATTACTAACGGGGAGTCGCAAAGGACACGGAGCGGGGGAGGTGTTAACAAGCGTTGATGGGAAGGGAGTCCTCTCGCGGTACCGGAGAGGGTAACGATAGGTGATGCGCGTGTAGTCGTGGTAGGAGCCCTGTCAAGGGATGCCGCACTCCACGCCACCTTCGTCTCTGCTTCGTCGTTTTCTTCACACCTGTCTGCAAGAGCACATGGAGTGTAAGCACTAAAGAAGAGGAAAATAAGCGCACCACCAACGCTCAGCTTGACCCACTCCACCGTCTCACCCTTTCGTTCCGGTGCGTACCACAGGTTGTTTGTTGCGCACCGTCGCAACCGGAACTTTCTTTCCCACCGACGTCCATCTTGTCCGCAGCCCTCCTCCGTTGTGTGGTGAAATGGGGGAAAAAAAGAAAGACGGCGTTTCCCTCAACTCAAAGCCCATCGTGTCGTCCGCTCTGAAGCACACATCGTCTTCCGATGCCTTCCTGATTTATTTTTGTTTGAGGTGTTGACTCCTTTCCTCCCTCTTTTTTTGGTGCTCGTTTCCGTTTGTCTTCATTCGCTTTGTTCGGACGGTGGTTGTTCTTTTGGGCTTTACTGGTGAAGGAGAGCGATGTGCTCAAACGTTGCGCATCAGCGCAATGATGCGTTGCGTCGTTTCTTCTCACATGCAGGCGTTTGTTTCCATTCGATGTTTTTTTTTTCTCCTTCTTTTCTACTATCATTCATCTTCTCTGTTGGTTGACTATGTTGTGACTACACGGGCTATCTTCATTCTACGTATGATGTGTGTTGGTGGAGCGACGTTGTGGTTCGTTGCCTTGAGCGAACGCTTTCTGCTCCTGCGTGTGAGTTCAAAAACAAACAAATAAACGTACAAACACCATGGAAAAATGACGTGATTTCCAAGCGAGGCAGCCGATGCCTTCCATGGTTGAGCTTGACATGGGTCGTTGCTCAGGGAACGGAGCCAAAGAACGATCTTTTTTTTTTTTTCTCGAGAGATGTACGCGAAGAGCGGCGAGGGAACCACCAGGTGCTCGCAGTTTCGAAAGCCCACAAGGAGCTGTCCACGTTGGTGGGAGGCTTTGGGTTTCGGTTCGAGGTGGAGCTTGGCATAAAAGAAAGACCATCAACAAGTGCAGTGTGAGGGGAAAAAAAGGGATGAGGGCGTTCCCGTTCCACACTTGTCCACTAACTTTTATGTGGTCATGCTCTCCACCGTACGAGCCGGTACACTCTTCGACGCAGCGACAACGACGAGCGAGGGGCTGGCCAAAACATAACCCGCGTGCATTGGACTCTGCCTTCTGTAGAATACCCCACAACGGATCCCTTCTTCTTCTCTTTTTCCCCTTTTTTCCCTTTCGCATTTCTCGAGCAAACGCATTTATACACCCAACACACACATTAGTCTTTATCGGACCTGTGTCACACACGGATCTCCGTTGCACTGTCGATTCATTTCCTGCCATCACTAACCCCAAGACAGGAACACCACCCTACACCCTTGTCATACCGTTCGAGATTACCATGGCCCGTGGATACAGTGCCTCTCGCGCGAACAGCAAGCGCCCCACGCTGCGCCTGAAGCGTGAGCGTTCCGCCTCCATGCATGCCCTCCGGCGCAACGTGGAAAAGGCGAATGCGAGCGACGGCAGCGTGGACGTGGTTGGGAAGAGCGCTAACAAGAACGACGTCATGAAGAAGCAGCCTCCTCAGCAGCAGCAGCAGCAGGACGGTCGCAAGACGGCGCGTTCACGCTCCGCTCGTCAGCCGGCAGCCTCCTCGAATGGCGCGACAGGCGGTGACAAGAGCCGTGCGGCGTCCAGTGCACAGAAGCGCTCGGCGTCGACGCTGCGCATGCAACTGGCTGAGATGGAGGAGGAGATGCCCTCGGACTTTGAGCCCAGCGAGGACGAACGCGAAACGGTTGAGAAGCCCGACGTAATGACCAAGTATAAAGCCGTTGGCAAGGTGGTCGATGAGGTTTTGGACGTGCTGACGGCCGCGTGCGTGCCTGGCGCCAACACCAAGACCCTCTGCGACACCGGTGACCTGGAAATCATGTCACGCCTCAAATCCCTCTTTTCCAAGGCCAAAGACGAAAATGGCAAGAGGATCCAGAAGGGCATCTGCTACCCCACCAACGTCTCTGTCAACGAGGTACTCTGCAACCACTCTCCCTTTCGTGAGGATGAGGCCATCAAGCTGCAGGCACAGCAGGTGGTGAAGCTGCACTGTGGCTGCCACTTGGATGGCTACCCTGTCGTGGCCGCTCGCACCGTTGTCGTGCCCAGCGCGGACGAGGCCGCTGGCAGTCACAAGAAAGCGTCCGCGAAAGCGACTTCTTATGAACTTAGCCAGTCCGCCAGCAACGCGATTGAGGCGGCGCGCGTGTCTCTGGGCGGCATGATCAAGATGCTGCGTCCGGGCACCATGAATGCGGATATCACGGACTTCATCGCCAGCGTGGGCGGCTGCTTTGGCGCTGAGGCTGTCGAGGGCGTGCTGTCCAACCGCGTAAAGCGCTGGGTCTTGGACGGTGTCGACTGCATCATCGCGCGGCGCGTTGTCGAGACGGTGCCCCAGCAGGACGTGGAGGAGTGCGAGGTGGCTCCGTACCAGGTGTGGGCGTTGGACATTGCCTTCACCAACTGCCTCTCACTCGATAACAAGGACGGCGCAGAGGCCGCCAGGAACGAGGAGGAGGCGACGGCTGCGGAGAGCTCCGAGAGCACCTCTCGCAAGCTCTTCTCTGCCAGCGCCGATGATCAGCGCAGCTTCCGGACGACCCCGACGGAGGAAGCTGTCACGATTTTCCGCCGGACACCGATGGAGTTCCCCAACGACGCTCGTGTGCAGCAGGCGAATGAGGTTCTCACGGAGCTCACCGACAAGTACGGCTGCTTCCCGTTTCACTTCAAATCCCTCTCTAACCCACTGCGCGCCAAGATGGGCATCAACGTGCTCCTCAAGCACCAGGTCGTTGACAAGATGCCAGCCTTGCGCGTGAAGAACGCCCTCAGCGGCCGCCGCGTGACGGCGCGGTTTTCCGCCACGGTAGCGGTGACGGGCAAGCGCATCACGGTGCTCTGCGGTGCTCCACCAGAGCAGCCGGTCGCCAACATTCCCGCCACCGTGGCACCGAAGCCGGTGGTGGCGGTGGGGGAGACGGGCATGCTGCCCCAGAACTTGGTTCAGGTGCTGTCGCAGCCACTAGAGTTCGGGACGTCGGCAGCCCTCAAGAAGGCCGCTGCAGCTGTTGAGGCGAACCAGAAGTCGAAGGGAAAGACGGGCGGCAATCAGCCTCCCGAGAAGAAGCGCGCCCGTCAGGAGAAGAGCTAAGGGGCGGTCACCGATAACGTGTGGCTCTGATTTGGTTTTGGTGCTCCCTTACCACGTTGGTCCACCCACACAGTGAAGTATCGGATATCATTGGCAAGTGCAGTGACATCCTTTCTTTCAGACGCTCCCTTCGGTAATGGTTGTTGTTGCAGCTTTCTTCTTCTTCTTGTTTCTGCATTTCCTAATCACGCAGGATAAATAAGGTCACAACACGATTAACGCATATCATAAACTCAACACCCAAACCAACAAACACATGCATGGGCAAGGATATGCCCGAGACAGATACCAACGCAGTGAGACAGGGAAATGTCGTGGAGCGCTCCACTACGAGATGTGGTGGCTCCAACGTGGCATTATCACGACCACTGAGCACCCCGCGATATCTTGTGGTGGCTTCTCTTCTGGAGACTGCGAGGTAAGCGACGACGCAGATGGCGATGCTTCGGTGGTGCTACGCGACATGTACACGTCATCTACGTGGGAAACCTAGTGGTACGCTCGGCGGAAAGCTCGGAGGCGTGGTGATACGAGTCGGCTCATGGATCGAGGGAGACTCAGAGAACTCACGATATTCCGAGAGGAGGAGGACTCTGAAGTTCGCGCAGAGTCTTGCGACATGTTGTTTGCAGCCTCTGTTCGCCATGCGCGCGCCTACAGTCACTTTATTGTCGACACCTGTATGACAGCTCCTTCTTCACTGAATGCGTTCCGTTCTTCCTCTCATTTTCTACTGTTCTTCTTATCAACGTTGCGTAAACACACGCCACACACACGCACACACACACACACACAAAAAAAAGTTCGTTTCTTGTGTATAGTGCGTGCTCTTCTTTATCTTTCCTTCCGTCCAGCGGTTGACCTTGCTTCAGCACAAGCGCAGGTTGACCAAAGGGTAAAGCAACCCTCGCGGTACCTTTAAGATAAAGCGGAATCCATTCGATTCCCTTCTCGTAAACGCAAGAAAAGAAGCTCAGAATTTGCGTATCACACACACGCACATACGTTGACGATAGGATTTCATATATATTCATCGCGGGCGTTTTCGCTCCTGTTCCCATTGAAGAAAAGGAAATAAATCTTTCATAAATATTTTTCGCACCTGCGCTCTTTGAAAATAAAGGAGCTTGTGTTGCCTTCCACCTTCATAAATCCATACATCCATACAACTTGGTCAATTTTTTCTTTCATTCCTACAAAAGAAGATACGAAACCTCTTTCGCTTTACTAACACCGTCGACATATAGATCGCCGTGTGTTACGGGAAGCCTTCTCTCTCGTTTATCTTTTCCGTTTGATCAGGAAAAATAGCAACAGAGCCCTCTTCGGCCTCACACACGTTAACGTCTTGTCTCAGCGTAGGTCCTTCCGTCACGTCGCCACCTCCGTACAGTGGACGACAAGCAACGTAAAGGACGTTGTACCGAGTCATCAGGTAGACGCGACGCCGCTCTTTTTTTTTTTTCTCAAAAGAGAGAGCACACAAACACACACCTGACAGAGAAGAGCAGCAATTCAAACATGCAGGGTACCAGCGACCCCGCCAAGCACGACCGCATGATGATGATCGCGGCGGAGATCGAACAGCGTCATCGCATGCAGGAGCTCCAGCGCCTGCGCGAGGAGAATGAGTACCTGCATCAGCAGCAACTCCAGCTCCAGCAGCAGCAGCTCCAACTACGGCAGCAGCAGCAGCAGCAGGCGATGGTGACGGTGACGGCGGCGCATCCCAAAGAACACACCGTGTCTTCCGGCGCCACCTACACGTCGTTCCGCCCTGCGCCGTTGACCGAGTCCGGGCTCTACCAGACCCAGCCCGCGAAACAGGCAACCGTGGGGTCCGTGCCACCGCAGACGCAGCCATCCCCGCCGTCGCGTGCGACGCCGTACGCACAGGTGTCCTCACCCATGGCCTACCACAGTGAAAGCCGCGCCGCCACCACCACGGCGACCCCGCTGGCCGCGGGCCAAAACCTCAACCACATGGGCAGCGGCAACAGCATGCTCCCGTCGACGCGGATGCTGAACCGGCACACTATGATGGTGACGGGAGGCAGCGGGCCCTACAGCACCAGCAATAACAGCAGTCTTGCACCGACTCCGACGGCGAGTGCAGCCCGTACGCAGCAAGGCCCGACGAGCCGCATCCTTCGTGGCGCTGGCGCACTGGTGAGCCCCTCGTCTATCCCGACGAACCCCTCGGGCATGGCTGCGGCGACGACAGGCGCTGCCACGGTGAATGCGAGACCGACCGCAGTGTCCCACCTTGCCCCACCCAGCACCTTCGCGGCTGCGGGCAGCGCGGGGCCTTCGGCCAAAGGCAGCCCCGCCCCCTCTCCCATGGCCTCTGCCGACCCCGCCACCGCGGATACTCACACCATCACGCCCGTGTACGGTCCGACGGTCACCCCGACCCACCCGCAGTTCGTGGACATGTCGACGAGCAGCTGCTCCATGGTTCCTTTTGGGCTCCACGATGAGGAGTACCTGCGCCGTGTGGGTGCCGTCGCGCTTGACCACACAGAGACCGCCTCTCCCATCAACACCAACATGGACAACGTTGCGACAGACGCGGAGCCGGCGGAGATCCACGCCTCTGCTCTGCCCACCACAGCCGCACAGGTGGAGGCCGCTTACCGACAGCCTCAGCCATCGCAAGCGCCGACGACGTCGCAGCCGTCAAGCCCGTCGGTCCCGTCAGGTCGCAGCGTCGTACCGACTCCGCGCTCCCAGCAGATCCAGCAACACCAGCAGCAACAGCAACACCAGCAGCAGGCACCGATGGACGCAACACCCCATCACCAGACGAGCAAGAGTGCTGTGTACCAACAGCAGTACGCGTGGACAGGGTGCTCGGCAGCCACTCCCGCCTTTTCTCCAGCGGCGTCCTCCGCGCTCGGTTTGACGATGTCCAACGCCCGGCTTCGGCCAGCGCAGCAGCTGCCCGGCCAGTACCGTCCGTACCCGCACGGCTCTGCGAGCGGAAACAGCAGCGTGGCCCGCGAGGATGGTGCTTACCCTGAGAACGACGTCAACTACAGCCTTGAGGAGCACCTCCGCGCGGAACAAGATACCCCAGCAGGCATGCCACAGCAGCAACAGCTGCAACAGTCTCAGACGCCCGTGGTCCTCAAGAAGGTGGTGCCCCAGACCCCCACCGTACACACCCCCTCGGTGCGTGCCACACCACCGCAGACGGAGTTGGGCAAAGCGATGCAGCAGCTCATCGAGCGCATTCAACAGAAGAAGATGGGCGTCCGCTCTGAGCTTTCCCCAGCGCAGACAGAGACCAAGGACGTGTCGACGCCACCGCAGCCTTCCCTCCACACCACAAGTGGCGGCAAAGGCAAAGCATCCGAGGCACCGGCCGCTGCGGAGAAGACGAGCACGAAGGACGTTTTAAAGAAGGGCGACGGCAAGGCGGCGAAGGTCGGTGCCGACGAGGCCACCGTCACGGAAACTCCACTGGGCAAGCAGTCCACTGCCAAGCCGACAGGAGAGCTGCGCGACACCCCACCTTCGAGCCGCCGCCGGCCTCCTTCTCCCCACAGCCGCTCCCTGCACGTCATCAAGATTGTGACCCCGAAGGGCACCGGACCGACCGTGGCGAACAGCACTAGCACCCACACCAGCGTGTCCTTTGCAGACGCGCAACCGCAGGGCCACGCGTGCCAGACTGCTGACGTGGCTGCCCGCCCCCCCACAGCACCGCAAGAGGAGTACCGCCCCACAAATACGCGCCGCTCCCTGCACGAGTGCCTCGAGTCCACTACCACCACGACAGGACCCAACGGTGAGAAGCCACGGGCTGCGGACAGCACCGCCTCTGTCCCACACAACGGTGAAAGCGAAGCGCCAACCCCCATACCAGCACCAGCGACGGACCGCCGCACCCGCCAGCAGCAACAGCAGCAACAGAAGCGGCTTCAGCAACAGCAGCAGCAGCAACTCCAGAAGGCGCGAGGCGCTAGCATTGTCGAGATGCTGTCTCGCGACCATCAGGACCTTGTCGTGAATAACCCAGGAAGCAAACCCAACCCGGCGACCGCGGCCGCCAACCCACGCAACGCTCGTTCGACCACCGCCAACACCACTTCCAAGTCTCTGGAGTACTTTGACGTCGTTGTCGGCGGCCACATGAACACGCGCCGTGAGGTGACGGCCTACACTGCCCTTGACGTTGGTACTCACGTGCTCTTTGAGGGAGATCGCGGTGTGGACATGGGGCGCGTCCTCAGCTGCACCCGCCGCAGCAACCCCGAGGGTGGCGACGCCGCTGCGGATGAAGGCGCGGCGAAGGGTCGCAACGGCAAGCGTGGCGCGGCACACGGCAGTACCCCCTTGGTGCTACGCGTGGCCACCGCGGAGGAGCGGGACCGCTGGCTTCACAAGCAAACGGCGGAAGCCGCGGAGACAATTGCGCCGTGCCGGGAGGCAGTGGCGGCACTGAAGCTGCCGCTGGAGGTGGTGGGTGCGGTGTACCAGTTCAACCGCGAGAAGCTCACCTTCTTTTATGAGAGCGACGCCCGCGTGGACTTCCGGCAGCTTCTGCAGAACCTCTTCGCCCGCTTCCACTGCCGCATCTGGATGGAGCGTGTGGTGACAGCGGCCGACGACGAGCTCTGTGCCCAGACTGCAACGGCCAGCACTGCTGGGAAGGCTTAGGATGACCGTATATTTCTTTCCTTCTCCTGTGATGGATAGAGTAGTTCCTCCTTCCAGGCCTCGTCACACGAGTCAAGTCGGGACACAAGGGCGTAGCAGATTGAAGGAGATTCATTTCCAAGAACTGTGCGTAATGAGAGGGCTTATCAGGATGGTAGGGCTTCTCTGCCACCGCATGGCCTCTCCCCTCCTGTTGTTTTCTTTTCCCTTCTCCTCTGGTAAAATTTTTTATGGTCCTCTCTTGTGGCATGTTTTCTATCTTTGCGCCTCTTTGCATTCTCTTTTTTTTTTTTTTTTTGGGTGTGACCCTTCTTCTTTCGTTTTCCCTGTGTGTGTGAATATAGATCCCTCCATAGATGATTACTTTTCATGGATTGTTAAGGCGGCGCACTTTGCTTCTTTACATTTGGGCGATATCAGCAGAGAAAAAAAGTCGCGGAACTGCTCCCCTTTATTCAGACAGACATGACAACACCCACCAGGCGCTTTGAGAGAGAGAGAGTTCAGACAGTTGCACGTGTCGACATTGTTTTTGTCTTTGCGTTTTTCTTTCCCGCTCTCGGAAAACAACAAAAAAATACATATAACAAAATCAAATGTTAAAAAATAATAACAAAAAAAGAATAGCCGAATAGCAAGGCAGAGTAGTAATGCTTTTTTTTTCCATCTTTCTTTCTTCTACTTGCCTTTAGGCACCATAGATTCATCCCAAAGACCGTTTGCTTTTCATATCTTCTATTGCTTCTTTTTGCCTTGCTTTTTTCTTTCATCTGAAACAAATTCCTATCCCACACTCACGGCCAAATCGCGTTGACTGATGCGTTGCGCACGTTCAGCCCTCCCTTCGCAACTCTGTGTTTTCTTCTTCTTGGTTCCATCTCGGAGTTTTTTTTTTCCACTCCAGTTGTCATCCTTTTTTTTTTTGTGCGTTTCAAGACGAATTCCTTTGTCTGAGTTTGTGGAGTTCTCTCTCTCTCTCTCTCTCTTCCTTCTGTTCTTCCCATCATATATCCGCTTCTTTTTTCCCTTTCATGACCATATACATTCTCCACTTCTACTACACTGTTAGCCCATGATGCCACTCCAATAGATCTCACGCAAACGTCAAAGAGAGCTCCAGTGTCAAGAACCTCCGTACTCCTTGCCCTAACGATGCAAGAACCCATGGTGCCTCACCTGATGAGGAGGGCGAAGGGTCGCGTAGGGAGGCCTACGAGGTCCGCTTCCTGTGCCCTGGCTGTGATACCGCAAGAGAGGTTGTTTCAACCTTCTGTGTTTTCTTTTTTTCGAAGGTGCACCCCACCCCCTTCTCTCTCTCCTGTGGTATCCGATGGAGAGAGATCTCACGGTGCGTGTTCCTTTGACTCACTTCACTGCCCTCCAGGGATGGCTGTCGGGAACGCTTCGTTCTCCGAACCTCCGTCTGATGGGAGGGAAAGACAATCAGCGTTTCCACATGCGCGGCTTCTCATGGTCTGTGTCACAAATCCTCTCTCTTCCATTCTTCCTCCTGTTCCTTTGGTCTACTCTTTCCCTCATTGATCAGCCGACGCTTTGCAGTACAGCCACCTTGGAACATCTTGTGCAAGTGCACAGGAGGAACCGTGTGCATTTAGACTTGCTATTCTTTTTTAATTTTATTCAACATCAACTTCTGCGTGGATCACTGCGAGAAATAGACTACATTGTTCATTTTTTTTTGTTTCTTTCCTGCGCCAGGGCGTGAAATCCCCCCCTCTCCTCCCCCCAATTGTCTCGTCACACTTCACTTCGTTGGAGAGTGCAGGACTGTTAGATCAAATTTATCGGTCACCGTTTGTAGAACCATCCATTTTACGTCCGAAAAGGCCGTCACCATCTGAGGCAAAAAATAAAAAAAAGATTTCCTTTCCTGAGACGTAAAGCAGCCTTTTTTAAATTTTAGCGCTACAATTTGTTCACGGTGCCTTTCAACAACAAAAAGAAGAAACAAAAGAAAGAAGGTCCTAGCGGTCAAAGAGAATGTCTAGACGCTCTCCTCCGCGTGGGCCCTCTCGTGGCGCCACTGCTCCGTCGGTAGCGGATGAGCGCACCGGGGACATCTACATCATGGACGCCGCGTCCAAGGCGCAGTTCCATCTCACGGTGGAGCTTGCGCCTTCCGCTGATGGCGCTCCCTCGTCTGCCGCCTCGCTGGCGTCGTCCTCGTCGTCGCGGCATGGGTCGCAGAGACGACCGAAGCAGTACACAAAGGTCACGGGAAAGTCTGTCAAGACAGCGGTGGAGAAGGCGCTGGTGCCGCTACTCGAGGGCCAGCATCCGCACCGGTACGCCTTGCTCCCTCTGGTCCACGGGAAATCACGGAGGCCGATGCACGATGACACGCGCTTGCCGAATGGCGCCATTGTGGAGGTGACACCTTGCGATTGTGGCTGTCGGTATGGCCGTCCGCTGTCGCACCAGGCAGGGGCAGGCATAGATGCAGTGGTGGCCCCACTGGCCTCCTCCCCGCCTTCTCGGCGACCAGAGGAACCTCCATCCTTGCCACCAGCACTGTCTGGTCGAAAGCAAAGTCCTTCTCCGCGTAACGTCCCAGACACGACTCCTACCTCGCCACGCAGCAGGGAGAAGGCCTCGCTATCTTCACCATCCGGGGGAGCGCGTAGGAGCACGCCGCCCCGGTCCGCGAATCGCCGCACCGATCCTGCAGTACCAGAGGGTGCACGGTCGGTCCCTTCGCCAAGGCCTGCGGAGGTGGTGCAGACCCCTCCTCGCCACCCTCCACCCGGTAAAGACGCTGTGCCTGATGAAGCGCCAAGCCGAGATGCGTATTATACGGAAACGGATCGAAAGCCGTCCCCTGAACGGCACCTTCTCCAGCGCCGGGGGCGAAATCAACCGTCGGTGCCATCACGTACGGACCCGGTGTCTGGGTTAGCGAATGCCACGCCAAGCCTGGTCACAAGCAATCCCGCGTCAGGGAGCTATACCCCAATGTCACCACCTAGCACCGCCTCTCCGGTGTGGAGCTCGGGAACAGAGCCACTGTCCTCGGGGCCTTCTCGTGAAGCGGCTCCACAGCAGCCTCCACCACCGACAGCACGGTTTGCACGGGAGGACTCACCGTACACGGCCGCTGCACCGCACGCGTTTGTCCGCGAGGGCCAAGAAAAAGGAGTGAACGCACGCGGCCCTCCCACTGGCAGAAGCGACACAGCCGTCCCTCCCGCAACGGCAACCGAGGCGCCAAGTCACGAGAGACAAAAGCACGGTGCTGACCAAGCGCCGTCGCAGAGCGGCACCAAGCCTCCCTCTCCGTCTGGAAGCACGGCAAGCAAAGCGGGCGTTTCTCCCACCACGATTCAACCTGTTGGCACACCCACACGGGAGGTGGGTTTGTGCTCGTCGAGTTCCTCCGTGCCGACCCCAGCGACGTCCGCCCCTCAGCCACACAAGGCAGCCGCAGCCACGGAAAAGCTGGCCTTCCCTGCAGAAGACCCCCGAGCACCATTTCTGCGCCGGACATCCGCTCACCATCCACCCCCTGCGGGCGACGCGGACCCCATTCGGTCGGCCTCCGCGTCGGCCTCCTCCATCTCCTTCTCGGAGGAGCCCAGTGGCGTTCTCCCATCCGGCGTCCCCAGCCTCCTGCGCCGCCCGTCTGTGTTGGACCGCACACAGGAACCCAAGCCACAGCCCCCACCGCCAGAGTCCCTTTTCTCGGAAGACGAGGACGGCAGCAGCGAGCGGCGTCTGTCCCCGGCTCGGGACGCAGGCAGAGGGACCGCTGTGGGTGACAGGCCGGTTGACTTGGATGAACGCCGACGATCCACCTCTACTGCCACGTCGGCTACCGTCGTGGGCTTATCTGTGGAGCGGGTGCGGCCATCTACTTCCACTGCACCGGCTGCGGCCTCAGCGGTCCGTGGCTCCTCTGGGCACAGTGTGACGTCGTGGTCGCCCACCATAGAGGACGCCTCTCGCCACGCCTCCTCCTCACGGCCGTCACGCCTTCCCTCGGCGGGCGTGCCGCACGACAGGGAGCCCTCCGCGACGACCTCCTCCAGCAAGGCACCCTCCCTGGTGTCGCGAGGTGTGCCGTCGGTCGAGCCACGCGAGGACAGCCAGAGAGTAAAAGCACTGCGCGCGAAGCTCGCGGAGCGCGAGGCTGTGTTGGCGCAGGAGCAGGTGGCGGCCGACGCCAAACTCGCTGCAATGCATGCGTACATGGATGCAGAGAAGGCAAAGGTAACAGAGCGATACGACAGGCGTGTTCGGGCCTTGCAGAAAGAGATGGAGAAGCAGGAGAGGCGCCGCGAGGCACAGGAGGCGGCCAGCGCGCGGGAGCGGCGGTATCGCTTTGCGGACAGGCAAATGGCAGAGGAGACCGCTCACCGCATGCAGGACCTGCTTCACGAGCTCAACTCTCTCCACGACGGCATTTTCGCCGTGTGGTCCGCGGTACTAGCGGAGCGCCAGCGGAGAGAGAGTCCGCCGCTCACCGCCTTTGACTGGCAGGCGTTTCACCAAAAGGGCAAATCGCTGACGTGGAAGCTGTGCGAGAGCGTGGCGTACAAGCACGTGTACAGTGCCCAGTGGCGCGCCGTCGAGCTTGCGGACATGGGACGACAGAAGGAGCTTGACGACCTCCTCTTGGTGGAGAAGAACCTTTCCCACGCGGAGGAGGAGGCCAAAGGCAACCTGCGCCTCGTCGTGCGTGTGCGGCCCGCGCGAGATGCAGTGCTGCGATGGCACCGGCTTCGTCGTGGGACGGCCACTATCCAGCCCCCACAGGAGCGTAGCTGGCGAGAGACGGTGGACGAGCTCCTCACGGCCGTCGCCGCCGCGCCGTCTCCGTACAACGTGCACGTGGACGAGTCACGAGGCACCGTGGCGTTGCAGGGAAGGACGAAAGGACCGCGGGAGCTCGTGTTCGACCACGTGTACGGTCCGTTGGTAGACGTGTCAGAAGGTGTCCTGCGCGACCGCAACGGGGACGCAGTTATCGAGCGGTACTCAGGAAGTGCGTTTGACCGGGAACGTGAGGCTGACATGGAGCGAGGACTGCTGAAGCTGTCCGAAGAAGAGGACCAGGCACGTGTCTTTGAGGAACAGCTGGCCCCTGTGCTCGAGGACATGTGTCGCCGCGGCCGCAATGTGGCGGTCCTTGGCTACGGCACGACGGGAAGTGGCAAGACGCACACCCTCCTCGGCGCCTCCCTCTCTCGCGGGTTGTACACGAACGCACCCCATGGGACGGGGAGAGGCGATCGTGATGGTAGCCCCAGCAACGCAGCAAGCACCACTACCACGACAAGCGAGGACGACGACGACGACGAAGAAACACTCTACCAATGGTGCATTTCATCCTCGGCAGCCTCTTCGGTACATTCTCTTGGCAGCTCGGACGACGACGGCGGCGCGCGTGAGCCACAGGTGGGCGACCGCAGCCGTGCTGGGAAATCCAGTCGGGAAGGTATCTCAGCTGTAGACGCACCTGTGTCACGTGCGGGGCGGCACCCGTCTGCAGCGTCTTCACAGCGCGGAGTGGAGGGCGCCAGCACCGGTGGCCATGGGCCATTCATGAACTCCCAGCAGCGCCGTCGGCGCCGGCAACGGGAGAGCCACGTGAAACCAGGCGATGGTCTGTTGCCACGCACCCTGGCGTGGCTGTGCAACCACGCACGAGACCCCAAGACCGTCATCTTCTCTCGCAAGCCACTTGGCCAGCCAGAGGTGCTTTCCTTTCGCCTGTCGGCCTTTGAGGTGTACAAGGACCACGTGTACGACCTACTTGCCGAGCCCATTCCTCCTAGCCAGGAGTTTAACGTGCCCTACAAACCAGAGCAAGGGCTCGGCGGTGGGGGCGCCACTGCTGGTGGTGGCATTCGCTTCACCGTTTCCGTAGATGGGCAGGAAACGGATCCCATTCGCGTGGGAGCTTCCGCCAAAACGTCGTCCTCGTCGGCGGCGGCGAAGGAGGACGAGACGGCGCGGGGAGGAAGGCAGGACCTCGCAGAGGTGCCGAACTTCGCGGGAGGGAAGCGCTGGGACGATGGTCGCCCCGCTCGCAAGGACGCCTTCCGCGACAACCCACACCGTCTTGTCGAACTTATTCCCTTTCACGCGGGCACGCGGCGGGGTTGCGGAGGGACCGGTGGTGTCGTCGACACGGGGGTGTGGACGGTGGCCGCAGAGGAGGTTTCTTTTCTCCTCGGCGATGGCCGTGGTAGCGCCGACGGCCGCGCTCGCCCAGAGGTGGATCCTAAGCAAGAGTTCAAGCGGGCGATGCGGTGTCTCCAACACGCCGTTGCGCTCCGCCGCACCGCTGCGACCGCGCGGAACACCTCTTCCAGCCGCAGCCACATGTTTGTCAAGCTGCGCGTCGTCATCCCAGCCGAAGACGAAAGTGGCGGCAGTGGTGTTCGCGAGGATCGCTCGCTGCGGACCGGCACCCGAGAGGTCGAAGTGATGTTCTGCGACTTGGCAGGCAGCGAGCGCGTCAACGACAGCGCGCCTGGCGCACCAGCAGAGCGGCGTCGCGAGGCGCAGTACATTAACCGAAGCCTCTGTGCGGTCAGCGACGTCCTGCAAGCCCTTGCACGCCGCCCGCTTCCCATGAGCGTGATCGACGCCGCCAAGGAGGCTCTGCGGTCAGGTCAGTCTCGCCCACAGGCCGACTTGTCTGGTCTGCAAGGCCAAGGCTTGCTTCCCGCCCGTGGGGAAGGTGGGAGAGGCGACGGCGATGGCGTCAGTCCTAGCCGCATGCAGGCACTGCTGCTGGACATCTCGGGGCTTTCGGCGGAAGAAGGCCACGTTGCAACAGGCCAAGCACATACGCACACCGATCATGCCAGCCAGCGCGGCGGGGCACCGCCGCCCCCACCTCCACCACCCACGGCTGCCGAGGATCCCCTGCGTGCCTGGGCAGCTCTGGTCCCTCGTGCCGGTATTCAACTCGCCAGCCGCGTAGGCAACGCCGTGCTCGTGGATGTCGCCTGCACAGCACAGGACAAAGACAGGCACGGGACCACAGGGCGTCTCGCGAGCGCAGCGGCATCTTCGCGGCACGCCATGGCGGCAGAGGAACCCGCTGCGGAAGGTGTGAAGGCTACTGCTGCCGGGGTGGACGGATGGGGAGGTCATATCAAGACATCCACCGTGCGCTCCCTGACGACACAGCCGTCGCGGCAGCGCGCGGGGGGCTCCTCAAGCACAACCGCGACGCAGGCCCGCGAGGCGGTTCCATTCCGGCACGACAAGGTCACCATGCTGCTGCAGCCGACGCTCGGGCTGCGCTCAACCGCGCTGCACCGTGACACCCCTGGGCGAAGAGGCGGCCACCTGAGGCCGTCAGGGTCGACCCCGTATGGGGAGGACGCTGCCGCCAGTTGCCAACACGCGACGGTGCTGTGCTTCGCCTGCGTGTCGCCGTGCTCGCTAGGGGAAGTGCTACCCCGCTGCGCGTTTCAGCCCCTCTACGAGCGCCACACGAGTCATGCCAATCAGGACGACGCCGACACGGCGGTGGGGAAGATGGAGACGGAGCTAGAGCGCATCCGCGCCAAGAACCGCCAGAACTTCCCAGCGGTGTCCTCTCGATACGCCAGCGGCACCGGCGCGGCCTCTGACAAGAAGGCTACAGATCCTGCAGACCCCAGGGTGGTTGGTGTGAACCGTCGTGGCAAGGTCATTACGGCGCCGTCCGCGGCCACCATGCTGGAGCGCATGTTGGCTCGGTACGAGACTGCTGGCCCTCTGCTGCTCTCCGAAGCCGGCTCAACGCTCGCCTTCGCGGCGAAGCAGCAGCACAGCGGAAGGAATGGAGCAGAGAGCAAGCGCGCTGGCAAGTCGGACAGAGAGGGGCTCCATCACAGGTGAGAGGCGGAGTCGTTTCGCATCATCTACTCTTGTCTTTGCTGTCTTGCCTCCCCTATTTCTTTTGCACTGGATGGAGGGCGAGGGGGGGGGATGATGGGCATGAACGAAGCAACGGCAGGCATAGGATGGAGGAGAATGAAGGTGGGCGCTCCTCCGCTCCGCAACGGAATCATGCATGTTCACACAGTAGAAGGAGCGAAACGTCTGGTAGGGTGAGGGGTTGAGTGTTCCCCCCTGCCCTTCCGATGCGGAGGCAGCATAATGCGCTTTGCGTTGGGTCAAACATGGTTCGACTGATTTCAGATGGAGGTGCTTCCCCGGAGAAAGAGAGAGACAGAGTGAAAAAAAAAAAAAAAGAATAATAAATAATAGCATTGCGTTAGGAGAAGTGTCGTCTTTTTGATGTCTTGAGCACAGCAGCTCTCAGGCGGGGCTTGTACCCCCCCGCGAGCAATCCTTTCCGTTGGTGTGTTCAATCGCGTAGGGTTTGCATCGCCGCGGTGTCATGCCGCCGTGAAACAGAAACTTTTGTACGGCAAAGACGACCTCCTTTCCAGCGGTTCACGACCTCGTTGTGGTACAACCTGCTTCCACGGCACCGGGAAGAATGAGCGACCGACATGTGCATGACCAACAACCCAACGGCTAAGTACGCCTCTCCTTTTAATCCTCTTTATGAATTTTGTAGTCGTTCTTGTGCCTGCCGTTGGTATTGTTTTTTTTTTAATTAAAAGTCTTACACAGCTGTCATCATCTTTCGACACACGTCCGAGTAGCGACGCTGACTGTCCAAGGCGCCCCCTCCTCCCTTAAACCAAAGGAAAGACTTCATACGGTGGGTTATATCATTTATAGACGCTACTTTTTGTTTTTGTTTTGTTCTTACCCTACAGCAGT
The DNA here is from genome assembly GCA_030849835.1 of Herpetomonas samuelpessoai. Classification (NCBI taxonomy): domain Eukaryota; phylum Euglenozoa; class Kinetoplastea; order Trypanosomatida; family Trypanosomatidae; genus Herpetomonas; species Herpetomonas samuelpessoai. The sequence continues at coordinate 259,438 of JASAOC010002139.1, forward strand.
GGAAATCGGCGGGGAAGCTCCATTTCGAGCACAGGAAACGTTTCACTGTTGCGTGCCACGTGGTTGACTCTCTTCGTTTTTGAAAATAATTTTCCGTGTCGTCACTTGTCAACAGGTTTGCGGGCGAGAGAAAGAGAGCAATAAGGATTCACAGTGGAATAGCACGAGGAAGCGTCATCTTGGGGAGCCCGAGCATATACGGAAGAATTTCTTCAGCTTCGCGATTGAGCGGTGCGGTACGATTTTTTGACCTGTGTTGGCGAACGAAAAAAAGAAAAGTGAGAACCCAATCCTTCGCATCTCCTTTTCTCCACCATGGACCGGCTAGGCGCCGCGTGGTCGGCCCTCCAAGACCTCGCGACCCGCTACCGCCATCGCCATCAGAGTGGACTCCTTCGTGGCGACGATGGCGCTGAGTCCACCTCCAGCGACTGCCGCGACGCAGAAATCGAGGCCTCAGAGGCGCCTGGTGACGCACCAGTCGCAGCCAGTGGCAGGCTGTATGTCTCCTCCATTGCACTTAATTTGGGCCTTTCGTGTGTGGTGCTTCTTTCCCTCAGTGCGGTCCACAAGTACTACCTTACCCGCCACCAGCACCTGCGTGACCGCGCGGTCATTGTGAAGAAAATGCGCGAGGCACTGGGGCGGTGGGAGCGGCCGTGCTTGGCGGAAGTGTACGAGTGCTGGGCGGTGCCCCGCACGGAAGCACAACGGCGGGAGATTCGAGCCCAACTGATGGGACTTCTTCGTGGTCGTGGCTGGCGGAGGAGCGGTGTACAGGAAGCCGACGTCGACGCCGTGCTCTCGCTCTGGCTAACGGTAGCCGCGTCAGACGCTGCCGCTGCTGCTGCTGCGCAAGGAGACACCGATGAAGAGCTCCCCAGCAGCGAGGAGAAGGAAAGGAGGGAGGAAAGCACCCCAGAGGCCGGCCAAGCCTTTCACGGGATGGTGTCTTCTGTGGTGTACGCGTCGGACTTCCCTTTCGTCTCACTCATGCGACTGTGCACCGCGGGAGACGTCGTGCTTCAGCTGGACGCCGATCGCGCCCTGCTACGCCGCCTCGAGTGCGTCGTGCGCTACGCCGTGTTCCGCCGTATCGCACTGCTCGAGGAGGTGTGCTACCACGCCCACCTGTGGCGCCGCACCGTCCTTGCACCGCGTGCTCCGTGGGAGGGGCGGCGGGCCGCACACGGCGGGGAGGGCGAAGGGAGCAGGGCGGCGACGCGGCCCCCTGCACCCGCGTTGCGTGCGGGCTACCATCTTTACCATGCGTGGCGAGTGTACGGCCGGCCTTCGTGGCTGATTCCGTATACACCGCCGCAGGGGTCCGGTGGTCTCCCAGCAAAGCCTGCTGCCTGGGCGGCGACAACGGCGCCGTCGGGCGAAGTGGGCGTGGTAGCAACGCGCGTGCGCCACTACCTCAGCCTCCCCATCAGCTACTACCCACTGGAGGCGGTGCGGCAAAGCACCACGGGCTGGGGGAGGGAGTACGAGCGCGGTCTGATGCCGCGGTGGGAAAGAGGCGGCGCCACGGCTCTCTGTCATGTGCTCGGGCGCGTGGTGCATCTCGCAGAGGAGGAGAAGTGGTTGACACACGTGGGGGGAGATAAGGGTGCGCCTGTGTCGGGAGAGGGACGGCGGCTGCTCGCTGAGGCGGCGACACACTTGTGGTTTCTTGCCTACGCGTCCCCGCTTTACCACCAAATGTCACGGGCACGGGATGCACTCTGTGCAGAAACGGATCGCGCCCAGTTGTTTCGCGGCGTGGCGTACACAACGGGCCGCGGCTGTGATGAGCTCCTCTTTGACTGCGGTGCCGCGTCCCTGTCACGCAGCCACCCCACCTCTCCGTATGGCGTGTCAGCCGTGTTCTTCAGCAGCAAGGTGCAGCGCGACATCCTCCTCCGGCTCACGCTGCGCGCCGCTACCCTCTTCACAGAGTCCGCGGTTATGGCCATTACACGTGTGGCGACCTACGACCACCTTTCCCAGGCTATCAGCGTTGGCGTTGCGAAGATGATGGACAGGACCCTGTCGGGGACCGCTGGCGCGCATGGAGGACAACCGACGGAAGTCGTGATGCGGCACGCGCTTCGCGCGTTCCTCTTGTTGGCCGTAGGGCGTGCGTTGAAGAGCGTCCTTCCTCGTCTTGGAAACGCTGTCATGTCTCCCGTGGCCCGCGCCCTGCAACGCGGAGCGCTGGAGGAGGCGAAGGTGGCGTTGGCCAACGTCGACGACGGGTTTCTGTCCCGGGCCGCCCCTGATGGCGCAACCGGCACGGAAAGCCTAGGGATGGGCGAGGGCGGGGAGTCCTCGTACCGCTTGTCCGTTCCACGCCTACTCACGTCGACGCCTGACTCCTGCTTGCCCGTGGAGGACTTTGAGCAAAGGTGCCGTCGGGCGTTCGACATCGCCTTTGAAGTGGGGCTCCCCCTGGTGCGCGGGGAGCTGCTTGCCTTTGCATCGGTCCTAGCGTTTCGATGGCTGGAGAGTCGCGCGGAAGAACTCCCGCAGCGGCTAGGCCTGTCCGAGGACCCAAAGGCGGTAAGCGCCTTGAGGCATCTGGAACAAGAGTCCTTGCCAACGAACGCTCCCCATGGGCTGCGACTGGTCCTGGAGATTCTTGCAGAATCCGAGGACGATGCCGCAGACCCCACGGTGCCTGCTGTGCCAGAGACGTCAGAGGCACCGCAGCACTTGCCGCTGTCACAGCCCATGCCGTTGAGGTACCCTTTCCTCTCTCTTGTTGCCTGCGCGGGTGTCTGGGACCACAGCTGGCTTCAATCCGTCCCGGGGGAAGGCGGGGAGAGCGGGGAAAGCGGTGGCAGCACCGACGTGGACGGGGACGAGGGGCAGGAAGCGGGAGAGGCGCCGAAGGTGTCCTCGGTGGCCACCCGTCACGCGCGCGCCGTGCGTGTGCGCCGGCTCTATCACCAGGTCGTGTCCTACCCCTACGTCGAGCTCCTGGCGGCACGTCTACGGACACGGGAGGCCGCACCACATTGTGGTGGTGCCGTGAAGTCTTCATGTGTCACCCGGTGGCGAGCGCGGCGCACACTGCGGCGGCATTGCGGGTGCGGCAGTGCTCGAGCACTCGGGGAGGTGGAAGTGTTGATCGAGGATGTGCACTGCATCACATACTTTGCGCTCGACCAGGAGTGCAAGAAACTTGCTGCACTGGCGGTGGCAGCGCGTCGCAAGCAAGGACAGTTGGAGGAAGAGGCTACCCTCAAAACGCAGAGAGGGGTCGAGGACGAAGGTAGCGCTGGAACGGCGGGACGGCCGCAAGTGCCACCCGACGGGAAGGCGGAGCGCTATCATCCGGCCATCGACCCGGTGGAAGTGGCCATCATGCGTCGCCGCGGGTATCACCAATACCTCCCGACCAACCTGAAAGACACCGACATCTTCGGCGTGAGTTCTCGCTACGTGTTGCGGATGCTTGGACTGGAGCTGGTCTTTGCACAGCGGGTGATCCGTGGCATGGAAGAGGCGGAGGCGGCGAAGGCAGGCGTGGACCTTGACGACTGTTTTGGTGCCAAATATCAGGACCCACTGGGCGGGCTGCTGGGGACTACGTTCTACTTCTTGAGTAAGCTGGCGTTCATAGCGGCGACGTGCACGGCGGTATCGTGGACAGAGGGGTGGCACATGAAACCGCGGCCCGCCTGGGAGGTGTTGCTGATGGCGAGCCGCGTCCCCGTCGGCCACCGCCTCATCTCCCTCCTCTGCTACCGGGAATTCGTTCGACCAGTAAACATTTGGATCCCTGTGGCGATCGTTGGGCCGGCATCGATTGGCGATCAGGCAATGTACGCCAGGGCACCGTCGCTGGTCGCACGGCGGCGAGCGTGGCAGACACACCTGCAGCAGCAGCAGCAGCAGCTGCCCGCACGTCAAGGACCTGAAATCCTCGAGAGCGCGGGGGCCGATGTCACGAAGTGTCCATTAGGTCATGCGGAAGTAGGCCGCAGCTCGGAGGCAGAGACGACGCAAGTGGGAGCAGATCTTCGCTTTGATGCGTGCGCACGTATCTGCGGGGGTTTCCGCATGCGCAAGGGCATTGCCTTTCACCACGTAACCTTTGCCTATCCTCAGCTTCACCACTACGAAAACCTCGAATGGCGCCTACGCGTCCGGGAAGCGACTCGCTCCGCTGACTCGTGCACTGCGACGCCCGCTTCGGTGCGCTTTGCACGCCAGGCCTGCCTCCCGAAGCCCACCCTCGAGGACGCCAACGCGTTCTTTCCTGCCACGGCTATGACCGCCCTCGTTGGGCCTACCGGATCCGGGAAGTCCAGCGTGGCGCGTCTCCTGAAGCGTTCCTACGATCCTGTTGCCGTTGTGGCTGTGTTGTGGCCGTCTCGGATGCGCGGCAGGGGCCTGCCACACGCGGAGGACACAGCGGCACAGGGTCTCTCTTCGGCAAAAGACTCGGAGGAGCCGGAGGAGGTGCAGGAGGAGTGGTCGGAGTCCCTCTTGTGTGATGTGCTGTGGTTGCAGTGGGTCGAGAATCCGTTGCCGCTGCCTCCCCCGATGACTCTTGGCACAGAAGCGGAAGCGGTCGGCACCCAGGATCACAAGAGCGGCAGCACCGAAGCGCAAAACCAGGAGGGTGCCACACGCCCTGTCGCCCTTCTTCCCCAGCGAGGTTTCGTGACGTGGGACGACATTCCCGTCAGCTGCTTCTCCTCGGACTACCTTCGCCGCTGGCTGGCCTACCTAGACCAGGACCCCTCCATCGACGCGACGCTCACCTTTGAGGATAACATTCGCTTTGTCTCCCCAGGTGTCACGCCGCACGACGTGGAGCTGGCTGCTCGCCTCTGCTGCTGCGAGCCTTTTATCAAGAAGGCTCCTCTTGGGATGCAGAGTCCGACGACAACCTTGAGCGGCGGGGAGCGGCAGCGGCTGGCGCTGGCGCGTGTGCTCACGGGTGTCCGAGCACGGGTGCGGCTAGAGGCCCCTGCGATGAGTTTTTTTGCTTACGACGAGCACCGGGCAGCAGCGGAGGCGGCGGCGGCAACGGAGGACGGCTCGCCTCATGCCGCGCCATTGCCGTTGGCGGAAGGAGGCTTGCTCCTGGATGAGCCGACGAGTCGCCTAGATGCGTTGAATGAGCTGCTTGTGCAGCAGGTGATCACGGGCCTCCTGCCAGGGAGTCGCTACGAGCCTGCGCCACCCCGGGGGAGGCCGTCGGCAGAACGCGAGGAGGACGGGGTGTCCCCGCTTGCCGCTTCCTCCCCTCTCGCTGACGCGTCTGCGTCAGCGACGTCTCCGCAGGAGGACGTGGTGCCTCCCTCACCAGAGTCCTTCCGTACCGCGCTGCCGAACCTCATGGTTATTTCCATCGCACACCGCATGGCGACGCTGCGACGGGCGTCCTACATGGTTGTCGTGGAGCACGGGCGCGTTACCAACCACGGCCCCACCGCAGACGTGCAACGGGTGAATGCCTTTGTGCAACGCCAGATGGCACTGCAAAACATCGCGCCTGCAGCACACGTAACGGCGGAGTATGTGGAGTGAACTCCTGCCTCCACGTGTGTCCTCTTCGTCAACATGCACGGGCACACACATACACACGCACACACACACACACAGACCCACGTCACGTTCAACACTCTTTTTTTTCCCGCTTCTTTTTTGCCTCTTCAACCCTTTCTTACAACGGAGGTCTCCATGTTTTTGCCTTCCGCTCGAGGTTCAACGATCCGGCGGAACGGTTATATCATTGTTTTTTTTTTCTCAGTTATCTCACTGTGGCGTCCAACGAAGATGGAAAGCTTCACCACTCGCGTTTCATTTTTTAAATCTCTTCCTGCACTCACGTTGATCGCGTGCCACATAGTTGGTTTCCAACACTGTACATGCTGAACGAAGGTTCAATTCTCAAAACCTGTGCATCAGAAGACTTCGCCAAATGGACGAGAACATGATTGAAAAAAACAACAACAAATAGCGAACAGAGGCACGCCTGTGCGTGCGCTCTGAAGGGGGATGCGCCATGTGAAGACACGTTGCGGTAGGAGGTGTACACCAGAATCTACTCAGTGTCTGTGGTGCGTTCCCCGAGATGCTCATTTCCTATGACACGAGGTGCTGTGCAGCAGGCAAAAAAAAAGTCGGGAGGGTGACGTAGCACCACAGAGAACCTCACATCATGAGACCTTGTTTCTTTTCACGCACCTTGTCCCCTTCCTCAATGAGAAATAGACAGACAGAAAGGCCGTGCGTACATTGCCAGGGCAAAGAAAGGAATAAGATTGAAAAAAGAAAAAACGTCAAGGACACACACACAAACGTAGCGATCAAGGAGAGACATGCCGTTCGAATTCCCGATATGTTTCAAATGCCGGAAGCAGCCGGGTCGGTATCTCAGTCGAGACGGCCCCAGTAAGCTCTACTGTGTCGACTGTTTCTGCAACTTCTGCGTCAAAAACGCTCGCGATGGCGCGATGCTGTCCTGCCAGCTGCCGTCCGATACACCTATTTGCGTTGCCGTCAGTGGGGGTGCCCACTCGCTCTTCCTCCTTCATCAATTAGGAGTGCTGCGGAAGCAGTACAGCATGCGGCACAAGGAGGGCGCGATGCGGTTCGTGCTGCTCCCGTTCATGCTTCGTGAGGATCACTTGCTGCTCCCTCCCTTCTTGCAGGAGCCGCAGACGGCGGCAGAGACCGCTCGATGCGGTGCGGTAGAGAAGCACCGGAAGGAAGTCTGCGCGCAGCTGGATGCCTTGGAGCGGCAGACACGCTCCCAAATGGCCACCTGGTCCTTCGCTGGCGAGCCCTTGTACCACCCCGATGAGCTACAGGTCGTGCATTACACTGACTTCTTCGAACCACCGGAGCGCACCGAGGCCGCGGTGGCATCAGAGGCAAGTGCTGGCACCTGCGTGTCGCGCTCACTGCCGGCGCTTCATACCCTTGCCACCTTTGTGCATCACGAAAAGCTGTCCCTCTCTCAGCGGGAGGAGCTTTATGGAGTGGTGAAGCAACGCGTCCTGCACCTCGCGGCTGCACACCTTGCCCAGCGGTGGGCAGCGGGCGAGGACGAAGCGTCAGGGCAGCAGGACGCCTCTCCGCGCTGGGCGTACCTTGCCACCGGTGAAGCCGCCGAGCAGTGTGCGGTGAATGCGCTCGCCGCGCTCGTGAGCGGGCGTGGCGGAGATGCCATGACGGCCGCCAGCGGGTTCAGAGCCTACACGTCACTGCCCACACTGGTGCACGTGCGACCGCTGCACGGTTTGCTGACAAAGGAAATCGTGCTCTTTCTTCGCCTACAAGGAATGCCATGGTCCTATACCCCAACCTTGTCCACCGGCACCGCGCTGCGCTCTGTGCGACGCGTGCTAGAGGGTTTTGTGCTTGGGCTCTCCGCGGGAGGCTACCGCACCTCCCTCTTCAACGTTCTGCAGACCGCCACGAAGCTAGACCTGCGGCCCCCTGCCCTTGCAGAGGTGTGCGACCCTGACCAGTACGACAAGCGTGTGGACGATTCGCAAAGAGAAGGTGAGTGCGGCGACCCTAGGCATGCCCTCTCACAGCCACAGAAACGAGAACGAAAAGACGCCAACGAAGGACGGCGCGTGAAAGGAAAGAAGCAGTCTGCTGGCCCCTCTGCCCTAGCCAGCCGGGATCGCCACCGCACCTGGGACCCACCGACGTTTACGCAGTGGGCATCGGCAACGGAAGAGCGTAGCAGCGAGGCTCCCAGCATTCCCCTCTGCTTTCTGTGTGGGGTGGCTGGGGTAGCGGTTGGGGATGAGGTGACGGCAGAGGGAACGGTACCTGAGTTACTGCCTCTTCGACTTCCTCTGTCGGACGAGCGAGTTTCCCGCGGAGAAATGGTTCCACAGGAGAAGCAGCAGGCACCCCTCGCGTGCCACGCGTGCCGATCGCTCTTCGTTGATGTGTGTGGCGCGCCCGCTACCCGAGCGACGCGCGCGGTGACAGCAATGGGCGCCGATGCCACCACGTCCAGCAGCACAGGACCTGAATCCTCAGCTGCTGCGTCCCTGCTGCACGCGCTGGCGGCTCTTGCGCTGCGTGATGAATCACATGTCACTTGTGGCGGCGCACCAGAGCACGATATCGCCCCGTGTTTTCGATCCAAGAAGGGAGAACTCAGCGACGAGGATCGTGCTGCCTACTTGCTGTAAGTGCGGGAGCGAAGAAGCGAACAGGGGTTTCTTTGTGCGCTGCAAGCGTAAAACACACACACACAAACACACCACATTCCTCGCGTGTGTGTGTTGCGGTGAAGGAACCTTGCCGTATGTCCGCGTCAGTACACTGCGGGCCACTTGTCTTTTTCTCTGAGGCAACCTCGTCCACGTGGCGTGCCACCGTGAGCACCCTGTGCGAGTACACTCAACAGCGGGGCCGTCGCAGACAAGCGAAGGAAGCGTTTGCACGAGTATATAAATTTTATGCGTTGTCAGACAACTCCTGCTAAGTAAACAGAGAATGAGAAGAAGATAAATGGTTCCTTCCTTCCTGAAAAAAAAAGAAAAGGGAACAGGATAGCAATTGTATGATGCCTGTGGTCTCCGATGCTCACTGGGAGGTTGGTCTTCATGGGCAATCCATGCGGAGGGCACAGGGCGTGTCTTGTGAAACAAAGGGTCCATCCTCTTCTTATGTACTTTTCTTTTTTCTTTTTGACCTCCTACTAGGAAAGAAGGAGCCAGGTGACACCTGGCGTCACTCAAGGTCACTAGTATCCTGCAAAGACACATCACACAGCAGGCGAAGGCAGTCCTCCTCTCCTCCCCATTCGCTTGCCTTTCGACGACGGTAACTGTCTCTGCGTCTATATTATTCAAAACGCGAACTGGTGTTTGCGCTACTTTCTTCTTTCGTACCACGAACCTGAAAAGACGATAGAAACGCGAAAACGCAACAACAAGAAAAATAGCGATCCAGCAACACAGGGTGGCCAGTGGGAAACAACAACAGCAACCAATAGTCGATTACTAACACCACGAGAAAGAGCGACGAAAAGGAAAGCGGCAACGAAACAAAAAAAACCATACAGTCGACGAAACAGGCATGCCCCGAACGTCCAAAGCTGCAACTCCGCGTCCTGCACAGCGTCTTGACGTGGTGCAGGACCAGCGGCCTGGCCAACCACATCCTCGCAGCCCACACCAGGACACCGACCACGACGATGAGGTCCGCAGCAACCTCAGCTATGGTGGCGTGGCAACGGATCGGAGTTTCACCAACGTGGCGCTCGTTGTGCAATCCGCACCTCCTCGCCCTTCGAACGAGCGAGACGAAATGACTGCAGCCGCATCCATGGAGCAGGGCTATCCGAGCCCCCGTTCGGTTGCCGGCGCCGCTGCCGCCATCCAGGCCCCCGCACAGACCGATCCACTTGTCCTGACCGGCCTGGCGACTGAGGCGTCCGCAGCCTCCGAGCACTATCTGACGGTGGAGGACCTGGAGGCCATGTCGCCCACCTCCCGTGGCAAGGCCGACGTCAACGCGGCTGCGGTGGCCTCCGGCTTCGACTTCCGTTACGTCCCGTCGGAAGCCGCTGGCACCGACAACGCCACGACGCCAGGAACGGCACATCGTCAGGTGAACACGCGTTCCGTGAATGGGGTGGAACAGCACGCGGGTCCGCCCGAGGTGGAGACGGAGAGCGAGGCAGAGGACGCCGACAGCGATGCCCGCAGCCACCGCCGGGCGTACCTCAGCCGCTTCGGGTTTGGGGAGAGCCGTCGCACCCCGGCCGGGAGTGGTGCGGCCGCCGTGGATGATCTACTGTACACACTCGGTGAGGTTACGTACCGCGTGCTGGAGTACTTCTTCCCTCATGGGTACGACGGTCCAGCAACCCCTGCCAGAGGCGAAAGGGACAACAACGACAGCAGCACCGACAGCGAGCCGCGCGAAGACAAGAAGGCGCGTGACGGCCGTGACCCCGCGTTCCCCCCACCCATGGAAGATGCCACCCGGAACATGTACGCCTTCCCTTTTCTCAATTCGCGAGATGCGCAGAGCAAGTCGACGATGCCCGCCGATGGTCTCGTGAGTGCCAGCGAGGACGCCACCTCCGACGCGTCCCAGCTGCACCTCCTCTTCTTGCTCTCCCGTCTTGCCTTCCCGGTGGCACTGACGCAGGTGCTGCGAACGAGCATGGGCATCATCACAACAGCTTTCATGGGCAATTACCTCTCCACCACCCAGTTCGCCGCCGCGTCGACGGGCTTGGCCTTCACCAACTTGACCGCGCTGAACATTGGCAACGGGTTCAGCGCAGCACTCGACACCCTCGCAACCCAGGAGCATGGGCGGCGCAAGCACTCCCCCAAAATTGTCGCCATCCTGTTCCGCGGCGTGCTGTGCACGTTTGCTGTGTACATTCCGATTGCCGTCTTCTACTTCTTCTGCGAGCCCGTTCTGGCTGCCCTTATTCACGAGGACCTGGTCGCGGACACTGCCTACTTCCTCCGCATGTCGGTCTTTGTGGCAACGCCAATGATCCTGAACAACAACTTTATTAAATTTGCTCAGGCACAGAAGGTGACGCAGCTGGGCGTCATCTCCTCCACCGTGGGCCTTGTGCTTCTCGTGCCCTTGCTCTACCTCTTCCGGGACGGCGGCATCCCTGGCATCATTGCGGCGCTCAGCATCAACCGCATGTGCGTCCTCGCCAGCGTGGTTTTCAGCATGTTTCGAAACGAGGGACTCCGGCGCTGCTGGCGTGGGTACACAGTGCAGGAGCACATCAAGAGCATCTTTGGCGAACCTCAGGAGTTCGTGCACTTTGTCAAGGTTGGCCTGCCTATCCTTGGCGCGAACTGCGCCGACAGCTGGGGCTTCGAGGCCCTCGGCATTGTCGCCGCCAACATTGGCGCCACCGCGGCCGCCGCATGGTCGGTGGTGATGGCGATCTACTCCCTCCTCTTCGCGTTGCACATTGGCGTCGCCGTCGCCGCGGCCATCCGTGTGGGCAATGCGATTGGCGCGGGGAAGGGACTTCTCGCGCGCAAGTACGTGCTGTCCACCATTATCTTTGCCCTGTCCTGCACCGGTTTCTGCGTGGTCGCCATGTGGACCTTGGGCCGCACCATGTTTGAGATTATGCAGAACAACGACGAGGTGTCGGAGAGGGGTGGGGAGATTAGCTTCCTGGCCGGCTGCACCTTCATTGTCGACTCCCTCTTTTACGTATTGCAAGGCCCGTTTCGCGGCGTGGGCTACAATGGCGTGCTGCTGTTCATTGTGGCGGCGGCCATGTGGGGGGTGGCGGTGCCGCTGGCCATTCTGCTGGGCGTGATGGAGGGAAAGGATGTTGAAGGGATTCTCGTTTCTCTCATGCTGGGCATGATGCTGGGGGTCCCGCTGCAGCTGGCGTTTCTGGCGTGGGGCGTGCCGTGGAAGAAGTACGACAAGGCAGCCTGCGAGAGGGAGAGGGAAGAAGGAGGCGGGGAGCACGGCGCTGTGTGAGAGCGTGACGCGCGCATCCACAGCACCTTTTCGTGAAAATGGCGAGGGAAAATAAAGAAAAAGAGGATGCGTTGCTTCACCACGCGTGTTGGTGCTGCATCCTTCTCCCGTTACAGCTTCAAGCTACACGGCTCACCTCTTTGTCTTCCCTACTTTTTAAAAAATAAAATTCTCTATCCCTCAAGGTCTAAAGATATGCGGGAGTCGCGTTGGTTTGACCGGCAAACGAGGCAAGGACCGTATGATTTAAAACCTTCCAACGTACGCCTCTCCGCTCTTTGGGCGATGGTGCTTCTCTTTTTTTTTTTTTCCTCCCTATTCTCTCTTGTTACTTGTTATTTGTGTTCTTGTCATCTCACTTCTGTCTCACTTCTATCTCACTTCTCACTCTCTTGCCGTTATTCCTTCTGTCCCACTGTTGTACTAAACGTGGTTGGACAGTACGTGTTTTTTCCCTTCTTTCCTTTTCGTTTCTTCATCTTCTGACTTCCTCTTCTGTCCACGGATTTCTATTTCTCGTCCTTGCCAGACACTTAGTTCCACACTTTCTATGTCTGTTGTCCCTTCCCGCCTCCTCGTACGCACCTGTGTGCTTGTTTTCATCTTATTGCTCTTTTCGCCTTCGGCGGTTTCCTTCTTTCTTGAGTACTTCGCATGCCGTGCGTACGATGCCGCGCCTCCTTTCCCTTTCCCTCTCTCCTCTGTCTCACAGGTTTCCCTTTTGGATCTTTTGTATTTCATTTTGTTTATTGTAGTACTTTCCATTCTCTGTCAAAAGTTTTTTTTTTTTTTTTGGATCGTGTCTAGTTCACACCATTTTCTTTGAGATCAGAGAAGCGGAAGGACTGGAAGGAATAACGTTTTACTATTTTTGTTACTTTGTGTTTTCACTATCTGTACGCCTCGCGAGGTCACCACTCTCTCTCTTTCTCTTTCTCTCTTTCTTTCTCTTACACAGCGTTGTTCTCCCTACAATGTGTCCTCTAAACACCTCGTGTTCAGCTCTTTGTTTCTGGTGACGTACAGTCCCTTGACAATGTTCTGTATTTTTGGGGAACGCTACGACCCTTTCGTTGAGAGAGCAGCCGCCGCAGAGAAGAGATGGTGATAGCGCTTGGAGGTGACAGGGGCCTGGAATGCATAGCTGCCCACACAATTTTTAAAAGTAAAAAAAAAAAACAAAAAACTGTTAAGCCGTAAGCTCCCTTTTCCTTTCTCCCCTGTTACTGTTTTTTTTTTTTTTTCACACTCCTTTTTTCCCCTGCCACTTGTCTCATCTTCAGCAACATAGCCTATGAAACAGACTGCTGCTTCTTGAGGTGTCTGTGGAGAGCGAAAGGGAGAGCTCGTTTGTACTTCTATTTCTTTTGGCCTTTTCTTCTCACGAAAAACGAAAAAAAAAAGAAGAAGCACTTAGGAAGGAAGAGCTCGAAAACAGCTGGGAAAGGCCGGCTGTTCCTCCGGTGGAGGGGGTCGTCGCGGGGGCGTGGCGATCCTGTGTGCAAGAACAGAATCGACGGTTGCCGTCCGTAGCAACCATGTGCAAGGGACAGGGACAGGTGACAAAGTGTTCCGAAGGCTCCACATGACATTAACACAGAGGACCTTTTCTCTTCATGAATAAGGATGAGGTGAATGGGAGAGATGCGGGTTCGCATCACTCGACCTACATACATGTATACGCCACACTCGTGCAGTCCACCACGTGTCTTCGCTTATTTATCACCGTCTCCTCTCTCTCCTTTTTGTTTTCTGAAGCTGCAAATACACCTTCACAGGGCAACTCTATCATAGAGGACTGGTCCCTCCGCGAGAGCAAAGAGAAAGCAAAGGCTGCAAAGGAAAAAAGAAAAGGAATCAGAAGAGAAGAATCGTCATTCATAATTAACTCAAAACAAAACACGCAATCAAAAGCAAAGAAAAAGAAAAAGAAAAAGAAAACAAACAAGCACAGCGCTTCTGTCCTTGCTGAACGTGAGGTCTTCCAAATCTATTCTGGGTGTTGGGCTTCGCGTAACAGCGCCACGTGGAATCTGTATTCTTTTACGGAAGGGCACATCTGTGTTGGAGACGTGAGGGTGGAGGCGGAGAGTAAAGAAAGGGAAGAGATCTCTCGATCGCGGTGGCCCTTCGCACTTTGTTCTATATTCACAAGCGATTTTTTTTCCACCGCTTTGTTCCTCACTCGCCTTTCCCTTTGGCGTCGGGTGCCGCTCTCTTTCTTCTTCCTTCTTTTTTCCTTTTGATTTTCTTCTCTTTCCACTTGACGTCGAGTTCTTGTCGTGGGCAAAGTGTCAAGAAGTTTTCCTCTCGCGTCTGATCCCGTAAATACGTTGATTAAATATATCCTCACACGCAAAGGGCTCCTTGCTTGCGTTGATTCCACTTATACACGGTGAGACAGATCATCCTCGCTTGATCGATCTTGCACACACACACACATAAAAAAAAAGACAACAACAAGACAGATAGCAACTGTTATTGTACTTATTACTTCTGCCTTGTTCACCACTGCCTTCTATCATTCCTAGTAAACATTGCGAGCCTGCGCATTGTGTTCCTGCTGCCTCTTTTCCCTTTCGAAAGTTGTTCCTCCAGCGCGTTTTCTGGTCAGAAGGATAAAGAACGTTATACGTCGCTCCCTGACCTTTCGAAACCTCTCTGCAGGCGTCGCCGAGACAGCGAAAGAAACGTATTGTCGACCCCACGCTAACGCTGAGTTATCCTCCGCGGAACTGCGTGCCGTCGGTGCCTTGTCGGACGTTGAACGCCTGCAAGGCTTGCGTCTCTCGTCGTTGTGTGACTCTGACTGTGTGTGAGTGTGGGGAAAACGTAGCGTACACCTATAACTACACACGAGCCCCATTTTTTTTTTTCCGGTTCTTCTCATCTCTTTGCTTTTCTTCTTTGTTTTTATTCGTCACCTTCCCTCCTCCTCCTCCCTATCGGAAGGTGACGTCCTCCGGCTGGCTCCTTTCCCTCATCAAGAATTGAGTTTCTGCAGGTGCGATTTACTAACTCCTTGGTCTTCTTTGTTTAGCGTTGATTCCCGTTGCGTCTCCCTTCAGTCGTACCCGTACAGACTTTCGTTACTGTGGACATCGAGGCGTGCCAATTTGCATTTGGCTCCCTCGCTTGTTCTCTCTGACGAAAGAGTTATCCTGAGTATTTTTTCTTTTTTCGCTGGCACTTGTGCTTTTGTTCTGTTGGCTGTTGTTCCTTTATTATCATTCTTCATATTATTATTACTCACTTGTACTCCACACTTGAAGCACGGCAGTCATGTCGTCCTCCCCACCTGTCGGCGTGAGCGCTGCCACAGTGATGCGACACCCCCTCGCAAGCAAGCGCTACATCATGGTCTTTCGCCAGGATGGAGAGGAGAGCATGGAGGTCTTTGAGCTTCTCTCCCGCTATGAGGCGGTGGGCCCTATCGGGCAGGGTACCTACGGCTTTGTCTGCTCGGCACGCGACAACAACCTCGTGGAGGAGTTCCAGCTGAACCCTCCACCAGAGTACGAGGACGAGGATGGGGAGACCACCCTCACCTCCGAGGAAAAGGAGGACCTTTACGACCAGAGCACGCTGGTGGCCGTCAAGAAGCTGCGGCAGCTCTTTGAAAACAACCAGCCCCGCATGTGGCTCTGTGCGACGCGCGAGATCCAGCTCATGATGGCCTTTCACCACGACAATGTCATGTCCGCGTCGGACTTTTTCATTCCGTTGGGCGGCGTGGAGAGCTTGAATTATGCCTCCATCCTGCACCTGCAGCATAGCTTTGACAGCGTGTACGTTGTCATGAAGAAGATGGATTACACCCTGCGGGAGGTCCTCGATTCGATTGTCGTGACACCGCGTGAGATTGCGGCCGCCAAGGCGGAGGCCGCGGCTGCGGAGGCGGAGGGCGACGGGTCCGGAGAAGAAAATGCGGAGGTCGCGTCTGTGGACGACGCCGAGGCAGACGAGCCCACGAAGTTTAATGCAGACGCGACGCCCGCAGAGACCACGACAGCGACGGACTCTGCTCCCAAAGGTGAGACGAGTGCGGGTGCTGATTGGACGGAAGCACCTGCGCAAAGAGCTGACGGCACGGCGGCGGACTCCCACTCGGATTCCCTCGAGGAAAACCTGGACGCCGCGCTGGATGTTGCGATTGCGAAACAGGTGTCGCTCTCCTCCTACGCCGGCAGCCCTAACGCGCGACAGCCCTCCGTCGGGGTCTTTGGCGCGCTCCCCCTCACCCCCACGATTGCCTCGGCGCACACCTTTGGCTCCTCCACGGTCGCAGGCGGCGCGAACGCGTTCACAGCGTCGTACACGGCTAGCTCCGCAAACACACAAGAGGCTGCTACTGCTGCTGGTACTGGTGCGTCGACAGCGACAGGGGGCGGTGGGGAGAAGGATGTGTCGACGCCAGCGGGCACTGGTGCAGGCCGGGGCTCCTCCTCTCGCCAAACAACCGAGGACCCCACGGGGGCGGCGACAGAAGACAGCGAGGACAGCCCGTTAATCGACCCCCGCACCGGCCTGCCCCTTCATCCCATGCAGAAAGACTATCGTAAATTTATCCTCTACCAAATCCTTCGGGGTGTGGGCTACCTCCATCGCTGCCCAGTGATTCATCGTGACTTGAAGCCGGAAAACGTGATGCTGGACCGCAGCTACAACACATGCATCACCGACTTTGGACAAGGACGGGACGTCGGCGTGTCCACGAGCACGTCCTGCGGGAATAACGCATCCGCTGCGGGAGGGGCGGCGGCCGCCGGGACTGGCAAGTCTCCAGGCGAAAGTACCACCAAGCGGGGGGCCTCGACGACGGCTCGCAAGGCAGCAGGGACGGCTGGCACGCGCGCACCGAATGACGGCCCCACCACGACCGCGGAGGATGTACTCGCAGACGAGAGCTTCATGGCTGAGTATGTGCAGACCGTACTGGACAACACCACGCAGTGGTACGCAGCCCCGGAGACTCTGACCCTTGCGGTGGCCTCCACCGGCGTTGGCTTCATTGACCACGAGACGTTCCATGGCTTGGATGTCTGGTCCGTGGGCTGCATCGCGGCAGAAATGCTGACGGGCCGCCCTCTCTTCTACACGACCTCCCTCGGCGGCATTGGCCAGCTCATCAGCATCATTGACCTCCTAGGGGAGCCCCGCGCCGATGTCGTGTCTTACATTTGCGAGCTCCGGGACCGCCGGAATCGGGATGTGTTTGTGGCGGCCATCTCGCGGGTGGTGGAGAAGTTCAAGGGGCGCACCAGCGTGCTGCGGGAGGTGTTGCGCTCCCCGTATGGCGACGAGGACGCGGACGAGGTAGAGCTTATTACTCGGTGCCTTGCCTGGGATCCACGCGAGCGCCTTACCATCCAGGAAGCGCTCGAGTCACCGTATTTCACCAAGGAAGGCTACGAGCCGGTGATTGACCCCGAGGACACAGCGAAGCGCGTGCCAGCGGTGCGGCCTGAGGACATTTCTGAGCCCGTCAGCGGGCGTGCCTTCCTATGGCAGCTCTTTGTCGAGCGCCACCCCGAGGTGGGCGAGCTGTGGAAATCTCTCAAACGGAAGCACATGGAGGAGGTGGAGGCGAACCGCGAGACGAGTGACGTTGTCATGACACCAACGAGCGGGGGCAACGACGAGGACAGTACGTTTGGACCGGGCATGTGAAGGAGGGAGTAGGTCACGTGAACGGCTTAGCGGCGAACAGAAAGATTTCCTCTTTCTTTTTTTTTCTTCTCCGGTGTATTTGCGAATGATGTGCAGATACCGTTCCGCAGGTGATATTCACGGGCACCCGTTCTCAGGCGATGCGTCGTCCGGTGGTTGAACGACCGAAGGGGTTGAATGAGAAACCTCTGTCACTTCAACGTTTTCTCCCTCCACTGGCGGTGCTGACCGTCACAAGAGGAGGCTCTCTTCATTCATTCCTTTTCTCTTAGGAGTTCCAGTATCCACTGGTGGTGTCTTGCCCTACTGTTTCACCCCTCTGAATCTTGTCTTTTGGTTGTTCTCACTCTCTCCCTCGTCGTTCCATCTGCTTGATGATGCCACCGCCCCTTTCATTGTGAGATGTTGCGATGCGTCTTCACTGACGATTACAGTGATGCTAGCGTCGAAGACGGGATACGATTCCCAGACTTTGAGGTTCGTCTAGGATGAAGTATACCACATGCACACATACACACATATCTTCCAACAGTGAAAAAAAAAAAAAAACAGCAGCAAAGATTACAACGAAGACGCACAACATGCCGAGGGAAATCACCACCAAACCTCACCTGCAGGGGTTCGCAAGTGGTGATGATGAAGCGGCTAGTATGTCAAGCACCGTTAACCCGCTTGATCCAGGATGCGATGGGGGAGCTCCGCTTGTGTAGATTCAAGGGAGAGAGACTCCACACCCGCGGTGAGTGGAGTCCCGCCGTCCCAAACAAGATCCCAGCTAACTCGTCGTGCACCTCTGGCCCTTGTTTCGCAGAAACGAAACATGATGATCATCACTACAGGTCGAGCGTTGAAGGACACTAAGAAGGCGCACCAAAGTGAATGATGCTTTCGCGTGAAAAATCTTTCCACAGACCCTTTCCTTTCTTGCTCTTGGTCCCTGTTGTAGGTGCTGTTCCAGACCCCAAGAAAAGCGCATTTTCCCTTTTCGCAGGCACTCACAAAAAAGTTTCCCGCGTGAGAGAACTTTGCTTTCGCTCGACAACAGAAAGCAAACTTGATGTTTTCTCTTTTACAATAGCCAAACAACCACTGGTCTATATTCCACCATCTTACATCAGCTCCATTAGAAACCGAAAAGCAACCAACCCGCAGACAAACGAAACAAACCTTCACATTCCACCACTGGCCGCCCCCAATGTCAGACGCTTCCCACCCGTGCAGGGACCTTCTTCGCAACCTCCTTGCTCGTCGTTCGGCACCCGTGTGTGACATGTCTGCGGCCGTCTCGGACCACTTCTTTAATGACTCACGGGACGAAATTTACTTTTCCTATCCCACAGATGCTAGCGAGGATGCAGAGGGGCGCACGTCCCGGTGCGGAGGGGTGAGTAGCTCAAGCGATTCGACGGCAGAGGGACCGGACGGCGCACACACTGCAGCGGCATGGGGGGAGGGCGGTCGACGCACAGAGTCCCACGACGAGGCGACAGGCGCTTTAGAGCGCACGAATACGGCTACAGAGCGCAGAGCCAGCGGCGTGACGTCGAGAATGCTGAAGGTCGAGCGTCACCTGTGGCGGCGCAGCGGGCATGTGTTTCTCTCCAACCGAGCCACTGCAGATCGTTTCACAGACCCTCGCGAGGTCCTCGGTGGTCTCTTGTGTCACGGCAACGGTAACGCAGACACAGCAACCAGTGAATCGCCTCCAGAAAGGCACAGAGGTGAGTCTGTCGCCGCCGGCCGCGCCGATGCGAACTGGCGCTTCCGACTCGTTCTCTCCATCTTGACCTGTGATTCGGTGCCGTCCTGCGAGTACGATAGTGCCGTGGCTCCCGTTGCCGCGCCCGCTTCTGGTGAGAGCGTCGACGGGCAAGCCACCCAAGCCGGCGCTGGGGAAGCAGGGAACCTCCGCTTCGTGTTCCTCAACACCTCTCAGGCTCGCTTTGTCGTTGAAGTGTGCTGTGAGCGGAAGCACGTGTTCAACTTCTTCCCTTCTGCTGGCACCCGAGAGAGACTCAACAATGGGGAGACTACCGCTGCCCAGAGAGCTGCGCTGGCGCGGTGCGCGATGGCGTACGGCGTGTGTGAATACCTTGTCTACGAGCACGAGCATCGGCTTCTCTCAACCCTGTCAGAAGTTACCAAACAGCTCACGGCATTCGTCTGCGAGTGCTCTCCACCACCACCAGCACAAGAAGCGGCAACATTGTCAGAAGGCACACCCTCTCAGGCACTTATGCGCGAGAAGTGCTATCGCTTGGTCGTGCCTGTGTATCAGGTGTACGTGGGTGCCCCAGACAGTATGGACACAATCTTGTCCACCATCTTCCCGTATACCAACGCATTGCTCGCTCTCTTCACTCGCGGAAAGGGAGGCGGTGTCACCGCTGCGTGGGAGGATGAGACGGGGTCTACCACGGAAACACCAGATACCAGGGCCGGCCACGCGCTCCACTTGTCCATGGTCGCCCTGCAGCTTTTGCAAGCACTTGCCGCTAGCGACACGGCTGCGTCAGACCCCGACGGCTGCTCCGAGATTCTCTGTGAGCTTACATCACAGCTAGAGAGGGCCAGCACACGTGACGAGACATCACAGGCTCGTGCGGCAGCCGCTTCCTTGCTCATTGCAGCGGAAGAAGCCCGTGCGCTCATTATCCTGCGCAGGAGGGTGAGGTCGGTCACATCGCTACCGTCGAACCCAACGCGGGTTCGCACGTTCGCGGAGGCGTCGAATGCGGTAAGAGACAGCGTGAGGTTCTCTCTGCGGCCCGCTGCCCTCGTCCACTGCCGCGCGGGCGTCTCCCGCAGTGCGAGTCTGGTTTGCCTTTACATGATGAAATGCCTTCAGCAGCACATGAAGTGCGGCATGCGGAAAACTCGGTGTCCTCCCGAACTCGACACACCTGGTGACGCTGCCGACGCGGACGTCCTCTTGTCTCGTGATGCTACCTTCCCGCATGCCACCACTCGGCCTGTCAGAGCCGTCCAGCTCGAGGACATGCTGGCCGCCTTGCAAAGTGGGCGGTCGTGTGTGAAGCCCAACATTTCCTTTGCGTTGGAACTGCTCGTTCATTGGAAGCGCATGACAGGCGTCTGACCACAGAGGTGAGGTGCAGAATTCTTTTCCGAGCTGGGGTCGGTTCCCCGTCACTGGGCGGTCCTTTTCTTTTTCTCTTCACGAAAAGCGAAGAAGAGTGCAAGGAGTTGTCCCTTGTTTGTTTTTCCTCCTCATCTTTTCTCCCCTTTTTTTTCCGATGGTGTATGCTTACATGGTGTACTCCTGTAGTTTAACTTTCTTCACCACGTATCCTTGTTTTTGTTTCTTATTACCACCTCCTCTTGCCCCACTCCTTCCTACCCATGAGCCGCCTCGCTCTTTTGAGGCGAGCGAATCTGACGCACGCACACATACAGAGAAGAGAAGAAAATTATTGTGACGCCGACGAATCGCCAGCGTGCCACTGCTGTGCGTACGCAGTGCAGAGCCTCTAGGTTGCGGCTTCGTTGCCACAACCAGAGCAGAGACAAGCTTCTGAAAGCGGGTTATTGGAAGTATGTGTATGTGTGAGCTGGTTCTTACGAGACTGCGTGATGTCGGCTTCAAGTTGTGTGACTAGTCTTTCTTTTTGCTTCTCTCCTTGCTCCCTTTACGCGTCGCTTTCCTTTGGGACACAAAACCAACCTCACACTGTTGCCATGCATTCGTTAGCTTGAAGTACGGCGATTTATTTGGTCATACACATATAACTTGTTGCTGTTCTTGCTCACTCCCTTTTTTTTCACCCAACGGGAGAGGACACTCTTTTTTTTTTTTTTTAATCTGGTTGCTTTTCCTGTTGTTGTTGCTAGCAGAACCAACTGGGAATCCGGTGCTCGGCGGTACCTCTTTAGGCCTTTTCCCCATACACACACACACACCCCTGCTGTCCCTAAACAGATCCTCCTTCGTCATGGCGACGCTGAAGGTCATTGTGCATGAGGCACGTGACCTCCCCACCATGGATCGCACCACCGGCCTTGCCGACCCGTATGTGACGTTAAAGCTTGACGATATGGAGTACACCACGGAGATTGTGCGTCGGACGCGGCACCCGGTGTGGGAACGCAACTTCCGCTTCGACACACCAGACCTGCTTGTGCTGCAGGAAGATCCGCTGGAGGTGCGCGTATACGACCACGACATCATCAGCCGTGATGATATTATTGGTCTGGTTTGTCTGGATGTCAACTCCATCTTGTACGACGAGAACCCGTTTTTAAGTGGGTGGTTCCCGCTGATAGACACCGCCACGGGGCTGCGGGGGGATATTCGGCTCACGGTTCGGGTGAAGTTTCACGCGGCAGACAACCCCTTGGCACCAGTGCTCCCCGAGCGATATATCCAAAGGGTACGCATCCCAGTCATTGCGGCGTCCCCGGCGCCAACGCAGCATGCCGGAGGTACCAACGCGAGTGGGTTCAGCGAGTCTCCTATGCTTCCCAGCACACGGGGCACGTCGTCGCTATCGCCGAGCTTTTCCTCTCCGCTTCTCTCACAGCAGCATCACAAACACCGCCACCCACGCTCACACCGCCTGGCTTCTCCTTCGAGCCCACTACCCACCGCCACTTCGTCTCCCCGCACACGGGAAGGGGATCTCGCAGAGGCTTCTGGGCGTGCGAAGGGAAACGGCGGACCGGTCGAGGCGGAGGTTGGTGTTACCACCGAGCGCTCAGGACAGCGGTATCGCATTCGCCCAGTGCGCGGAACAGCAGCTGGTGTCACCCCTCCTCCCATCTTTCCACCCTCCCCAGCCGCAGACCGTGCTGGCTCCCCTACTTCCGGCACTCACGGTGGCAGCGCCGATAATTCGTCGGCACAACGTGTCGCCTCTCCGAACTCCCGTCGTCAGGCCCTGCCGCCCTCTTCCTCGCTACCGCTCGTTCCCGCCCTCCCGTTTTTGGCACTGGAGCAGGACGTCGAGGAGCCTCTGATGGCGGCTCGCGTGGAGCATCCGACCCTCTCTGCGGACGAGGAAGGCGTGCGCATCTTCAGCGTCTGGCGCCTCGACCCGGCTGTGTACCGTGTGGAGTCGACCTACACCATGCTGGAGGAGCTGATTGTGAAGGCCGATCCAGAGCACTCCCGCCTCACAAACCTCCGTTCTACCCGAGCCACGAACGAGGCCCGCCTCGTGCAGCTCTTCAAGCTCAGCGGCAAGGTGCGCCGTCAGCTCACGCGCAAGGTTGTCGAAATGCGCTGCAACGCGGTGCTGGGGTACGTGGAGGAGTTTGACATGGAACCGAACGGCATCATTGTCCGCGCGTACGGCACGCCGTGCGTGATTTCCCAGGTGAAGTACGTGGACGAGCGGCGTGTCAAGAAACTCCTGAAGCATCACCAGCGTTTCTTTGGCAGCATCGACACGGACATGAGCGGGATGCACACCCCGCAGACCTCTTTCGCGTCTGCAGGCGTAGATGGGTATAGTCCGCCAGGGCAGCAGCTGCAGACACGCCATGGGCACCAGAAAAGCAGTGCACGGCGTCATCACACCACATCTCGCAACGACGCACTGAATCTACCCCCCTCGGTGCTCATGCCCTTTGTGCGCGCTGCAGGGTTGGGCGACGCTGTTCTTCCTCATTCCGGACGCGGCACTCGCCTCACGTCCCCGTCGCCAGAAAGTCACGGGCCGCCTTCTACCACGGCTGTGACGGAGAGCCCCGCGGTTAGTGTGGCCGCGACGCCGTCCGCAGGGACCACCCCACATCTCTCACCACATGCCACTCCCCCGCACGCGGCGGCGCACGGCGTCGCGGGCTCGGTTCCGGATCGGCTGCCACCACAGATCCAAGCATCATCAAGCGCACCGGATACTAGTGTCAGCGCTGTTGTTGCCGCTGCCACAGTGGTTGCTGCCGCCACCAAGGCGGCCGCCGCCTCGCTGCCCTTTGCAAATCCATCTGGCCCTCTGACGAACGTTTTACAGTCCCTGGCGGGAGGGTCGCCTCTCAGTCCGCAGCAACAGTTGTCGCAACTCCAGAACGAGGAAGCCGGCGCGGTGAATGATGTCCACCCACCCCCTCCGTCTACCTCCACCACGTCTCCCACCAATACGGTCACAAGTCCGTCCATGACAGCCAAGGCGCAACCCACCAGTGTTTCAGGTGCCCCCGAGACGCACAACCCACATCCGCCGCCACAGCAGAGCACACCACCCTCATCTGCCTTGGTTTCAAACGCTCCTTTGGGCTTTCAAATCCCCGGGGCGTACGCGACCTTGCCACCGCCACAGCAATCCCTTTCGCTTGCCCCTGTGCAGCCCGTGCAGCCCCAGGCCCCTGCTGCGGTCGCCCCTGTTGGCGTCACGCGCGCCAACATTATCGTTCTGACGGTGAAGGACTTGCCCTCGGGATGCATCCTACACATTGGCGGCCACATTTGCACGCGCTCCGTCAAGATTGTGTCACGCGTCAAGTCAAAGCAGGTCATCTCGCAGGAGAGGGATGCGTGGTGGATGGAGCTGCGAGAGGAACTGCGCGCCAACGCCCGCGCATTCCACTGCAATGCAATCCTCGGCTACGAGGAGGAGGCGCAGTACCTCGAGGACGTTGCGGTGCTCTCGTTATTTGGCACCGCCGTGGTGCTTGACACGACGTTTCTTGCGATGCGGGCGGGGCCGGATTATCTCTACCATCTCGCCAAGGATCGCATGGAGCGACGTCGTGCGTGCAGCATCCTGCACATGTACCACGGCCCACACCGCAAGGCGCTCTCAGCGGAGATGGGGGAGCTCATGCACCACAGCATGTGCAACGTGTGCCACAACAAGCCTGTTCCGGACGTTCTCCTTGCCTCGTGTGCGTTGCCAGTGGACCTGGGGTGCGAGGGGCCACCGCGACTGGTTCAGGTGACCGTGTGCAAGGCCAAGCGCGACGCCAAGGGCGTGGAGCTCGCGACTACCATTTCACACGCGTTGCCATTTATCGAGTACGCGCTCCATAAGCAGCTCCTCTTCAACCTCCGTGTGATGGGCCTCAACGCTTGTTTTGGCATGCGCGTGTCGATGGTCCTCGGCCCCGATTCTATTATCGGTGTCCTCACAGGCACAGGCTGCCGGCTGAAAGGATTGCCCCTGCTGAGCTACCCACGCGTGGAGGTGCTTGACCCTTTAATCGAGGGAAAGGAGGCCGTCGTGCGACTGCGTGATGTCCTTGCACGACACAAGCGCGACCGTCGCGGCCTCGGCAGGAACAGCAGCAGTTCCCGAAGCAGCCGAAGTAGTAGAAGCTCGAGCAGCTCTAGCAGCACCTCCAGCAGCAGCAACAGGACGAGTTCCAGTGGCGGCTCCGTTGGCAGCAAGGCCTCGAGCGCCCGAGGAGGCGTCGCCAAGGTATCTGGCCGACCTAGAGGCACGGGCCGTTCCCATCGAGGTGCCAGGGATAAAGGGCGTGCCGGTGCTCGGGGACACACCAAGACGCAGCGAGCCCAGAAGCCTCATCGGCGGTCTTCCTCTGCGTCGTCCTCTTCGGAGGCCTCCGAGGACTCGGACATGGGCTCAGGCCCCACACCAGGGACCTTGTCCAAGACGGCGCGAGGGCGCGTGGGGCTTGTGAACGACTCGGCGACAAGGGAGAGCTCCCGCGGTGGCGCCACCGCCTCAACCGCGTCGGGTGCATCCAACACCACATCCTCTTCTTCCTCCTCGTCTTCTGGGTCGTCCTCATCCAGTGCAAGCTCGTCCTCGTCCTCGGAGAATGACAGCGGGCGCGACGATTGGGTTCCGAGCGAGGACTCCGACACGGACGTCTACGGCATTCATCGCCCCGCGTCAGAGGTGCAGCCTGTGGGCCGCGCACGGCTCGGCGACTTTGTCGTGAAAATTGACGATGAAGAGGAGGCGGAGATGATGACGGGCATGATTGGCCTCACTAACTTTGAGGACAGCCTTTTGCTAACCATACCGTACGTTCCCGAGATGGCCAACCTGTTCGACTGGCAGGAGCGCATCTCACTGACGCGCCGGTTCGCTCCGACAGGCGCCGGTGACGGCGGGCGGCAGGGTGACGTATTTGGCAGTGGTGGGGGCGGAGACGGCGGCTACGGCCTGTACACGGGCGGGGGCCCCACCCCCCTGACAACCCGATTGCTGGGGGACTGCTGTGTAGAAGCGAAGCGAGCGTTCGTTCACGCGGCCTGCCGCACCGCCATGCGCCACGGCGACACGGAAACCATTCGCGTCGTTGACTTCCGCCTCACCGCCTTTTTCGAGCCCACTTCACGAGAGCTGCAGCTCCGACTGGAAGGCTACCTGCTGGGTTGCAGCACGACTGGTCGCACGCGCTTAGCCCGTCTTGGCGACGCCGCGTACTGGCAGTGTCTGCGGAACCACGCCACGTTAAACTCGATGCGAGCCATCGACAGCCAGCGCCAGCACCTGCACTTACAGGCACAACAGCAGGAACAGCAGCAGAAGCAGGGTGCGACTCGTGGTGGCGGACGGACGGGCACCTCGGGTCACCCACACACCTGGGGTGGATCTACAACAGACTTTGGGCTGTTCCCTCACATGCCGTTTGTCGCAGAGGTCTCGGCTGCCTATGCGGCTGCTGCGGTGGCGGCGAATGAGACGCGGTCGACCTCGTCTGCTAGCAACTCCATCACCAACCCGAGTCTCGAGATGGACGACGGCGTTCTTGCAGTCGGCGGTGGTCAGAAAGGGCAAGGGGGTAGTGGCGGCAGCTTTGCAGGGGGCGTCGAGGGGAGCTTCCGCGGGGCTGCTGATGCGCCGACCCATGGCGTGCCCTCTCTTGCGGCGGCATTTGCAGGAGAGGTGGCGGGCGCTAGCTTTGGTCCAGGAGCATCTGGTATATTCCCAAGCAAGACCCTGGCATTGGCGGCAGCCGCCGTCGCGCACCTGAGTGAACGAGGGCCCCCACCACCCTCCCAATCTCCCGAGTACCTGCGCTACCACCTGCGCCGCCAACTGTTTCTTACAAGCACGGCGCCGTTCTCCTTCCCCTATGTGTTTGATACAGACGTGACGGCCCCGGTGGCATGGTCTGGCGGCGCGACCAACGCAGCCCTGGCGCCCGTGGTGGGGAAGCCAGATAGCATCGCGGCGCTGGGGCAAGGCCGGCAAGACGGTGTGTGGGGCGTAAATGGTAAGGCACCGGTCGATGGAAATGGCAGCGGTCTCGGCAGCAGCGTGGTGGCTGACAACGCGGCGTCTTCAATGGCGCCAGACGAGAAAAGAGGAGCCCCACCCGCCGGTGCCGTGACCACCCACACCACGGTGGCACCGCGGTATAGCGAGGACGGCATCAGCAGCTACGCCGATTACCGCGACAGTCGCAAGTATAACCGCATGAACATAGTGGCCCGTCGCTGGCGCGACTTTGTCAATGCCACCAGCAGTTCCCTCCTGAGCTTGATGGAGAAGACACGCGGGGACTACTACTACTACCATGGCGGGGGTGGTGGCGGCGTCAACGGTGCGGTGGGCAGCGGCTACGGCGGCGCCACCGCGCATTACGTGAACAAGAACAACAGAGCCCCCATCATTCGTGGCGAGTTCGCCAGCGGTGTCGCGCTCACCGACGGTCCCTCTGGAAACGGGGCGGTTGCCTCGGCAGAGGAAAACCCAAGGTTTGATCGGCCGACGGAGCGGCTGCCGCGGGACCTTGCGCTGCTGAACCGTCTGCTTCCCACGGTTGTCCTGACACCCTTGGACTTTGTACCGGGCTGCCCTACGGTGCGTTACGTTGGCCGCCTCTGCCAGCACTTCATTCGCGAGTCCAACGAGGTGGGCGATGGCTGGAACCTGGGACTCTTCTACGAGCGAGTGGAGCTGGAGATGACGTGCGTTGTGCAGGGCCTCGCCGCCCTCATGGGGGGCAACGCGGTGCTCAAGCACAAGGTCACGTATCATGAGATGGCCGACTCGGCGAACGCGAACACGGCGTTTCTCCTCGCCACGGTCACCGGGGACGTGGTGCTGACCACGGCGGTGCCTCATGAGAGCCTGGGCGGCCTCACAGACCTCGCAGGCGCGTTCTCGACGAAGTTTTCCCCTGAGCTCACGAGGAAACCTTACGCAGCGCGCCACACGCATGCAGCCGGCGTCCGTCCCAATGTGCCTCATCACAATAGTGTCGGAGAGAATGGCAGCACCACGGACGTCGATGAGGACTCACAAATCAGTCACTCAAGTCGCTAAGCCATTTCCCTTTCCTTGGCCAGCTGACCATCGAACCTCTACTTGGATACGTTCTGCCGCTCTCACACGGCTACTGAACCATGTGATGACCTCAAAAACCACAAGCGAAGCGAAGTAACGGAACAACCGTTGGTAAAGCACGCGCGGACAGCACTGACATGTCTTCCGCACACCAGTCTAAATCGATGCGGCACAGAAGACGGTTCCCCCCCCCCCCCCACGTAAACGCTTAGTGAATCCCTAATGTCTGCCGATGCGGTCACGGTTGACGGCCTGCGTGGGATGCTCCTACGTGCTGTGCGAGTGCTACCACCTTTGTTCCAGAAGGGGCAACGTCAGTGGTACGACAGACATGAAGCGACCAACCAAGTGGGAAAACGCACCCCAGCTGTCGTGACAGTTCCCTCTCTCTCTCTGTCTCATTATCCTATCTCCGCTCCTCCCTGTGTTCCCTGTGTTCCCTGTGTTTTTCTTTCTTTTTGTAAAGAATAGAATACAAAGAAACAACACACTTACACACGAGCGTGTGTCGCCTTCTTGCTATCCATCCAGCTTGTGGGGTGGAAGAAACTGTACCCACGGAATACACGTTGCCAGTGAGCATACCTCCATGTCGCAGCCCGCACGTCTTGCTGCCTACGGCAAGCGGAACCCATGTCGGCTCCCTCGTGGAGGTGCATTCCGTCTCCCCTACCGAGCGTGTGGGCAAACCCAAGCCCATACACTCCCGTCTCCTTTTTGCCTGTCAGTGAGGGCCTATGCAACGGGAGGGGCCGCACGCACAGGCGGTCCTGAGGCGCAGGACACCGAGGAGCGCGCCTACCCCCACGGCGCGGGTCATGCCTGGAAGGAGCGCGAGCCTTCTTCGTCGGCATCTTCGTCGTCATCGTCACACTCCGCCCACGCACAGTTTGAACAGCAACGAAAGAGCTTCCACCGGCACTCCTTCCACGAGAAAGGAAGCCACACCGGTGCCCGTGGCGACGGCAACCACACGGCCGGGGAGGACAGCAGCGGTGGGCCACACCCCGCCGGGGCCTCCACGTCCGCGACAGCCAAGGAGCGTCGTGACATGAGTCGGAACTGGGAGAATGCTTTTTTTGGCCGCGTGCACTACGAGGACGGCATGCACGAGCGCTTCCGTGAAGCCCTGGATGCCGAGGAGCACGAGCGTCTCGCCAGCAAGACAAACGCGGAGCTGTTCCCGGATTGGAGCCCCGACGAGGAGGCGCCACCGCATTTGTTTCACAAGCTCTCGCCAGCGCTGCAGCTGCGCTACATATTGAATCGACTCGCCATGGGCGAGCGCCGCGTGCGCTACGCACCAGACTACGGCAGCCTGTCCATGATGTACCAACTCAACCTTGGGGAACGCATGGTCGCGGAAGCAGAGGACTTGCTGAGGCAACTGGGCTGGATGAACGAGGAGCTTGAGGAGAAGATTGACGAGGTGAAGGCGGTCGCCATGAAGGTGAAGTACGACTACGACCTTGATTAGGGCCATACAGACACACAAAAAAAGAAGAAAGGCAGGCGACCGGAGAGAGAGAGAGAGAGAGGCACACAAGAGAGGAGAGAGAGAAGCGGGGTGCATTTAGCCCTGTCGCCCGTGGTGACGATGCAAGCCCACAAGGGGAAAACGTCATAGATATGGCTCCCTTCTGCTAGGGTTTGCTGCTTCTTGTAGGTCACCTCTCACAACATGGAAGCGCATGAGCCTGCACTCTCACTTCTCCTAAATTCGCCCTTGCCATACACTCTTAGAGAAGTAGAGTTCTTATTCCGAGTCTTATTTTTTTTTCTTCTTCTTTTTCCGCCTCTCTTTGATTTCCTTCAGCCTACCGCCCCATCTGTTTCTTTTATTCCCCCCATATCGGTATCATTTTACGGAGAGGCCACCACTCTTCTTCTTGTTTTTCTCAGCATCAAGCATTTCTTTTCGTTCTCGCAGACTTGGTTGGGAAAAAGAGTCAGGCAAGTTGAGGGTGGACAAGAATAAGCAAAGAAGGAGCGAATCGTCACAAAAATCAACGTAGAACATCCCCTCACAGCCAGGTGCCGAGAAGCGTCCCGAACGCAAGCACATCTCCGCGCTTACATACATCCGCAAAAAAAAAAAAAAACGAAAAACAAAACAGCTACATCAAAAATACACGCACACGAAATCTCATCATTATCCGAGAAACTGAGTTCATTAACAGAAGGATAGAACGGAGAACTGTCTCTCATACAACCGCCTTCACGGAACTCATGAGCGCCGAACGCAAATCCGGGAGTGCTGGCGCTGTGGGAGAGGACCTTCCTGCTACGGCACCAGTTTCAAGCACGCTACGGGCCTCTACAGGTTGGTCATCCGCGTCAGCGAACCCTCCTGCTGGCAAGGTCTTTACGGAGGCGGAGATTGCGGCGGCGGCGGCAGAGGCGCAGCGCACGTTACGGGAGCCGCGCTACGTGGCGTTGGCAGAGGAGGAGGAGCGCGCGCAGCAGGCCGCCGCAGAACGACGTCGGCAGCGCGAGGCTGCCGCTGCTGCCGACAGTGGCGATGCTGAGGCTCAGAAGCCGACCGAGAAGGAGCCACCAACAGTCGGCAAGGTACGCCCAGTCGCCCCTGGCTCGAAGGAGCCACGGCCGTCCATGCTCCTCAAGGCTGAGGACGCGCCAGCCGCTGCCGCCCCGGTAGCTCTCCCAGGCCCTCCCGTACTCGACCTGAATCAGCCCGAGAAGAAGGAGAAGACGAAGGAGAAGGGAGAGAGGGAGGCCATCCCCGAGGCACCGCAGTCTGAGGGTGCCAAGGCTAAGTCTACAGGTGGCAACGCTACGCGCAAGACCGCCGGCGGCAAGACGAAACCGTCATCGGCGGCTAAGAAAAGTTCTACCGCCGGAAAGGAAGCCAAAACAGGCAAGGGAACGAACACCACAGCAGCACCGTCCATCAGCAGTGTGTCGTCGCTGCCAGCCGTTGGCGAGGTTGTCAAGTCGGAGAGCCAGAACCTCGCCGCACGTGCGGAGCGGGCCGTGGAGCGCCACAAAGCCAATGAAGCCAAGGCTCTTCGGAAGTCGGTCTCCACGCTCAAGGCGCTCCTGGCCCAGTACGGTATTTCCTCTAGTGTGGTCCCGGTACTTCCCCTGGAGAAGAGCAGCGCTTGTGATTACTGCGTGCTCTTCTCAGGCCGTGCAAGCGTTGAGGCACACCTGCCACACGTGGCCCGAGCCCTTTGCGTTGCGGGCATGCGCGTCATCTACACAACAACCACACAGGCAGGCCGCGGGACCAGCGAGGGACGTGGGGAGACCCAGGAGAACGATGGCCAAGGGTTACCAGGATCGGCCGAGGCGGAGGATAGCTCGGCCACGCCTGCCGTCGAGGTGAAGCGCCGGTTGCGCAACATGTACTGCTTCCTAGTGGAGGCCGTCCCTGTCTCGGGCGACGCCGAGGTTGTCTCCCTGCA
Source organism: Herpetomonas samuelpessoai (assembly GCA_030849835.1). Taxonomy (NCBI): domain Eukaryota; phylum Euglenozoa; class Kinetoplastea; order Trypanosomatida; family Trypanosomatidae; genus Herpetomonas; species Herpetomonas samuelpessoai. Next base: position 290,222 of record JASAOC010002139.1, read on the forward strand.
TGTCTCTCTGCGTCCTGGCATGCACGACACCTTCTATGAGCACTACATTCACTACTACAACAGCGTCGCGGAAGGGTCCGGAGGTCATGACGGCACCGCCGTTGATCTCCCCTTCCCCACAGAGGCGGCCGCGCTCACCGATGCGCAGAAGAAGCGTCTCTTTTATTTTGTCCTGAATCACCTAGTGCACGAGAAAGCCGCCGTGCCGCAGGACACTGCGTCTGTCACACTGTTTCCAGCCCATGTCGATGCGATGCGTGACAAGATCTGGGAGGACTGTGTCGGCGATAAGCCGTGGAAGATCTGGAAGCTGCTGCAGGGCACCGACGAGACGGCGCTGGCCGCCTACTTTGGCGAGGAAACCATGTTCTACTTTGCGTGGATGAACCACTACCAGCGTTGGCTGGCCGCGGCGAGCGTCGTGTCCCTTGTGGCGATGGGGATGGGGTATCTGGGCGGCGGCGCGACGGCAGGGGCGTCCCCGTCAGCAGCGGCGGCGGCGGCGTCCATGATCGCTACGGTCAACCTGGACACTGGGGCCCGCGCTGCCGTCGCAGCGGCGAAGGCGCTCAACAACACGGTCCTGAACGCTACCGCAGCAGCAGCCGCGGCGGCGTCCTTTGCGGTGGCAAGATCGTCAGCGTCTGCGGAGGCGTTGACCGTGGTGGAAGACGGTGACGTTGTCGGCGCGGGATCTATGGCCGCGGAGGAGGAGGGCGGTGCCGCTTCCATGTACGGCCTGCCCCTCTTTTTACTCGTCCTGATTCTGGGCAGCGTGCTCTGCATCAAGATGTGGGAGCGTCGTTGCAGCATTCTGTACATGCGTCTCGGCCTCTTCCAGCCCTCGCTCAGCGGCAAGGACGAGGTGCGCCCAGAGTTCAAGGGAACGCGTGGCGAGAACCCCATCACGGGGGAGACGGAAATGCAGTTTCCAGGCTGGTTCCGTGGCTTGGTGCTGCAGCCTCTGTCCTGGGTCGTGATTGCCCTCTTCGCTGCATGCACGATCCTGCTCATGGTCTGCTTTGTGAATCTGGAGGGCTACACCTTCTACGACGCGGAGACGGGAGAGACGGGCTTCGCCGTCATTCCCGCGCTGCGTCGCTTCTCGCTTCCTGGCTGCATCTTTAACAAGACAGACCACCCCATCACCGCCCTGATCCCCACGATCCTCTACCCTGCGTTGGTGAGCGCGCTGAGCATGGCCTTCAAGGCGCTCGCGGAGAAGCTCACGGACTTGGAGAACTACAAGTACCGCGGGGAGTACATCCGTGCACTCACGCAGAAGCGCATCGTGCTCGAATTCATCAACAGCTACGCCAAGCTCTTCTTCCTGGCGATTGTGCGGCAACGCATCTCGGATCTCTCCACCAGCCTGAAGCTCATCTTCTGCACCTCTGTCTTCACTCGGCTCCTTGCTGACACAGTGATTCCTTTCATGCGCACGCACCAGGAGCAGGTGGCACGGCGACTGAAGCAGCGCAAGAGCGGCCAAAAGTCTATTGCAGACGCATCCACAGAGGGAAAGGGCGCGGCCGCGGGAGGAGCGCTGGCGGTCCACACGGACTCCACGCGTCACGGCGGCAGCTCCGAGTCTGCGCTGGACGAGTTCGATGAGCGTCTTGCTTCCTATGAAGTGTACTCGGACTATATTGAGATGGCCGTGCAGTTCGGCTACATTGTGCTCTTTGCCGTTGCGTTTCCGCTGGCCCCGCTGGTGGCCTTCTTGTCTAACATCATCGAGATTCGTTCCGACCTGTTTAAGCTCTGCTATGTGGTCCGCCGCCCCGTGCCTCGCCTCGGGCTTGCGGAGAATCGCACGTGGGTGGGCGTATTTAGCGTGATGGCCATCGCCTCGGTCATGACAAACATGATTCTCTTCGCGGTCAGCGCCACCCCGATGATTGCCCGACTGCTCCCTTCTTGCTTCGCGTACCAGTACGAGACGCGCTTTGTGGAGAGCGCGAATGCCATGCAGGTGTTCGCGACGCCAGTCCTCATCCGGGGTATGGGTCGCTATGCTGTCTTTGACGCGGTCGTGGTAGAGCACGTCGTCCTTGGTGTGGCCGTGTTTCTTTTCTGGCGCATCTCTGCGTTCCCCAAGCAGGTGAGCGTGTACTTGGAGAAGAAGCACTATGAGAAGAGCAAGGCGGCCGCCGCAGTCTCTGGAAAGGTCAAAGCGAATTAACAGGAGCTTTTGGACATCAAAGAGTATTTTTTCTCTCCCTCAAGGTCAACTCTTGATTGATTTACTCGGCGTTATCATTTGACGTAGTCTTGTTGCTCCTTTTTCCCTGTATCGCTTTTTTTTTTTCTTTTGCGTGACCACATTTCTCTAGCTACACATTGTTGCCTTCTCTATTTCACGTTCGTGCTCTCCTTCCTTTCCATGTTTTGCAGTGACTGACTCCACGGACCGAAGCGCAACATCACAACCGCACGCGAAGGTTGCCCCGAACGAGTTCACGGAATCGAGTGACGGAGCAAGCGGCATAGCTGTGCGTTCGCTGCAGCCGCCTGTCTGGCAGCTTCCGCCAGCACCGCACCCATGAAACTTTGCCAACACTTAATTTTTCCCTTTCTCAGGGAGCCCTTTTTTTTCTCCTTGTACGCATTCCTGTATCCACATACTCTCCTCCCCTGTCGCGCCCGCGTACTGGACGCAACAAGAACAACAAACAACAAAAATGAAGTACACACACACAGACACACATAAGGGGAAAACAACGCGGAAAGGCAGATCGGCGCAGTGTGGCATGACAACCGAAAGGCAGGGCTCAACGCCTTGGTGATGGGTGTCTTGACAACTGCAAAAGAAATGTGCGCGTGGTGAGAGACACATTGTGTCCCGATAGAAGCGTCTTCTTCTTCAATAAGCGCCGAGCCTCATTTCGTCCAGCGAAAATAAGCGAAAAAAAAAAAGACGGTGGTGCGCCGTGAAAATGCACTGCGAGCCGACTCCTCGGCGTTGTATTGGCTTTTCTGCATTGAGACGGCACCACCGCTCGCTTCTCCGCACCCTCTCTTTGCCTCGGTTCCTTTACCCTCTTGCACACGCACACGCACACGCACAAATATAATATGTTCGTCCCCGGCAACGCGAACGCATAGCACGTGACAGCCGTAAGTGAAAACGCTTCTCGACATCTACGTTCACTATTTCTCTCTGTCGTTGGTTCCCCTCCGTTGTGTATCGTGCCTTTCTCGCTTGAACTGCAGTCTTTCAAAAGCTATTCCTATTAGTTTTCCCCTAGCAGGAATCCTCTTTTCCTGAAAAGTTCCTCCTCACTTTTTTTTTTTTTTTTTGGTGTGTTTCTTCTCAACTCCATCTTTCCTTGTTCGCGCGATGATGCGCGTCAACATTCAGAGCTCCCACCCGGAGCAGTGCATTCATGGCCTCGAGCTAAATCCGGATACCACAGTGGACACCCTCCGCAGTGTGGTCGCGCACCGCTACCACGTGGACAACGATCCGGCCGTGGTGCGTCTTCTCTATGGCGGCCGACTGATGCACAACGGAGCTACGGTGGGCAGCTACGGCGTGCGGGATGGCAGCTCCATTCATGTGGTGGCTCGCCCCGGAGCCGCGTCACTCCCCTCGGCGTCGTCATCGGCTGCTCCGCAATCGTCATCCCAGGCGGCGGGTGGCGGTGGCGGTCTTGGCGGCATGAACTTTGACCTTGGCAACATCGACTTGGCGCAGTTGGGTCGTGCGATGCCTGGCCTCGTCAGCAGTTTCACCGCGCAGAACAACCCCAACCGCGCCGCTCCCGCTCCCGCTGACGGCGCAGCAAACCTCAGCACGGCGTCCAACTTGCTCGGCGCCCTCTTGGGTGCCGCCGCCCAGCAACGTGCGTCCCCTGCGCAGGCCACGCCTTCCAGCCCGCAGGGGAGTGCACGGGCGAGCGGCGGTAGTGGGGGCGGCAGTACGTCCACGGCCGCGAACTTTGGCAACATGGCGTCCGAGTTCCTCAGCAACCCTGCTGTAACCGGGGCTCTTGCCGGCCTGCTGGGAAACATGACCAGATCCACGGGCAGTGCCAGCGGCGGCACCAGCAACCCTTCCACCCCTGCTGCTGCTCCTGCTTCTGCTGCCAGTGCGGGTGTTGCGGGTAGTGCTCCCAGTGTTGGCGTTCATCAAGGAGGCTTCGGGCTCAACTTCACTGGCGCGAACGCTCCCCCTACCCACACGTCACCAGAACCGCCTGTGAAACCGCCCTCATCACCAGCAGCACCGCCATCGCCACCTTTCTCCATCACAGCACCCACCCCTGCGGCGGGCACCGTTCCGCTCTCCGGTCCCTACTTTGTGGAGCATCTCATGGACGCTGTCCAACAGTCTGGCACGGATATGGGCGTTGTGGGGATGGGCTTCCTCATGGGCAACGCTTTGAGCTTGCAACCGCTGCGGCAGCCGCTTGCTACTGCATGGCGTGAGTACAGCACACGCCAGGCAGCCGTCGTTTTCCCAGAAGACGTGGCCTTCGCGGAGCGCCGCATCATCAGCCTGGCGGGATCGGAAGGGGAGCGGGCGTACGCGGCGATGCTCCGTCAGCCGGATATTCAAACGTTCCTCCGTGCCCAAGGTGGCGTGAACTCTGCGGCGGCCCTCAATACCCTCCACGGTGAAGTTCGCAAGTTTGTCAAGAGCCTCTGCCTCCGCCTCATGCGCTTGGCAAAGACACCATCCGGCGAGATGACGGACACCCAGTGGGCTTACGCACTACGCACCCTGATTGTCTACCACGCCGGCCTCTTCCAAGAGCGCGCGCCGGACTGGTTCCCCACTGGTGGCAGCGACGCAGCCGTTGGATTTCTTGTCACTGTCATCACACGCGAACTGCAGGAGCGGAAGCCCAACAACTGGCAAACCATGCTCGCGATGGCGCCGGCCATGGTGCCGCAGCTGGCGCGGTCTTGGCACCAGGAGTACCGCACCCAGCTGCGCGACGGCGACAACGACTTTGAGTGTTTCTGGAACTACCCCACGAGTAAGGATATGGCCTGTCGCGATGCGGACGAGGACACCCATGCTCGTGCGATGTCCCAGACACTTTCGGGCAGCATGGACCACGACGACGATTCCTTTGCCAACGCACTCGCCGAGGAGCTCATGGCGGAGCATCAGTCCACCGCTGCCCCCATGACGAAGGATGCGGCGCTTGAAGCCGCCATGGCGGAGTGGATCGAGGTTGCTGGCATGCGTCCATCCGTGGCAGAGGAGCTGGAGGCGGCGCTGATGCTTGCCGGCACTCCGTCGGCCTCGGCACCTGCCCCCGAATTCGAAGGGGAGGCGTCTGAGAACCCGTCCGCGGTCTCGTCCTTGTGGACTGAAATGTCTTACAGCCGCCGCCGTTGCTAACGTGAAGTCGTGTATTGCTATTTTCACTCTCTTTCCGCAAGGCACCCGTCAACATATCTTATCCTCGGCACACAAAGAAACTCAAAACTAAACAACGGGAAAATACAAACACACACACATACGGGAACGTGGGCACGCACCAAACACAAAGGACGGCTCCATTGATATGGAGGCGTCACAAGGGTGTAGGACTAGGCCGGGGCGTGCGTTGCTGCGTCTTCACGTCCTCGCTCAACGTGGAGGACAAGTGGACTGATATGGCCGAAAGCCCCCGGGTACCTCAGCATTCTGCACTGTCGCTTGTGCGTGTGTATGTGTGTCTGCGCGTGTTTCTTTCCATGACTGCGAGTGCAACCAAGACTCTCCCATTGCATTTCTTCCTCATCCTCCTCTTCCGTTCCCGACAGCATTCGCTCGGACGATCCTCTCCGCCCCATGCCCGGTCGGTGAAGACGGGGGTGGGGTCAGACCACTTGAGCATCGACAAAAGGAAACCTGCCGGTTTGTTCTTTCGACTTATCTGCTTTCACGTGTTGTCTTCACGCCTGTCACGGCAAACCGACTCGGGCTGTCTCGTGGGGAGTGCAGCAGTTGACCTAACCAGTGGAAACGGAAGTCGGAGCGACGAGGATTCATGGGAGCTGGCAAGCGAACTCGGCCGGATGTGAGCGACGAGAAGAAATGGGCTCACTTCTCCTACTCCAATAGCTTTTTTTTTTGTCTCCCCCCTTTTAACTCGTCGAAAATCAAGCCACCAAGTCATAGCGCGTGCACAAACACAAGAAAGAGAAAACTAGACGTCCGTACAAGCAACGAATCGAACTCATTTGGAAGAGAACAACAGCAAAGTTTTGAACCTATCGCCTTTATCCTCAATGAGTACTGCAGCCTCAAGGACGTTTCGCAAGATTGTTGCGAACAAGTACTCTACCAATTTTCGTGAAGCGACAGCCATCGTTTCAGCTGCCATGGCGCAGGAACTCAAGCCCACGGAGGTGCTCGTCAAAAACGCCTACTGTGGCATCAACGCCAGCGACATCAACTTCACCGCGGGCATCTACCAGCCTGATGTGAAGCCGCCCTTTGACTGTGGCTTTGAAGCGATTGGCGAGGTGGTCGCCGTGGGACAGAAAGTGCGCGACCTGAAGCCCGGGGAGGCGGTGGTCACGCAGAGCTATGGCGCCTTCAGCGAGTTTCAGGTGGTGCCTCGCCGTCACGCCAAGCGTGCGCCGTCGCTGGCGAAGGAGTGGCTCCCGCTGGACCTGAGCGCCACGACCGCGTCCATCGCGTTGCAGGAAGTCCTGAAGCCGCAGAAGGGGGAGCGTGCTGTGGTGACGGCGGCCTCAGGGGGCACAGGGCAGTTCGCGGTGCAGCTGCTCAAGCAGGTGTACGGCTGCACGGTGGTGGGGACGTGCTCCTCCGCTGCGAAAGGAGCATTTCTCACGGACACCCTCAAGTGCGACGGTGTGGTGAACTACCGCGAGTGCACCGCAGGACGGGAGCCCGGCAAGGCCTCGTCCAAGGCGGTCGCCGACGCCATCAAGCGCATCTACCCCAATGGCCTCAATGTCGCCTACGAATCGGTTGGCGGGGACTTATTTCAGGCCGTTGTTCATTCCCTGGCCCTTCGCGCGCGCATCCTGTCCATCGGCAGCATCGCGGTCTACGCACAGGGCTCGACCGTGTCTCCTGGGGGGACGTCCGACGGGGCATGCACGCCAGCGCCGCAGAAGCCGCTGCCCCTTCAGCTCCTCTCGCATAGTGCCACGCTACACACCTTCTTCCTTCCCCACTTCGCCAAGCACGCCCCGAAGCACTTTGAAACGCTCTGCCGCTACGTGCAGGACGGCGTCATCACAAGCTGCGTGGACCCGGCAGAGTTTGTTGGACTGGAGGGCGTGTACGACGCCATTGACCACATGTACACGCAGAAGAACACGGGCAAGATCATTGTGAAGCTGTGAGAGAACCTTCCATCACTCCTCTAAATTCTCTGAAGAGAAACCCTACGTATATCGACGTCAAAGAAAAAATCATAGAAAACAGAGTCAGGGCTATTTGCCGAATGGGGCAACCACAAAAAGCAGAGGGGGGTATCCTTGTGTTTCTGGCGGCGCGCGTTGGCCGGTGCCTGGCCTCGTTCGGGCAGCCCGCGCGCGCCTTCCTCCGCCCGCGATGATTCGGCCTTTCCTCCTCTTTTCGAGCAGTTTCTCCTCCCGTCTTCTAGGTAGGTGGGCTCCCCGTTGTCCTCGGGGGTGGGCCGACGGGGCGGTCGGCCAGGCCCATGGTTCCCCACGCCAAAGAGGACGCATCAGGCCCAGGCGACGCGGCGCCAGCCTACCTAGAAAGCGAGGGGAGGAAACAGGAGAGAGGCGGACGTGCTGCCGGTTCGTCGCATTGCGTCGTCACTGCGGCGTTTGGGGTTCATGAGGCACGCGGGCGTGCAGGAAAGTGCCGCCGTCTGGCAGCAAATTTGTGATTTCAGTTTCGCACCGCGTCCCTCTCGTATGGTTGGGCGGTCGTTCAGCGTCATTCTTTCTGTGTTGCATTGGGGTAGAACTGGAGACAAGACAGGCGGTGGGGGCCTGGTGCGCGGGGTTGCGGTTGGGGGAAAATGGGGGTGAACGGGTTGGGGTTGGGGAGGGGGGGGGGGGAAGGAACAAATGGCGTTCTTTTTTTAAAACCCAAAAGCTCTAAAAAAGAAGACAGGTGAAAGTAATATCTAACAAATCAAAAGTATTCAGAGAAAGATGGCCCGTCATTGCGGCGGCGAGTCAGACGAGATGTACCGTCACGGAGTTATCAGACGTGGATGCTCCAGAGGGGCGCTTGTGCCTTCCTTGACGCTCAGTCATTGCGGCCGCGCGCTTCACCGTGTGTGAGGCTCTCTTTGGACGTGTCCGCGGTGCCGCCGTCATCTCATTTTCCGTGTCTGTCATCGGTTGGTGCTCGAGCGTCCCCTGCGGTCCATCCTCCTGCCGCTGCCGCCGCTGCCGTTCTTCGACGAGGCGCAAGCGCTTGCGTTCCGCGGCGCGACGGCGGTGGCGGATGGAGTCGCAAGGGTCCGCCACGTCCTTGAGAATGTCACGACCCGTCATGACAAAAGAACGGTAGGAGAGCACCGCGGGAGACACGGTCATAAGCATGGCGATGGTGCGGTTCAAGAAGTCCCAGTCATCTTGCTGCTCTTCATACGAAAGCGGCCATGGACGCGCTTGCCACGGCAGCAGAACCGGGGGCTGTAGACTAGAGACGCTGGCGGCACTGTCGCGCTTTGGTCGCGACTTGCGTTGCCGCTTGGTGGTGCTATCATTTCTCCGCTTTGGTTCCGTCGCCTCTGCTGGGGTGGGCTTTGCTTCTGTTGGTGCCGCCCGGGCTTTGAGGTTGCCCCGGCGCCGGCGCTCTCTTGTCGGTGGTGGCGTTGCCGCTTCTGCTGCAGAGGATGCGGAGGTGGAAGTCACATCGGAAGAGGAAAGAGGTCCTTTCCCAGTGAAGGACGACGCCGCGAGAAGTCTCCGCGGTAACCGAAGCATCTAGTGCCTTTTTTTTCTTCGTGATGATTCGTGTCAGCAGCAGATGTTTCAGCACAGAATCGAGGTCAACCCAACGAAATCTAGGGGGGAGTGGGATAAAAGATAGCGCCGATGGCGGGCGGAGAGAGAGAGGTGGCGCTCCGCGAGATGCTTGTGGAAGTTCTCGAGGGTGAAATCCCCTTTTGTGAACCCCTGTCCCCTGGCGTCGTCTGAACGCCTGCTACGCACGGTATTCGCCGCTTCCCTGGCTCACAAGGTCCAGATGGCGAGATACAAGTCAGTGAGTGTTTCTTGTGTTTCGGCTTGTGTTTGATGGATTGTGAGCAAGAAAAAAGAAAGTGAAAGAAAGAAAAACCACTAGAAGCAAAAATGGAGAGTCGTTAGCAAGCACGACTACAGGACCACGAAAGCGAACGGTGCGGACAAGGAGAGGAAGTGAATGATGAGGAGTCAAAAACGATAGCGAAGCTCGGCATCACGGGTGGGGCCCGTGCGTGTGTGCGTTCGTGCAGTGGAGCAGAACTACGTGAAACGTGAGCGTGAAGTTTCATTTTCCCTTCTGTTTCATCTCGCGCCTCCTTCCGCGGCGTGCAGTCCCGTTGTGGTTCGCGCGGAGGCACCCCAAAGACGCGGTCATCCATGCAGCGGAGCGTCGAACCAGCTTCCTTGTCAGTTTCACACTCTGATGGTGCTGCACGCACAGCTGGTGCGTCTGCGAGCACAGAGATGAAGCGGACACCCTTTTCTCTCGTTTTTTTCTTTCAAGTGCACTTTGTGTTGTTGATGGGTCTGTCGTAGAAGAAGGAGGGGGAGGGAGGTAACGAAGGAACAGAAGGGATATGTCCATATCCGTCTTCTTAAAAGGGTCTATCTATACGGAACAGGTGAAGGCAAAGGAGCGTACCAGCGAGGGAGAGAGAGAGAAAGGAAAAGAAAGAAGAGACAAAAAAATCACCTAAAAGCAAAGCGCCAATCCACCCACAGTGGGTAGCGAGCAGCACACACGCGCATAACACAAAGAACCTCAAGAGGAAGCGCAAAGACTGTCGCCAAGCAAGACGAGAAGACAACAAGAAACGACAATGTAGCACAGGTAGGCGTGAGTGGTTGTTTGAAAGCATCCAGAAACAGAGGAAGGGAGGCAACAAAAGTGGAAAGGGCATCCGGTTGGCGCGGGCCTTTTTTTCAATCAGAGGGGAGGGAGGGGAACATAGCGGAGGGGGTCCTTCCCCGCCCCTGTCGTCAGGCACCCGAGACGTGAACGCAATGAAATGGGGAACCAGGGACTTCCTCGAACACAAAGATCAGCAGGATCGACGAAGGGCCATGGGGGCGGGGAGTACGTAGACGAACATCGTCCGCACGATACGACGCGCGATGCATCCACAGCGGGAAAAGGAAGGACGGAAGAAAGAAGAGCAATGGCCATAGCAGCTAGCAAGGGTGGGGATGATCAACGGGCGTGAAATCTTTCTCACTGCCCCCCTCCCCTCCCCAGGAAGAAGACGCGGGAGAGTCTTTATTCAACACAGTCAAGGTCCTCGCACACTTCCAGATCAAGACGGAGACCCAACAGCTCAAAGCAGAGCTTCTCACTCAGCGTCACGAGAAACCGCTTCGGGTACAGCACCGCAAGCTCGCGACAACGGACCGAGTGCGTCTTTTCCTGGGAGCGAGCCAGGCGGGCGAGCGCGGTGAACACCTCGGACTCGCGCGCCTTCAGTCCCTTTCGCGCGTGGTGGTAGTCCGGCGTGTACTTGTGAAGCGCCGTCTCGGGCACCTTCACGAGCTTCACCCGAGAGATGGCAATGTCGGCCATGCCGTCAACGGGCGCTCCGGTGCTGTGCTCGCCAGGTCGCAGACTGCGCCCGTTCATGTTGCTGCTGACATTGGAGAGGATGCGGTGGTGGTAGGTGGCGCCAAGGGTGACGCCCGCGCTGGTCCCGTTCCCGCTGCCGACCTCACCGCTCAGAATGGTGTGCGCAGGTGGTGTGGACAGGTGCGACATGTTCGACATGGTCGGCGCGTGGTACGGTGGCCGGCCGCTGCTGTGCATGTCCCTGCCACCGCTTGGGGATGACACACCGCCGCTGCTGCCGTGCTGGAGCTTCGTCATGGGGGAGACAAAGGTGCGGAGCTCGTTGCTCATGCCATGGGGGATCGTTGGAGTCGCCAGGGACGCCGCGCCACGGGCGACGTGGTCACCAGCAGTCGAGGCCCACGTCGCAGCGAGCGCGTCAAAGCTGACCTGCGAGTCGTCCCGCCGTGCCGCCCCCGTCCCCAGGGCGTCGTCTGAGCTTGCGTCGTTGTCATTGTCCGCGGCGGAGTCGAACTCGCCGGAACCGAGCGGATTCTCCATGAAGAAGCCGTCGTCGTGCGTGATTTCCCCGCCAAGCACCACCGTGGCGGCCTTCTTGTCCTCCTTCTCTTTTCCTCCCTGCCGCTTCCGGGTGTTGTTGACGGAGGCGTAATGCCACTGGCTCATACGATCAATGAGGTCAATGAGCTCGTAGGACTGCACGGTGCGGCGCTGGTACTCGGTGAGCCTACCGCCGCCGTGGCCTGCGCGATGCGGTGGCGCCGCACGCCCCCGTGCCGGCCGGCCTCCTCCTACAGAGGTCTCGTTGCTGGAACCCTCCTCCAAGGAAATGTCCACGGCAGAGACGGTGAGGTCTGGGTAGCGCGCCGCAAAGTTGTTTGCCTCTGTTGGCGAGGCTGACGAGGAGATGGCGGATGCAGAAATACCGTCCTCTTCGACCCCGGCGCCCGTGTGAAAGACTTCCTTGAGGACAAAGTAGATGCCGGCGCCCACCAGGAAGGGTGGCACGTCGTCTAGGGAGTTCGCGGTGGGGAAGCACTGGTAGAGGAAGTCCTCCACAAATGCGTACGTCTCGCGGCAATGGCGGTCCAGATCCGGGTCATTGGGATTCATAAACTTCTTTGGGTTCCAAATCTGGCCCACGAAGCTCAAGTCCTTGCTCGCCTCCCGCAGCCATTCTCGCTCGGACCGAACACAGTAACACGCCAGGATCATGGTGTTGCGCTGCATGACGCGCTCCAACCGACTCTGCCGCTCTTCCTCAGTGCGGAGTTGGCGCTGCTTGAAGTCATCGTGCGGAGTGTGGCTGAACAGAAGTTTCCACGCGTAGATGGCGGCGGCGGTGAAGATTCTGCGGGTCATGCTGTACGCCGTACCCCATCGCTCAAACGGCCGAGTGAAGCTCTTCACAACGGGCATGTCGTTCCCCAGCTCGTTCGCGTCAATGTAGCTCTCGTAGCGCACCGACAGCGGGATCGTGCGCTGGCGCAGCAGGGGTGCGGTTGTCGGGCTCGACGGGCTCGCGGACGCGCTGTTGCTGCTGCTACTGTTGTTATTGACAACGGGGCGAGGAGGGCGAGAGCTGGTTGCGCTGATGTTGCCGTCCAAAGGACTACCAGGAGAGAGGGGAGAGGACCATGACGGCGTTCCTGCGTTCGCTGCGCCACCGAGGGTTGCGTGGTAGTGCATGTATTTGCGGAGCTTGGCGTAGGGAATCGTGTAGACACCAGCCTTCTTCTCCTCCTTCCGCTTCTTCTCCAGGCGCTGCTGCCGCGCTTCCTGCGCCGCGAGCTCCGCGTCTTCGTCCGTGCCAGGGCGGGGCATGCTCGGGCTGGCTTCTCGGTCAGGGGACATGGAGGCGGTGGGTGGCGCCTTCTTGGGTTTCAGCCCCGCCTCTTTCCCTTTGCCCGCAGTGCCACCGCCGCGAGCGCGGGAAGCCGCGTGATGGGCTTCTTTTAACCGGGCGTAGCCCATGGGCGGCACCACAGGATAGCGGTCCGCGGCCGTGCGCACGATGAAGAGCAAGGGCTGTGGCGCACGCAGCAGACGGTGCATCACGGACACCTCAAAGTTCTCCGCGTCGCTGTTGTACGACACAATGGCTTTGGTCGAGATCCCGTGGGAGAGGAGCGGCAGCTTTGGCGGCACAGGGGCAGCGGCGCTGCTGGACGGCTTCGGCGTGGTCGGTGTGTTGGCGCTGGTGCCGGCGGGCCGTGGGGAGTCGCGCGAGGCGTTGGGCGACGAGGCGACGCCGCCTTTGATGTTCTTGCGTTGCTCTCGCGCCTGCTGGAACCGATCGCGCGATGTCAAGGCGGTGGTTGGTGATGAAGACGCCGCTCCCTTACGGATGGGTGAGTTGGCCGGTGGCGTTGACAGCGCGTGTCGGGATGGCGAAAAGACAACAATATCAGGCACGTCGGCTGTGGTGCAGCCCTCGGTGAGGAGTTTCACAAACTCTGCGAGACGCTGCTCGCGTGCCTGCTGCTCAGCCGCCTTGAGCGCCGCCAGAGCCGCTGCGGTGGATGTCTGCGAGCCGGCCGTCTTCCCGGGCTTCTCCGCGGCTGCCTTCTTCTTTTTGATGGCTGCGGGGGCACTCTTGGTGGGGCTGCCTGCTGACGCGGTGGCTGACGCATCGTTCATCGCCCGCGCGTGCATGATGGCGAGTGCAGTGCGCAGACGGCGTCGTCGCACCACCCAGACCAGAAAGCGGCGCACTCGCCCCTCCAACACTTGACGTTGACGTTCCGCGGCCAGCGTCGCGGCGGCGGCGGTACGTTCCTGACGAATGCGCGACCGTGCCGCGTACGCGCGCCAGCACTTGGCGATGCGCGAAACTGCGTCGGCTCGACTCACGCTGACCAGCGACGCGGAGGTGGGCCGCGCCGTTGACGCACTCGACAGCTTCCGCTGCGGGGTGCTGTGGCCCAGCGGCCCGGTGGGTGGTGGTGTCCGTGCGTTCGCGTTGTCCGTCTGCGCGGAAAGAAAGGAGGAGGAACCAGGGGAGTGCAGCAACACCACATCTTCTTGGCTGACTTCGTCGAGGCGCAACTTACGGGACGGATCTTCGCCCTTGGGAGGTCCCTTCTGCAGTGGCTGTGCCGCGGCCTGCTTGTCGGGCGATGAGAGGCTGTTTCCCTCGCCCTCCGACGGGTGGTGCCGGTCGCGCTGCTTGGCCGGCTCTGTGGCGGGCTCAAAGCCAGGCGGTGAGCCGGCGGAGCGCACCGAGTCAAGGATCTCTCGCGCCGGTTTCGGCAGTGGGGTGTCAGAGTCCGCGCGCGCGGGACTGCGCTTCTGCGACGGCTTCGCGGTGCGTTCGCCAGCCTCCAATGGCGCGGTGTTGGCGCTCGCGTCCGCGCTTTCTGTGGCCAGCGGACCAGCGAGCGCTGCCGTGGTCGTGGAGCTGTTGGTGGCGTCGGACTTGGACCCATTGCCGCCGGCCTGCGTGGCGTCCGTCTTGCCCCCCACCGCCGTCGCGCGCAGGCTGCTCGGGCTGCCTGCCGTCGACTCCGAGTCCGCGTCCGCGTTCACCGCCGCAAGCTCGCTGCTGGCGTGGAAGACGTTCGTGGCGGACATGGTCATGGTCGGCGGGGTCATGGCGGCGGCATTCAAGCTGACGGAACCTTCGCCCTTGCCACCACCAGTGCTCAAGGCGGCCGCGGAGTCTCCTGCTGCGCTGTCGAGCGACGCGTAAATGGCGGGCATCTGTGGCGAGTACGACGGGAAGGTCACGGGGCGCAGGTCAAGCCGCTGTCGCGCCTCCTGCTCCCGGGTGGTGGGTTCTGCCGTGATGACGTGCCAAATGTGCCGTGCCTTCTCCAGCTGGAGGACCCCTCCGTTCAGGTCCACGGAGGGTGGGCTTCCGGCCGCACTCGCCCGGGCCTTCTTGCTTTCCTTTTTGTTGGTGGGCCGCTTCGTGGCGGTGGTGCCACTGCCGCTGCCCGCCCCCACCGCCGCGGAGGCGGAGCCGGGTTTGGCTGGGGTGGCTCCTTTCCCGGCTGCATCCCCGCCCCCTCCACGCTTGCCGGCGCCCGCGCTGGACGACCGCATGCGCGGGCCGTTAGCTCGACGGCCCTTCGCTGCCGCTCCACTGGTCCGCTGCGTAGGTGCCGCGGCCGCCGGTGGGCTGCCGCGTGAGCTGCCATCCGCGTTGGCGGTGGTGACCGTCCCTGCGAGCGAGTCCTGCCCTGCGCTGCGTGCGCTGGCGAGGGCGGCGGCCGCAAACGTCGAGCCGCCACCGAGCACAAGCAGCGGTCGGGTAGTAGAGCCGCCGCTGGTGTTGTTCTGCGTCAAGGAGCCCCCATTCTGCGCCGCGCCGTGGAGAGGGCTCGACGCGCTGCTGAGCGAGGCGTCTGTGCGCTGCGACGCGAGCACGTCTGTGACGACGGCAAAGATGGGAGTCGACGTGAGCGGATGCGTCCCGCTCCCCAAGAGCCCAGCGGTGGAGTTGCGCTTGGAGCGTGGGGTCTCGTCGTTGCCCCCAGAGGACTGCCGACGGCGGTCCTTGTTCGACGCGGAGGTCTTGCCCGTTGTGGCCGCCGCCTTGCTCCCGCGGGGTGTCGTCGAGGAGCCCCCATTCCGTGGCGTGCGCCCGCCGCCTGCCTGCCGAGGGGTGTTGGTCGCCGGCGTGCCAAAGAGGTTGGCGGCGGTGCGCGGTGTGCGGTTGGCACCCGCTGCTGCACTGCCTCCGGGTGGGGCCGACGTGGACGTGCGACTCGAGCGCCGCGACCCTTTCCCGCTCGTCTTGGTGGTGGCGTCCGTGAGCTTGGAGGCGGGCAAGCGCGGGCTGCCGCTGCGGCCGTCGTCCTCGCCACTCCGCGGGGAGTACGCGGGGCAGAAGAGAGGTGTCTTGAGAATGTTTTCGTCAACAATGTGGACGTAGGGGGTGCTCTCGAGGGCCTCGCGGACAACGTCTCGCACACCCCGAAGCTCCTCTGCGATTTCCCGTTCTTGCTGCGTGACAAACTCAACGAACCCTTGCGGCGCTGTCGGGACACTGGGTGTCTGTGGCAGGCTGCTGCTTGCGGCCGTGGCCCCGGTCAGGGGACCCCCGGTCGTCGCTGCCGTGACACGGTTGGTGCCCGTCTGGTGATTCGCACCGTCGTGAATCAGGGCCTTGTGAAAGATCTCTTGGATACCTAGAGGGGGGATGGTGGGCAAGCCCGATGACGGCGACACCGCGGCGTCGCTAGACGGAGGGACGGAGGAGTTTTCTTGGGGCGGTGGTGTGAGAGCTGGACTGGCCTTGGTGTCCGCGTCTTCGCCAAGGGGTTGGCTGAGGTCACTGCCAGGAATCCCAGCGGAGGAGGCGTACGGCTGGCTAACGTTCGAGAGGCTCGGACCCAAAGCGATCATGCCGGCTGTGGCACCGAGGGGTTTATGCGCCTCGCTGGCGCACTCCCCCAGATTCAGCAGCAACTGCACGACGGCGGATTGAACCTCGCCCAGGCCCTCCGTCAGCGATTGTGCTGCTCGCGTGAGCTCTTGCACGCTCTCCGTGGAGGTGGCCATCTTGTCGCCGCTGCCTTTACTGCCGATACTCTCCGTGGACGCCTGCACACGGTCCCCTCCAGCAGGGCAGCTGCTGCCGTCCGCCGTGGCGGACTGGGCCGCCTCCGTCGCCTCGAGCACCTTGCAGGCGCCGAGGAAGTTGTCCACCGCGTGTCCGACGTCGAGGCGGCGCTGCCGGAGGACCTCCATTTTGCTGTGATAGGGCCGCAGGTGCTGCTCGCAGTAGGCTGTCATTCGGTCTAGATAGATGTCCGCCATGGAGCGAGCCCCGCTGCCGCCCGCGGCGTGCGGGGTGCGGGCACCGCTGCTGTGCAGGTGAGGCGTGGTGGGTCCGTTGGTGTTCAGCGAGATGTTGGGGCGGTTGTTGCTTGTGATGCGGCCCACGCTCGCGCTGCGTTTGCCTGCGCCGCCACTGGTCGCCGCCGCCGCGCGGCCCGTCCCTGGTGACTTGGCGCGCTTCTGTGCACCGGCTCGCCCGCTGGTGCCCCCGCCAGCTCCGCCACTGCTGGTCGTCAGAGGGTCCAGGCGGCCGGCGGTGGCGGTAGAGCTGATTTGCGGCCGGCGCCCGCTCAGCGTGCGTCCTGGTGCGTGTGCACCGGTAGTCCCCTTGGGTGTGAAGGCGCTTCCCAGGTGTGGCGTTTGAACTGGAGAGCCAGCGCCGCTGCCCCCTTGCTGCGCGTCAAAGGAATCCCGCGGCCCGGCAGCGGTAAAGGCGCTCGGCGGCTTCACAAACACCGCTACCCAATCGGGGTTGGGCGTCTCGCCAAGCTCCTCACACAGGGAGAGGTACGCCTGCACGGCCTCCTCGCGGCCTCTGGTGCCTGGGTGCGCGGCCCCACTGCTGGGGACGCCACTGCGACCAGACGGCGGCCGCTTCAGCGACTGCAGCGTGCCGGCACCTTTGGCAGGTCGGCTCCCCATATCCTCACGATGCGGGGTGCCCACAAGCACGGTGTCGGAGTGCTGTCGACCGTAGCGGTTATGTGCGGCGCCTAGGCCTCCGCCAAGGGCAAGAGAGGTACTCCCAGGAGTGGCATGGGAAGAGGACCTAGCATGCGTGCCAGCAGCGTTCTGCTGCTGCTGTAGGAGCTGCTGCTTGCGGCGGTTGGCGCGGGCGGGTCGCGATGGCGCCGGTGACGGGTCCGCGCGGCGATCGAAGACAATGGGACGAGCCTCTCGTCCGGCGCGTCCGGCAGCGCCGGTCGACGTCTTGCCGCCGGCCCCCAACGACGTCGTCCCGGGCGTGCTAAAGAGGTTCGCCCCGGCCGTCCCGGTGCTGTGGCCGCCCGTGCCGCTGCCTTGCTGGGCAGCTTGGCTGGCCAGGGTCGTGTTGAGGTATTCCCCGCTGACGGTCATGCCCAGCGGTGCCATGAGCGGGGAGGCGAAGTGACCCATTTGCAGAGCAGCGGTGGACGGGGAGCCGTACGCGTTCAAAATTTCGCCCGCGTGCGTGTCACCTGTGTTATCGCGGGCGCCGCCAGCACCACCCGCTGCGGTGGCCACGGGAGGCCTCCCTCCTCTGTTGTTACCCCCGTGCCGACCCACAGACGGCGGCCGGCGTTTGATGTGAGAGCCGGAGGGGAGCCCGAGGCCCATGCCGCGCTTCCCCGTTGGCTTCAACGGCCCCATGTCGCTTGGGTAGAGAGCGCGGCTGTGTGCCTGTGGCCGCTCCGCCGGGTTGATGGCGGCTACCACCTCTGTCTGATCCGCGTTCAGCGTGAAGAGGGAGGATGGGCCAGCAGGGGTGACTACCATAGCGGGCGCAGCCATGGTGGCGAGAGATTCCTCTACAGGCGACGCCTCGGCGGGTTGGGGTTGGGCCTGCATCGTGGGGCTCTCATGCGGACTGCCGCCGCTCGCCCGGTCTTTCTCCTTGCTGGGTGCGGGCGTGCCCTGCGACGCTGGGAGGTTACGAGGCTGATAGACCCCCTGAAGGGATTGAAACGTGAGCGCTGCCGTCGATGGGTTAGCACTATGCGGGCCGCGAGTATGACTGCTGCTGCTGCTCGTGCCACCCGGTGCGGGGGAGCCAGAGGAGGTTGGGTTCCCCGCACCTGTGTCCGCCGTGTTGTTGCCCTTCTCGCCGATCCCACGTTCTTGCTGACGACGCGGTGGCATGTTGTAGGACCTTCTCCAATTTTCTCTTTGGCTGTTTTATTTTTGGTGAAGAGGGCGCGCAGGAAATGTGCCTGTCTCTGCGTCAGTTGTGATCGGACAGAATAAGTTGAGAAGGGACGACTGCGACTTTCGTCGTAAATCTAATAAACGTGAAAAAAAAAGTAAATAAAGAACAAACAGTAGCGTGCAGGATTGATACGATCACGTAAGGGCTAGCGTAGCACGTGTCGTCGAGGGTTGCTGTAAGGACCAAAAAAAAAAAAAAAGCTCTTCGTGACACTAAAGAGGCTGAGTACACACGATCAACAAACGATGAGGACAGGCGCGGAAAATAATATATATAATAGTAATGCGGTGTACAATGTTTGCCTCTTACTGTATATGTGTGTGCACGTATGATCTTCCTTTTCCTTTCCTTTTTCGGCTGGTGAGAGGAAAAAAGACTCTAAGAAGCAGAAAATACGATGTGAAAGAAAATTAAAATATGTACGTAAAGGAAGACGCACCGCAACAAGTGGTGGACAAAGGTGGAACTTCGGACAATAACAACAATAAATAAATATATGAGAAGAAGGCACGACAAGTGATAAATTGGGAAAGATGAGGAAGACAAGGCGCCTTGATAAAAACACGTAAAGAACAAAAGCAACGCGAAGACCCAACACGGCCAGGAAAAAGAAACAAGGAAAAGTTAAAAACAAAACAAAAAAAACACAATGGAAACGAGTCTTACAATCAGCAACAACGATATCCTGTAGAGAGCACAACAAGACAAACGAACAGGTAATGATCACGATGTGTAAAGGCCAGCGTGCGATGCGCGGAAATCCCTTAAAAAATATATATTGGGAACAACGAAAGAGACCGTGAAGCAAATCCAAGCTGAGGGGCTCACTCGTCCAGTGGCACGACTCAGCTGCGGTGTCTTCCTCTTTTTTTTTGTTTTCTCTTTTCCCCCTTCCGTCGTCGCCGCTGCTGTTTCCTTCTCAAGACGAATGACTCCTCTTTTGTGCTCTTTTCGAATGAAAACAATAAAGTCAGCACCAGTGGTGAGGCACAGGGAGCAAGAGAAGAAACGAGAAGATTCTTCTTAGTTATGGTGTTGTACGTGTGAATGCGGCGGAGAAGTGAAAGAGGAGGAGACGGTGAGGGAGGAAAGAATGTCTTCTTGGCCCAATGAAGGGATGCATTCCATGGCGCTGGATCACAGCAGCGGTGTGGGCGTGTGTGTGTGTGTGTGTGTGTGTGTGTGTGTGCGTGTGCGCGTGTGTTCACCGTACGCAACACTGCAGCACACCGTCAGCATTCTTAAAAAGTTTGAGATGATCTCATCCTCAACCTGAGGGAAAGAATGCGATGACGGATGGGTAATGTTGGCACACCCGTGAAAGGGAGTTCCATGACATAGAGTTTTACTATCATCTCGTCCTGTTGTTCATTCTAATTAAACATTTTCCGCGTGGAACTAGCAGCGTATTTTGTTTTGGTTAGTGAGAGACACGAGAACGTTGTCCATCTGAATGCACATAAAAAAAAAAAAGAGAATTGACTTGACGAGACCACCTCTACGAACCTGCGCGACATACCTGTCACAAAGCGAAGATGATGTGGCCGGATTCACAACATGTAACCGGGTTCATTCTGGGCCCGTAGCGATGTAAAGGCTCCGCGAAGCTCCTTGAGCTTCTCCTTCTGGTCAGGTGTCAGGAGGCGGCGCTCCTCCTCCGTCATGTCACGCGCCGTGACGCCAGAGGCGAGCTGGAGAACGTACTGATACCACGACTCATAGAAGATCATCCCGGACATGGCGTCGGCGTCGCGGTTCCGCGAGAACTCGTCCTGCACAAAGCGGTTGCCAAATTCCCGCTGTTCCGGTGTGAGAAGGTAGCGAAGGAGATAGTCGTCCGGGGAGATGGGGTCCCCGGGCGAGGTATCGGATGGGCAGCCCCCAGGGCTGGTGCTGCTTGCCGCGCTGCGGAGAAATTTTTCTTCGGCCTGCGTCACCCCTGTCACCGCCGCGACGGCGCTCGCCGCCCCTGCGCTGCGTGAGCGATCCACGGACACGGCGACTGTTTTATTGTGGAGGCGCAGGATGGTCCGGTACAGCCGCACCATGGCGGCGCGCCACGCATCGGACTGATAGGCCATCTTTCGCACCTGCGAAGGGTGCGGCAGGTTGGCCAACGAGAGCCGCAGGGGCAGGTTGGTGGCGAGGCTAATGTTTTCCATCACATCGAGAGGGCGCGGTCCCTGAGAAGGGCTGGCCGCTGCCGACGCCGTTGTGGCTTCGGATGGGCGTTGGCGCTGCTGCTGTTGCTCGTGGCGTTCGCGCGCGAGGCGGGCCTTGGCGGTGGCGGAATGCGGCCCGTAACCCACCGGTCCCGCGGTGGGTGTCCGCAGGCAACGGAGCGCGGGAGCGCGACGCATTTTCCGTGCAAGCAATAGGAGGGAGAGAGGGAGAGGAAAGGGGAGGGGGTGATTGGAGAACAGCCGTGAAAGTATGCTTAATAGAATGGAGAGTGCGGACAGACACCGCAGGCTTCGGAACTGCAAAAAAAAAAAAAAATGAGACACAAGAACAACAACAACAACAAAGGATCACAAGCCGTGCGTGGAGGAAAAGGAAGTACCAAGGGCAAGAATAGAGGAGGAGTGAACGCCAACTCACGTCAGGACGAGTGTGTTAGACCCAAAGGGCACGTCCACATTCGGATACCCCACTTGTTCTGTCGTGCCACGCAAGTTCGGTTACCACTGCGGAGTGTGTGTGTCTGCGTCACGTGCAGAACGACCGATGCCAATGCGCGTCACCGACCTGTCTGGCTCTCTTTTCCCTCTCACGTCGTCGCTGCGCGTGTCGTCGGGAGGAGTGCGCCTCGTCATTTAACATTTTTCAGGTTCTCGCTTTGCGAAGACAAAAGCAGGCCCTCTTGAATGGGCGATTGTATACATCCAGTGGAGAAAGACGGGAGAAGGGCAGGAACAGGAGCAAGAGGAGGACAGGAGATGCAAGTGGAAAAAGAGAAAGAGAGGGATGCCACAGTGAGAAACTTGACGCCAAGGCGCCCGTTCAGCTTCACAACGTCACAACAAGGAAAAGAGCAACGACAGGGGGTAAGATAGAAATTCCACGCTCCATGCGCACCAAAGGAGGTAAATCATGACAAAAAACAACAACAACACGAAAAGGTGACGCATAGATAACGCGTGCTACTGTACATGCATTCTCGGACAACAACGCGTCGACACCACCATTCAGACACGCCCTGTCATCGGGGCACTGACCATGCCGCCAAGATACGACTGTGCGTTGCTCATGCCAGCGCTTTGCAAGGAGGTCCGCGGACTGCTGCCCCCACCCGCGACGCCGGCCGACAGTGAGGGGGAGGCACTGCGGGATCCCATGTCCACGAGCTGCGCGCTTCCTCGGCCGTGACCCAGACTGGTTGCACGTGACGCGCGATCCCGCCCGTCCGCATCCTGGTCCTCCTCCATGGGATGGGCTTGCGAGGAAGGCAGGCGGAGGCGCCGCGCCTGCACGCTTCCTCGCGGGCCCTCGGAAGGGGCACCCACAGCCATTGCAGACGGTCCCAGGCGCGCCTCCGCCAGGACCGTCAGCCGCCCACCGCTGAGACCCGCCGCGGGAGGGCTGAACCCTTCATGGATGTCGATCCCCTTATCCTTCCACAGCCGGTAAACATGCTTTGCGTTATCGGTTCGCTCCTTGAGCAGCGTGTTTCGCTCGTGCGTGAGGGTGCCGCGCTGTGCGGCGAGCTCATTGACCTTACGTCCCACCGGGAGGGTTGTAGTGTAGGGATCCATGTTCGCCTGGGCCAGTGCGGTAACGGAGCGCTCCGTGTATGCGCGCTGCAGGTACACATTCCACAGGAGCCGGAAATTGATGCGTGCAATCGCGTGTTGAAGGTGCCGCTCGCGATCGTATCGCTGGCGAACCTCAAAGATGATGTCCGTGTTACTGCGCGGGTGCAGCGCGAGCCGAGCGCACAGCATTCGCAGTGGCTCCCCCACCATGGGCCGTGAGGCATCCGGGTAACCCGCTTGCTGTTGTGCGACGAAGCGATGGATGTCAAGGTACAGCTCGGACAGCGTCGTCAGCTGCTCGCGCAGCCGCACCGCCTCCATAGGGCCGTACCTTCCTTGAATCAGGTGCGCCAGGGGATCGGTGCTGTTGCGGAGCTTGAGGGGCCAAGGGTGATAGGCGCCCCGCACGTACTCGGTCGTCAGCATGGGCGCAAAGAGGGAGTACGCGGACTCGATCATGTCCTTGAAGGCGTCCTGCGTGTTCTGCAGGGTCGCGTTGTCGCTGACGGTCATATCCATGACACGTGTCCGATTCAGCACACTCGTGATGGTGGCGTTCATCATGACCTGAAACCCTTGTAGGCTTTCATGGATTTGGTTCCGCAGCTTGCGCTGCTCGTTGCGCAGTTGGCGCACCCGTTCCCGCAGACTCTGTTCGACGTAGGACAGGTCGGTGAGTTTCTCCAGCCGTGCAATTTCCTTGTCCTTCTCCATAACGGTGTAGTTGTTCCGGATTTTTTGGGTCATGATGGAGTCCTGCAGGCGCTTGCTCTTTTCTTCAAAGCTGGCGCGGAGCGCGTCGGCTTGGTGCTTCAGGTCCTTATGCGTGGCTGGTCTCGCAGCATCGGGTGGGAGGTCGCGGATTGCGGCAAGCCCACCAGGAAAAACTTCATCGTTCTCTACCGCCAGCAGCACCAGGTCCAGCAGGCTCTGAATCGATGTAATGTCGGACGTCGTTCCAGCAGCGGCTGCTGCTGCTGTGGTGCTTGGATGGTATGGAGTGGGATGGCCATGCCCCGCACCACTGTCGGAAGAGAAGCCTCCTTGTTCAGTGCCGCGATGACCTCCTGGGCTTTGCGGCGGCCACGCCTGGCCTTGGCTGCTCCTTGTCATGGGAGACCCAAACGGACCGTACGTTGGGGAGCCCACCCCCGCGCTCACGTGACTGCAGCTGCTCTCCACATTTGCGCTAGCTGCCCCGGCAATACTGACGGAGTGACGCGGGGTGGCGGCCCCGTTCATGTTGGCCCCTGAGACGGAGAGCGCTGCTGCGGACTGTCGAGGCCCACCATAGCCGAGACGGCTGCGTGCCGCGGCGGCACTCCCCAAGCCACCAGCATTTCCCCCGGCTACTGCGGAGCGGGAAGCAGCTGCGCCGGGTCCTTCGCCGCCGCCCATGTGCTCCTGCTGCTGCTTCTCCCGTAGCGCGAGTTGCAGCTGCTGCTCTCGATGCGCCGCGAAGTTGAGCTGGGAGCGAAGCATATTGCATTCACGGACAAGGGTTTCCCTGAGGTGCGTCAGAATACGGCGCCGACTGTCGACGTAATTCTCCTCCTCAAGGAGCTTCTCCGCGAGATTGGCGTGGGTGCTGCGGGCCTCTGCCAGCTGCACTTGCAAGTCTTCGGCGTGCGCGCGCAGGGCGTCGTACATGTCCTGTGTTACCGTATTCGTCGCATTCTCCTCCGTTACGGTGCCGACGCTGACCGTGCGCACGGCCGACGGGAGTCCGCGGTGGGTGGTGTTGCGGCGCTCGGTGCCTGCGCGAGGCGGCGACAGGGACCTGACCGTGCCTGAGGAGGCCTCCTGAGATCGCGTGCGCGAGCTGGCGCTGGGTGGACGGACGCTGGTGTGAGGGAGGCCCAGGCGGTCTTCCTCCATCTCCTCGTCGGTGGCGTCGCTCTGGTGGCTAGGCGCACGGACGAGTCCGTCGCCGAGGGTCCCTCGGCCTTGTTGCGATCCTGCTGCTGCTGCTGCTGCTGCCTCTTCAGACAGTGCTCCTCGCCGCTTTCGTGTGCTTTGGCCGTACGAGGCTGGCAGGACCACCTCTTCACCGGCCGCACCGTTCCCTCCTGCGGGCAAGGCCATTGAGCTCGACGGCGCGTGCCCAGCGGCTGCTCCCGCCTGCAGCACCTCTTGCGCTACACTGGAGAGGCGCCCAAGCAGCGTCTTGCGACCTGTCGTCGGAGCGGGTGGCAAGGCCGTTGACGCGCGTGCGGGCCCGGGTGCGGGGGCTTCCTCGGCGGTTCCATAACCTCCCGGCACGCTTCCGGTGCTGATAGCAATGGAGTGGCGCGGGGCGAGACCAAGGGCGGCCTCTTGTGCAAAGTCGAGTTCCGCGGCGACGGCGCCAGTGGACTCGTCCTGCACGAACACCGCACGCGGCAGCAGCACGGGGCGACGGCGGAACTCCTGATACATTTCCTGAAGTCGGTGTGGAGAGACCGTGCTCCCGCGTCCCCCCGTGGCGATACGGGCACGGGCGGCGGGGAGGCCGTCGGGGTCGTCCGGGAACGCAGCGTACGTGGGCGCCTCCTTGAGGAGACGGTCGAGCAGCGCGCGACTCTCAAAGGCGAGCCGCAGACAGTCCTTGACGCTACCCCGCTCCGCCAGAGACATTTTGTTTTGCAGCGTCTGCTGTACGTGCTGCACTACCAACCGCAACGTGCGTGGACATGGCTGCATGGCAAGGGACTGCTCTGCCTCGTCCTGTGCGGTTGCGTCGGCGCCGTGAGCCACGCTGTCATTAGCGCGCGCCGCGGGAGGCGCGAGACGGTCTGTGTTCTGCCGCCTGCCGTAGCGCACAATCATGCTGGTGTGGTGGTGGCCCGGAGAGACCGTGCCTGTAGACGTTGACGGCTCTGCTGCTGCTGCTGCTGCTGTTGTGATACGGGAGGCGGACGCGCTATTGGCGATACTGCCCGTGCGGGTCGCAGCCTCATGTTGGTTCCCTGAGGCTGCCGTGCCGTCTCCAGCAGAGCTCTTCGTTGCTGTGAGGGACGCACGAGAGGTGCCCTCACCACCCATCGCATGGACAGCACCGTCGTCCTCTTCGTCTCCCACCCCATTCACGTCGTCTGGCGTCACGCCGTACTGTTCCAGTAGTGACACACGCTGCAACTCCTCATAGTTCAGTTCGCGCTGCAGCTTGCGCATGACCCGTGCGTAGACAGCCTCAAGGTTTGGATGCAGATCCGCCTCGACCATTTGCGCCGCCGACGACAGCGAGTCCATAGGGAGAGGGGCGGGGTTCGCGGTAGAGCGAGGGTCGCCGACATGACTCACCTGCGCGCGGGGGCGAGAGGCGGCGTTGTGCACTGTCGTAGTGACTTTTCCCGTTGTGTGGTCGGCGTAGCGGACTGTCGATGCTGCTCGTGCCGAGCTCGCCGTGGTGTCGCCACCCACAAACGCATCGTCGCCGACAGCCCCGCGGCCCCGGCTGGTCTGCAGCGCCGCCAGACGCCCTGGGGGTCCGTTACCGCCACGGGCGGGAAGGCCCACCACCGGGTACGGCGTGTTCATGTTGTTGACGTAAACCCGTGCCTCGGCAGCGTCATCGCTGACAAAGTTGACCGTCATGGGTCCGCTTGGGTGCTGCATAGAGGCACCCTCCGAGGCGGCTGAGAGAGGCGATGCGGCCCCATAGGAGAACAGGCCGACTGCGGCTCCTCTTGCTTCCTTTCTGCGGGATGGCATGTGTGTGCAGCCCTCGTGTGCGACGCTGTGTGGACGTGTGACGGAGTGCCGTATCTCGGCTCTTTTATCCGCTTGTAATTGCTAGTGGATGTGGTGAGAAACGAAACGCTGTAAAGGGATCTGCACCTGGCACTTCTCAGCGGTGGTTCACTATGCGTCCTCACAAGCAGCTTATGCGAGCAGTGAGACAGATGGTCTGGTGACAAGGAGAGGAAGGGCAGAAGCGGAGTTGCGAGGAGCAGAAAGTAGAGTGGTGGGAAATCATGTTCCAGCCGTGCCTTGTCGAGCCGCCAGAAGGCGAAGGAGGCGGCAAGGAAAGGATCGGTTGGCGTTCCCGAGCCCCATAGCTTCACTTCCGAGCGTGCTAGAGACATCGTCGCGTGCAAAGCTGTTCGAAGCCATGCTTCTCCGAAACGCTTTCGCTTTCGCAGCCGGATGAAGCGCAGAACGACACGTAACACCCACACGCAGACATCCACGCACACACACGCACTTATACACACGAGCCAAACGTCGTCCGCGTCGTTGATTGCCAGAGGAAATCACCGTCGTCAAGAGTAAACATTAACGAAGCATGACTCCTCTCCCTTGCTTCGCTCTTCTACGGCCGTTTCAAGTGCTTTTGTTTTCGTTTCTTTTCGAAAAATAATGGAATGTAAAAAATTATCGTCACTGGTCCAAAGAATCTGAACTTGTTGGCTTCTGCGCGACGCTGTGGTGCGGCGAGCACACGTTGAATTCTACCATTCGACCCTTGCGGGACGGTATCAACACTGTCCTTAGAGTGTGTGGAGTTTCATTTTACCGTTCTTGATAGGGGAAAAAAAAACGGTGGTTAACGTGTTTCCACGGAAAGTACTTTATCGTGCTTCTTCGCTTGGTGGCCACTAGTGAGATGAACGTTGGCTCGACGTAAAAGGAAAAAGAAAAAATAATTTGATTTTGCAGTAAATAAAAAGGGAATACGTAAAAAATGATAAATAATTGGAGGCTCTTAAAATTTATCTTCTCACTAAAATAATAATATGAGAGATAAACCAGATGCGAGTGCTCGGTGTCCTTTTAAAAAAACAAAACGGAAGTGCACATTGTTATAGTGCTCTCGAAGAGCGGTTCACTCCCGAAGAGGGGCGTTATGTCCTCGTGCTGTCTTCTTCTCTTTGGGGAAGGCCGCGTAACACGGCCCTCCCCAAAGAGAGAACGATGGCGTAGCGCGCCGAAAAGACAGCATTAAAACAAATCGCACGGAACGACGAGCATACACACTGCCCCCAACAGAATATATTGGTCTTCAACAAGGCCTGCACTCCCCGCAGAGAGCGGGTGTGGGCTGTATAAAAAAAAAAAAGAAAGAAAGCAAAAGCAAGCAAGCTGTGCGCTGCCTCTTGTGTTTGAGAGGAAATCGGAATTGAGGCGTGTGAAAGGGGTGCTGCAGGAAAGAGGCGCTGCAGGAAAGAGGCGAGTGTTATGCCTCTTCCCCGTGGGGAAGACGCCCCTTCCCCTCACCCTCTCGTGTACACCAGTGCCACGTTGTGGTAGCTTGTCCTGTCCTTTCCGCCAATAGACATCGGAGAACAGACGTCACACTCATGATTCCTTTGACGGCTTTGTGTCGTGTGGTTCGTTCAGCGAATTCTCCGAGGCAACGCCCCCGGGAGACGACACGGAAAAGGGAGAGGAGGAGTGACTTGACCACACACTCGGTTGCAGAGGCCTCTCGTGTGGGAGGGGTGGCGGCCCGTTCTCCGGTCGCGGTGTGCGCGCGCGAGGAGTATCCTCACTGACGTTGTCTCGCACAAGTGAGCGGTGCACAAATTCGAAAGACGCTTCCGCTTCCCCTGGGCGATGCGGTTCGAACCGAGGTGAGATGCGTGTTTCTGCAAGAAGCGGTGGCGTGAGCCTGCTCCGTAAAGGTGACCTTTGCAGGTTCTCTAGAGCAGAGGCTCCGTTAACGTCATCATTATTCTGCAGATGGAGCACCACAGCTGGGTCCACAATGAAGGCAGCAGTGGGAGGATCGGAAGAATGCTGTTCGGCATCAGTGGCACGCACCGTGTGTTCGGTACGGGATTTAGAGCTCGAAGGGAATCCAGGCAGGTCCAAAGGCTTGAAGACAGCAGGTGCGGACGGTTGCACATCGAGGACATTATTCGGAGGATCGGAAGAATGCTGTTCGGCATCAGTGACACGCACCGTGTGTTCGGTACGGGATTTAGAGCTCGAAGGGAATCCAGGCAGGTCCAAAGGCTTGAAGACAGCAGGTGCGGACGGTTGCACATCGAGGACACTATTCGGAGGATCGGAAGAATGCTGTTCGGCATCAGTGGCACGCACGGCACGGGATTTAGAACTCAGACGTGACGCAGACACACCGCAAGATGCTTTGACATCAGGTGTTAGTGGGTCCACATCGAAGACTTTATTCGGAGGATCGGAAGAATGATGTTCGGTGTGAGTGACACTGTTCCCACGCCTGGAATACAATGGAAAGCTCGGAGGTGAATCGGACATATAGGAATAGGAATTCAAAGTTTGTATTAAATTTTATATTAAATGCGAAACGACCATTCGAGTAGTTAATGGCGCTAAGACGCTGGCTACGTAATGATAGACGGACCGCAACGGAAGAAGAAGAAACGGTAACTAGCGGGGAGAGGGAACGGTTCATGAGGGAGTGAAGCCAGAAGAAGAGCAGGGGAAGGAGGCAAGCGTTGGATCAGGGCAGGTGGAGTGCTGCACATGGGCACAGCGGCGTCCGCTTGCTGATCGCTGCGCGCCGTGGAAGCGTGAAACGAACGACAACACAAGGAAAAAGTGTCACCTTGTCTGCAGCAAAGCTGGTGGGGAGTGCACCCGTGCTCATGCTGCATAGCGTCCACTCTCAGACCTCTTTTTTTTTTTTTTTTGTTGCTTCTTGATTGTGCGTCCGAAGTATGTGCACTTGTGACTCGTGCGACGAGGTAGGGAATCACCTCCTTGGTTTCTCCACCCCTGTTCATGCAATCGCCACAATCACACCTATATATGCAGTCGTCACGAGGGTGAAGGTATGCGTGTATGTGTGTGAGAGAGAGAGAAGGGCTGGTGCTCACACACCGTGAACTGTGAGACCTTCGGTTTCACGCATCGGTGCTGACAGTGTCTACCTCCTCCACGTCATCATTTGTCGGCGTCCGCCCTCCTTGGCCTTCCACCGGGTCGGCCGCTGGCTGTCCTGGCGGGGACGCAGTGTCCGGAGGGGATGCGCTCCGTGACGGAAGGCGGCCGATTGCGCTGCTCGCGGAGTCGCCGCTGCCCTGAGGCGGATGCTGCGCCACGTCCGCTGAAGTGCTGCTCGCGCACTGGCTCAGCGTCGGACCTGTCCACATGCCTTGTGGCTCCTGAGAGAGTGTCGCTGTCTCTGACCTGCACGAGGACTCGGAGCACGAGGAAGCACTCACTTCGTTGCGCTGAACAGCTGCGTGGGTGCACGGAACGCTCGCGTCGGTCTTCGCCGTCGGAGGGATCTCTTCCCCTGTCTCCATCACAGCAACCGCTGCGTTGGTGTGCTCGACCGGTTCCTCCCCTGAAGACGGGGAGAGGAGGGCCCGGTGCAGTCGGCACGCCGCTCCTGGTGGTGGTGGCGGCGGCTTGGGTGATGGAGAGAGGAGTTCACTGGTGTGGCGAGCGACAGACGGAGGGGTTACAACCATGACAGCAGCGGTTCGCCGTAATGGCAGGCGTCTCTGCGTCTCCCTGCAAGACGCGTGGAGGCCTGCGTGGACCAGAGAGGGTGAAGAAGACGGTACAGGTGAGAGAAGGAAGCGCGAGGCTCTTCCAACACCTTGTGGTGGCGACGGCGGGGCAAAGCTGGCTTCTGTGAGGTTGGGTGACGCATCCTCAAAGGTATCTACGGTGACGGCCGACAAAAATGAACCGTGCGCACTGCCACTACTGGTGCTGCGGCTACTGTGCTTGCTTCTTCCCCTGTAATCTGTTACCAGGTCACCAGCGTTCGGCTCAGGGCTAGGAAGGCCGAGAAGAAGGCGCCGATTCACGTTGGAGTCCTGTTGCGTGGGTGCGCTTACGTCAATCGACTCGGGAGGAGGTTCTCTGGCGATGGTCGGCACAGCTGACGGAGCCGTGTCCCGATGGAGCTTGCCCAACATGGCGCGGTGCTCGTACTGTTCCTCCACCACAGCGAGCCGCTCACGTGCCTCATTGTCCAGCAAGGAGGTGACGGCGCGCCACGACGCCTGGTCCAGCCATGCTCCTGCGGGTACCGATGACTTCAGCGAGGAGTCGTCCGCGCCGCCGCCGGCCTGCCCGGGGGGATCGTTGTAGGCGGTGCTGCACGAGACGGAGGGGTCGCTGGTGGGCGAAGCCGCAGACGTGGGCTGTGGCAACGGTCCGCATTGCCGCCGGTTTGATCTGTCACTTGTATCACTGCCAGGAGTAGGTGGCGACAGTGTGCGCTCAGTTGGCTGCGATGTGCGATAAATGTGGGTTCGGTGCTGAGGGCCATGAAGAGCCCCACTGGCGACGGACCTTCGGTGCCCTGCCTTCACCGACGTGGCGCGGGCGTGCATACCACGGGCGGCCGCTTCAGCCGCGCGCACAATGTCTTCCAGTGTTCGCGGAGGCAGCACGTATCGCTGTGGAGCACCGAATTCCTTCTTCTGTTCGGCACGTTGAAGGGTGGGGGTGCTGGAGGCATACACAGAAGCAGCTCCCGTCGCCGCACGCACGCTGTAGGGATGGGCGGGGACGCTGGGTTCGACAGTGTTCCAGTTCACATCGCGCACCCAGTCCAGAGAAGGGTCACGGTTCGTTGTTTTGGCTGTTTTCCTTGGTCTGTGTGGTGCCGGGGAGCGCGGAAGGCGCACGATGTCGTGAGAACATCCCCGCCGGCGTGCGCAGGATGCTGTGTCCTTTGTGTATCGCCGTGGTGAACGTCTTGGCAATGGACTGCTTTCTTCCATGTCCTCCGTTGCCCTTGCTGACTCGCGTGGTGACACCGTGCGTGGGGCTCGTCTATGCCGAGGGGACGTGCGTTGTCGATGCGCTGCCGCAGCCTTATCCACAGAGGCAGTAGCGGGGACGCAGCGCCCCTTGGGACGGTTTACCAACGGTCGCGGGATGGCGAAGAAAATGTTTCCGTCAAGGACGGGAGATGCATCCCGATGACGCGGTGGCAAAGAAGGGCTGCGTGCGGGTCGACGAGGCTCGCCAGAGCCCGAAAGACGCTGCTCACGCTTGCCGAGATGGTAAGACCATGCGCTCGATGCTGAGCTGCTTCGGCTGTTCGTTGGTGAGCTGCAGGGCTGCACATCACCGTGAATGGGTTCTGAAAGGGCAGGACCTCGACCGCGTGCAGCGGAGCCAAGAGAATCGCCGCAGCCAACGTCGCGAAGTGCTGGGTGATGTGTCGCCGTCGTCGACGCTTCTGCCGCAGACTCGAGCGCGCGCCATGACGTGAGCAACCCTGCGACGATGCGTGTCAAGATCAGTATTTCGCCCCGCTGTACCTCGCGCTCGTGCACAAGGTGTTGCGGAGCGAAGTCGTGGTGCATGGGTGTCGTTCCGTGGGGGCCTACCTGCGTCTTCTCCCACACAGGGGAGGCGCTTCGTATACGCGTGTGTGACGAGCGACGCTTGACGCGAGGTGGCGTGTTGGGCACCGTGTCTCCGTCGCAGCAAGCGCAGTGTCGCGACACGGAAGCCCGCCGCTGACGGTGCGGGGAGGGGTAAAGGCGATCCACCGTGGAGGTGCGCCCCGGTTGCGCTCGAGACGCAGTCAGGTTAGGAGGGTGAAGAGCCGATGTCACGGGGTGGCCATGGTTGGGGTTGCCGACGTTTCTCGTCTTCGTTGGCATGTTTCTCTTCCTCGCTCGCTGGGCAATGAGGAGTAAGAACGGACGCTCAGCTGGGAAAGAAGACTAGGATGGGAAGCCAGTAAACGTCCGTCACGCCGAATTCGTAAGAAGACGGAGACGATGTACTCCCACCACAGCCTTCCAGAGGGCTGCAAGATAGGTAGGTAGGTAGGAAAAAGTAAAATAAAAACAAGACCTCCAAAGAAAAGCAACAACCAGAAGGTAGATTGCGTCGATAAGTGGGTAGAGCCTTTTGTATTTATTGTTTTGGTGTCACCTGGGAGCGCATGCTATCCACGCATGTTTTCAAGCAACTTGTGAGGTTGCGAGGGTCTTGTACACGAAGCACAGTTTCTGATCGGGGAGTCGATGATGGGTCGTTCAGAGAAGAGAGGTAAGAGTCGCAAGAGAAGCTGTGTTACGCCAAAGGGTTTCTTGGTATGGGAGTGATACATGTTCCGCTATCTCATCTTTTGGTGAGGGCGGCTTCCCCGGAATAGAATATGCCCCGTGTGGGGTAAAACGCCTCTTATCGTCCCCCCGTGGTATCTCTGTGAGTGCCACAGCACGGTTATTCCCCCTCCTCGCATTCAATGGTGCTGTGAGGATGAAGGAAAGGAAGTGTCCGTCAGAAGGAACCGTGTGCATCGTAACTCGAGGGGCCTGCTGTGTTGTCGCTCGACTATCGCCAGAATGAGCTCGCAGGGCAAAGGGGACGATAGAGAGAAAGAGAGAGAGAGAGTCCCCTGGACCGTCAAGGTGTTGAACGACAGAGCAGTTTGCGACTGTTTTTTCAGCTGTTTTTTTTTTTTTGTATTTTCGAGTGCGTTCCGTGTGGGCGTGGAGAGCTATGGGGCCATTTCTTCGACACCATCACGAGATGTGCTTCCATGGTACTGTAAACCGGTTATAGCGGAGGAGTCGTGGAGGCCAGGGAGAGTCGATGCGCGACAGAAATCCATCGTGCACTGCGGGCAAAGAGTCGTGTGAGGTCAAGGAGGCGTTGGCTGGTAGTTTAGCATTACATGAAGTGGGGGGAAAACGTGGAACATAGGGGGGAGGCAACCCCACACATGACTGACGAGTCATAAGTAAAGATGCGTGAAAAACAACAACAAGGAAAGAGTAAGAGAAGACATGCAGAGGACATCGAGTATGAAGGGATAGAAAGGGGGAGGGAGGGGGAAGGAGGCGTTGGCCTTTTTTGGATAAACATAAAATTTAAAAAAATATGTGAATGAACCGAACATGAGAGCGTTGCGTTCCACCCTTTACGGTCGGTGTGGGAATTTACAGCGGTGACGGTGCCCGTCGTTTGGTCCGTGGTTGGAGAAAAACGATAAGGGGTCAAGAAAAAAAAAAAAGGTCCCACGCAAACCCAAGATACGCAAGGGTGCATGGAAGCAAGCGGCTGACGTCACGCATTGTTCTTTGTTCTTCTTTTCCAGCAAGCACTTGTGCCGCACAGGGCCTTTGCTCTCGAGAACATCAGTGCAGGCTTTCCCATCCGGTTCTCCCTTCGAGAGCGTCGTTACTTTACATAAGCACTGGGGGTCAGTTCGCGATCCTGGCGGGTCGTGTATGTGAGGCGGGACACCTCGTAGGGCTTCTTGGGCAGCAGTGAGGTACCGCCCGTTGTGTCCCTCTTCGCGTTGTCGGGGAGGTGGGGCAGCCCTCCCTCCGCTCGCCGCTCCCTACCTCCGGCTGCGGGCGCCCCGTCTAGCCCGGAGGCAGTGGTCGCATCCGCGCGGTCAAGAGCAAAGGATACGGAATGCGCATGACCGGTTGCTGCGCGCAGCCGAGGAGCTGCGATCGCCGGCATCTCCTCTTCCTTCAGCTTGCCAGCGCGCACGGCAGCGGCCAGCCCCTCGCTCGTGCGTGCGGTCGCGAGTGGGTTGGCGGCGATGACGTCTTCCAGCGTTCTAGTGTGGCGGCACTGGCTGTTGTGGAGCTTGCTGACATCGACAGCCCGCGCGGTGCGCAGGGAGCTCGCGGGCCCCACAGCGTTGCGCGGCGGCTCGGCTGTCGTTGCTGCTGTCGTCGACGCTGCTGCGGCACGAGTGGGAGTGGTGCGAGAGGCGACGCGGCCGGAGCGCAGCTTCCAGCTCAGGCCCCGGGTTTGGCCAAAGGTCTTTGGAGGTTGGGCGTGGGGATTCAGGCGGCACGCGGGGCCGTCACCCTCCGGCGCTCCATGGCCGCTGACAGAGCGGTCACACGCGGTTGTAGCTGTGCGACCTGTCATGCGTGTGCCATCGGGCCCGTAATCAAAGAGATGGTTGTACTGCAGTCGCAGAGCATCTGTTGGCTGCTCCACAGGCACGTAGTACCCCTTGCTGCGATGGTTGTAGTAGACGTAATCAAGCTGCTCCTTGGGGTTCTCGGGCTGCCCGCGGCGGAACTGATGTCGCCGACGATCGCGCTGCGCCACCAGCTCGTTGTACGGGTCGTTGTCCAGCAACTCCACCTCTCGGCGAAGCATCGTCCCTCCCGTGCCTGTGCTGCGCGCAGTACAAGAGAAGTTCGTAGCGCGTGAGGCGCTTGTGCCGTCTGGAGCCGGGCGGATTGTGGTGCAGCCGTAGCTGGATAGGGCGATGCCGCGGCCCGATGCCGCCCGCGTGCTCCCCGCACGGTAGGTGCCGCTGGGCATCGTCGCTGTCATGCGGCTGTTCTCAGGTGGCAAGCTGCTCTGGAGCGAGCGGTGGGTGTCTGCGAGCGTGGTGGAGGGGTTCTGTGATGCATTGGGGGGTGACGTTGAACGAGCAGACGCTACATTGCGCGGCACCGTCCCGACACTTGGTGCCGTTCCCAGGAAGGTGTCGACAAGCCTCTGAGGCTCCGTGACGGTGCGCGTCGACTGTAGGTAGCGTGAGTAGGAGCCTTGCTGCATCCGGTTGATGTGACTGTTATCGTAGCCACGACGGAACGCGGCCAGCACATGCGTGCCGTTCTCCTGCGCGGCTAGCTCAGCCAAAGCGAGCTCCTGCGCGGTTGGGACGGAGTCCTGGATGTGCGTGATGCTCGCTGCGGTTAGCGGCCGGGTGAGGTAGTAGCTGTCGTCGTCCATGTTCACCGCGTGGTACGGCGCAGGAGGGGATTCTGGCGACTGAGCAGGTGCAACCTGTGTGGCGCTATTGCGTGGGAGAGGTTCCTCAGCAACGGGCTGGCGTGGTTCTGCTGCTGGACCACTGGGGTCGCGGTCCTCTTCATGGACGTTCGCAGTCCCCACGTCCTCACGAGCGGAAGTGGCGGACGCGTCCCTTGCCATCTCTGCCGTGGTGACTGGCACGGCTGTGAGTCCATCGCTGGCATCTCCGTTACCTTGCCCGTTGCCTTCTTGTTGCCCGGCAGGGGCGGACTCCACCTTGTTCGAAGGTCCTTCATCGGGCTGGGGTGGGTTGTGTTGCAAGTCTTCTGCCGGTGCCGCGGTGGTTTCTGCTAGGTCTGAGGACCGCTCAGCACTAGGCAAGGCGACCGCAGTTCCTTCCCCTTCCGTGCCTTCGTCAGCAGCGTCCTCGGCAGAAGCAAGCGGGGCAGCGCTTCGTTCCGCGTGCGCCAGCGCCACCTGTGTCTCGGGGGAAAAGAAGTTTTCCGCGTCGACGTTTTCTGAAGATGCCTCGCGGACGGGCCTTTGAGGACTTTCCCGCTGCTCGGCGGTGGGCACTTCTTCTGGATGTGGTGCTGCCGATTCTGTGGCTTCATGAGGAAGGGCCGCAGGATCCTTTTCTTTTGCCACGGGATCCTCTGAGGCGTTCGCCTGCACCTCAAACGGTGTGCTCCCTGCCGTTTCCTCCACGGCCTCTACATCAGACACAGCCTCTCCCACCGGTGCGACGCTGTCGGTCGCAGGGGACAGAGACTCGACGCCGTCTGCGGGAACTTCACCCACATTCAAAGCATTGTCTGCACTTTCGTTTCGATTGGCGTCTTCCTCCTGTATTGGAGGGTCACGACGTTCAGCAAGCGATGCATCATCGGCATTTGGGCCTGCCTCCGCTTGGTCCTCAGAGACGGCTGCGGCGTCGACTGCAGCGTTGGCGGTTTCATCCGTCAGGGGAAGGATTTGTTCGTCTGCCTCTTGCGCGACCACTTCCTGAGGCTCTTCTGGAGCCGCGATACCAGCTTCTTCAGTGCTCATTGTGGCTGCTCTGCAGCAGCAGTTTTCTATGTGTGTGTGTGTGCGTTCGTGTATCTGCGCACGTGACTGGTCGTGATAAGCGGAGAGGGGAGGAAGAGTCGGGTGATCTCTTGACAAGACAATGAGAGGGGTTTTGGATGGGTTTCCATGGCACCACACACGGGATCCCCCCACCTGCGGATGTGTTGTTACGGCTCCGTGTTGGGCGTCATGAGGGGGGGGGGGCAGCTTTCTAGCATTGGCTGGCTGAGCGATGTGACACGAAGCGTACCGACGACACGAAACAGGCACAGAAACGAATGAGTTCCATTGGGCATATCCCCCAGCCATGCTTCCCTGCGGCCTCCTGCCCAAGGACACCGTTTCCTAGGTGTGAGTTCGTGGATTAAGCTGTTTTAGAGTGCCGACAGCACCTTGCTGCAGTGATGCGTCCGTGTGTGTCACCTGCGGCAGCAATCATTAAGTCAGAAAAGCAGGCTGAAGGAAACATTGTGTGCTATAGTACATATGTAACTTGTTCCATGCAAGAATAACGAAAAAAAAAAGGGGGATGTGCGTACATGAACCCATGAAAGTTCATGGCGATACAGATGACATCGATTGTGCGTGGTGCAGTAACAAGAATGCCGAACGTGGTATGAGACCACCTTTCCTACACCCCCTCCCTCCAACACTGACAAACAGGCAGTCACCGCTTCAAATGTCTGGCAGTCGACGCACTGCCTGCACGTCGTCGCTTCGAGTTCGCTGCGCCGTCTGCGCCTTGCGTGTGGCCGTGAGCTGCCCCATGGCCACCTTGCCGGCCTCCCGGGAGGCGGCCACGTCAAAGGCAGGGCGCGGGGGTGCTGCTGGGGCCAGGGCATCGACGGCGGCCGCACGGCCCGGGCTTCCCCACAGATGCTCGCTGCTGCTGGGCTGCTGCGGTTTCACTGCCTTTGGCGCAGACGACGGCGTCGCATCGGTCGCCGTTTCTACCACAAGAATGTCCGGTACCTGGGGCGGGACGTCGGGACTGTTCCCCGTGCTGTCCGCTCGACGGCCAAAGTGCTCGGGCACCCAGAGGCCCAGCTCGCGAGGCGAATGGTTGGGTGGGCAGACCACCATGGCCTTCCCGGCTTCGCGCCGCCGCTTGTCCGCCTCGCGCCTTTCCAGCGCGGCGTGGGCAACGGGGTGCAGCGATGCCTTCTCGTCCATGTTGAAGATGCCTTGGCCCTTCCCGCGGGGGTGTTCGCGGCCGGCGGATGGGTCCGGTGTGAGCCGTCGCATGGAGGGCCGCCACACCGCCTCCTGGCTTCGCGGCTCGTCAAAGTGTCTGCGCCCGCCATTCTTCACATTGAGGATGTAGTGCTCAGAGGCACGTAGGCAGGGCCGCGGGGCGCCGCCCCCTGGGACCACCAGGCTCTCCTCCCCACCCACACGACTGTTTCCCGCCACAGCCTGGCCCGCGTACACGGAGAGCCGACTTACGCTCGTGTTGCGGTCGCGTGTGGTGGCCTCGTCACTAGCACCGCAGGCCACATGGGCTTTGCCCACCTGCACACGCCGCCGGGCCTCCCCGTTGGAGGCCGCCACGGCAGCAGCGGCGGCAACCTCCTCTTCCGCGGTAACGCCTTCCCGACCAGGCGCGATGAGGGCAGCGTTCAGGGAACAGGCGTGCTGATCAGCGTACGCGCGTCCAAGCCTCGGGGGAGGCGGATGATGAGGCTTGCTTCCCGCAATGGTGCTGTCACCGTACGGTGTGGGGTAGTTGGACTGCTTGAAGGCGACGTTAATGTCGTCCCTGGAGGCTGGTGCGGACATCCCTGTTTTCTTTCTTTCTCTCTCTCTGAGCTTTCCCAGGTTCTGTGCTAATAAATCGCTACTGTTGAGGGCCTTCAGCAAGATGAATACAGAAGAAACATTGAAAGGTTCTTTTCTTCCATTTATAGTCTCACCACAAGTGATCATGGGGTTCGTTGAGAAGAATGACGTCCAACGTCACGTCCCCACACGCGCACACGCGGTCGCACGAAATCGCACTTTGGAGACGATAAGCCGTCGCACAAGAGCCGTGCAGCAGCAACACTCACAGCCCAGACGCTCCTGGTGTCGTTCCCGTGTGCGTGTGCGTGTGAGGACCTGAAGAGGGCAATATCATTATATCTCGGATCCTCCACCGACCGTCAACGACTCCCCTCGGTTCACGCATAACGACATGCCAGAGAGCTCATTCACTTCGTCTCGTGGTGCAGCGAAGGAGGCGGCTCAGAGAGGGGAACCTCAACTGACGCCTAAACCTTTATCCTTCCAGGTGGGATCGTCTCCTTCAAGAAGGCGGTTCCGGTGGAATTCAAGTGCACCATTATCGATTCTCACTCTTTCACTTTCATCTTTTTTTTTTTTTCATTAGGTTGTGTGGGGTTGTGTACGCGTGTACGTGTGAGTGGGTGGTTGTGTTAGTTTTTCTAACGATACTAGTAAAGGGTATGGAGTGGGGAGTTGCCGCGCCGTCAAGGATGCCTCTGGAGATGTCCGGATGGGGAAAGCGAGAAACAGAAAGAGACCCTCTCACGTACGCACCTCTCCCTGCGCTCAGCGCCGCCGGCAATGAGGCGCGCACGTGATGCTCTTGGACATCCCTCACGGGCGTGCTGGGCTGAGCGATCGCAGGCCCCTGGATGGCTCTTGAGATGCGCAACAGATGCCCTTTGCCCTCTTTCCTCCCTTCTGCAATGTGAGTGCTCCCCCTTTCCTTCTCATAAAGGCAGCGCATCAGAACGGGAGGAGGGGACAGGAGAGCGGCTAGCATGTCAGAGGAACAAGGCATCCTTCGCAAGAGCATCGGGTCAGGAGGCGGCGCGTGTGCGAAAGGCTGAAGGGAGATCAGCGGAGAAACGAAACAAAAGAAGAGAAAGAAAAGAACGACTTCCTACAGTAACATAGAGAGGCACACCACAATGAATGCACGACAGATGACGACCAAAAAAAAATATATCCACCAAGAAAAAAAAGATGACAAAGATCCGCCAATCTTTTTTTTCTTCACGGATTTTACAGGCCCATCTGGCGCTTGGAAGGGAAGCCGAGCATTTCGCCGTGACCGTAGAAGGAGGCGGGCTTGCTGAACATGAGGTCCGCAACCTTCTTCACATCAGCGGGGCTAACAGAGCGGACGGCATCAATGACCTCCTCCACAGAGGTGGCAGAGGTCTGCGCGGGGTCGAGGCTGAGACTCGTGCCGAGGAAGTCGCAGTAGTCACGGATGTTGTCGGTGTTCTCGTTGAGGAACTGCATAGCCGCGCGGTGCTTGGCCGCCTCCACCTCACCCTGCGCCGGCGCGCGCTTGGACTGCACCAGCTTCACATTCTCCGTCACCATCTTCACAGCGTTCTGGGGTTCCGCGGTCACGGTGAAACCGAGCAGACCAGCGGTCTGGTACGGGTTGTAGAAGCTGCGCGTGCCCTGGTGGACGTGCGTCTCCTCCTTGTTGTAGCGCACGCCATCCTTGAGCTCCATGTTCAGGATGTTCTGGAACACCAAAGAAGCTGCGTAGTCCTTGAGCATCGTCTTGTCGCGGCCGTACGCGAGCCAGCCAACGGCGCAGATGGTCTCGCTTTCCATGTCAGGCTTCGTGCCCATCTCCTTGGCGCGGTCCTCGTGGTCCTGGCGCTCCCCACCAACGTACTGCTTCTGCTCGTGCTGGACGTCGATGGCCGCGGGCTTGTTCGCCTTCGCGTGGTGCGGTGCCGAGGCGGAGTGCGGGAACGGGGTGTTCTCGTACTCGGCGATCAGCTCGTCATGGGGAACGTTCACGCCGGCAATGACGATGCGCTCGGGCACAATGTAGGTGCTGTACTGATCGAGCAGGACCTTGCTGCTGATGTTGGAGTTGTTGTTCTCCGGGACAAAGCGAGGGTTGCCCAGCGGCTCGCGGTAGAAGGCGACCGTCTCGAGCATTTGCACGGCGTACTGCGCGGGGTACTGCCAGCGGAGCTCCTTGAGCTGGTTGTCAATCGTGTCGCGAAAGCGCTCAATGTCCGTCTCGTGGAAGCGAGGCGCGCTGAGGCAGGTGAAGATGTTGTCCTGCATGAGGTTGACGTCGAACTGGTGCTCAGACGTGGCGGAGCGGGCGAGCTTGGAGCGGCCCTTGGCCGCCTCACCCCCGGCCGACGCGCGCCACTTGTCAGCGCGGCAGTCGACGCGGATGCCGAGATAGTGCTTGTACTTCTCAAAGTGCGTTTCCGCGGCGCCAAGACTGCGGATGTTGCGGTCCAGCTGGAAGAGCGAGTTGTTGAAGTTGCTCGTGGTCAGCGCGAGGTGCATCATGGCGCCGACGCCAGGGCTGTTGGCGGGGTCGTAGACGGGGCCGGCCAGGACGTAGGCGCCGACGGAGACCATGGGGCCGCCCATGTTATGGGTGATCACGCGGGCACCGTTGTGGAGCTTGGTGATCTCCACCTTGCCTGCGGTGGCGGGGACCTCAGCCTTTGGCGGTGGAGGGGCCGTCTTACCGCCAGCGTGGGCGCCGAACGGGGTGGTGAGCGGGGTCTGACCGAACTTGTACTCGTAGATGTTGCGGCTTTGGCAGCCGTTGGCCGCCGCAAGGGCGGAGGAGGGGGTGGCTACACGACGGAACATGACGGGATGCGTGAGGTGGATTGAGTGCTGTTTGTGTAGTGGCAAACAACGGTATATACTCGACAATGCAAAAGAAACTTTAAGAACGAAAAAGAGAGAAAGACAGGGATATATCCTATTTATTCCTTACTACGCGGAAAAGAATGCTTATCTCACAGACACAAGACTCTGTGGGAATGGAAATATTTTTGCCACGAGAGAAAGATATATGTAAAAAAGGGAGAGTGGTAACGCATTTTCCATTTGCTTCGCCTGCGCCGTCGACACAGATGTGGGGCTCTCACACGCACCCGAGAAACCTACATCAGTGCGGTGACGCAGCTTTGATTTGCTCGACCGCTCCCCTTCCCCTCGCACTGTGTGCGCAAAGGGTATGACACAGGGGACGGAGCGGCACCAGTCGCGAATCTGAGCGAGAGGCCCCAATAAAGCATGCACGTGTGAGTGTGTTTTGGACGCACACACACTACGTGATCGTAATCCTCGCCATTGATGCAAGTATAGTGACCATTTTCTCGGTACGAGGACCCAGTGAAGTTCTGTCCCTAGAGATGCCTTTCCGTATGTTTTCGCTTTCGAGGTGTTATTGGATCTTCAGGAGTGGAGTGTCATATTCGTTTCGTCTTCGTCCACCAGACAGAGAGCAAGAACAACTACGGGACTGTGACGGCTTTCCGCTGAGCGCTGACCACGTCACGTTGGTAAGAACGGTGGGGTCGAGAAGGCGAATAGAATTCACCAAGTAATCAGTACACTTTTCCTTGTTAAAAAAAGAAAAAAGAGAGGAAGTTGGTTGGTAGTGGTTGTTGCTAGTGAAGAGAAAGAAGTTAGAGTGAGAACATGGGGAAAAAAATGGAAACAAACAAAAAAAAAAAGCACAGTACAAATCTCGAGAAGGTGTCCGAAAGAGATCCATTCACGTGGAAACGGAAGCAATGAGAGAGATGCGTGGTGATTTGACCAGTTGTTCGTCCTCACGCTTTCATCATGGAGTAAGATAAAAGGGAGTGGACAGAGGCAGAGCGAGAAAGAGAGAGCAATCTCTCTGTATGATGACAACATCCTTCCGTTTAGGAAGTCGTTCTGCAGCACGCGCACACACAGAAACCAAAGGAAGGAGGGTCTTCTTGTTCTCGCACGACAGCTTCAACATGTGTCATCGGCAGCCTTACCTTTCAAGCATTGACGACTCTGGGGTGCGTTGCCACTCCCTCACTCGCTCTTATACCGCTTTCGGATAAAATATTTTGATGGAAACGAAGCGTGCCATCTGTTTTGCGCGCGTTGCGTTTCCTCCGTGGCAATGCAAGGCACACCTGCGTAGCCCTACGTACGCCTGCTCGCGGGAACGGAAGATGGGGTGCTTAGACCTTCCTAGGGCGGAGAACAAAGGCAGCGACAACGGCCGCGACGCTGAAGGCGATGGCCGTACTGCGCCAGCGCCACTTGTCGAGCTCCTCCTCGCGGTGCTTCTTGCGGGCGAGCAAGGCGGCCTTCTTCTCCTCCGACATGGCGACCGAGGACTGGGCGACAAGCTCCTCGACCATGTCGACCGCATCGGCGGAGTGCATGGCCTCGGTAAAGGCCTCTGTAATGTCCTTCCCGACAAGCGGCAGCAGAACGGCTTTGCCGCCGGGGTGCTGCTTGAAGACAAACTCCGAAGGCATGTCGAAAGGTTCACCCTGGTAGAGGAAGCGGAAGCTCTCGGGCTGAGACTGAGAAACAATCTGGGCAGACATGGCTGTGACTTTGGGAAGCTCTGTTGAAAAAAAATAATGGTGTAGGCGGTGGGCCGTGGATGTTTAGATGAAGAGTTGTAGGGGGAAAAAGTGCTAGAGTGGGTCAAGAAAACGTTGGTGAGCGCGATCGGGATCGTTTGACAGCTAAAGATAGAGGGGAATAGGAAGAAAGGAGTGACCAGTGGAGTCGTGATCCTTGAAGACATGACATCGTCTTCAACGTTGTAATGAATGATGACTGTACTATTCGGTAGAGGAGCTCATTTTCTCTTCCCCTCGCGGGAGGAGAGTACATCACGAACGACACACACACATAGGCTGCATACCAATCAACGACTCGTTTCTCCAGCGCTCATCTATGGCAAACGGAAATGACACCTTGAAGTTTTACTTTGTCTTCCTTTTGAATCCCGTCTTCCTTCAGACGTCCGTGACGAAAGCGTCGAGGGAAGAGGGGGAGGGAGGGGGAGGGGACGGGGGGTCAGGTGGCACTCGTCACAGTGCACAGTCGCACCGCAACAAACTCAGCCTCTACCCAGAAGTTCAAGAGCTGTAGAGCTCCTTTTCCAGACAGAGGGCGTTGCTTCCATCGTGCTGACGTCCCAGTGAGTGGGACCAGTCCGGTGGCCTACGCTTCGACGGCAGAGAGCAACAACAAAACAAAAACCAGAAAGAGAAGGAATGCGCAAAGAGAAGGAGAGAATCAAGAAGCGAAGTTGGAATGGTGCGGTATCGTGTGTGTACCTCTAGTGTATGTGCGCGTGAGTTCACGTAGTATCATGTACTTCAAGCTCTCTTGTAGGCAGTGTTCTATGATTTTGCAAAAACAAAGAATCGGTCTCTGCACTTTTGCCTGAGCAAGAGGCACCTACAAGACGTCACGTTTCGTTTAAGTCTTCGATTGCGACAGTGACGCGCACATTTTTTGAAGGACGAATGTATGGAAAGAACAGAGCCTAGCGAATCTGTTCATCCGTGTGTGGTGTCACATCCCTTTCCTTTTGTAAAAACAGCTTGTGACAGTCGTAACCGTCTGTTGTGTGTGTGTGTGTGTGTGTGTGTGTGTGTGTGTGTGCGTGAGAGAGAGAGAGAAAGCGGTGTGTGTTTCCCTCGAAAGCTCACTGATAAAGTTCTTTTCTTTTCCGTTATTGTGTGCGTGTATGCTAGTCGACTAGATCCGTTGATAATGGTGAGTGAAAAATAATAATAATAATTAAAAAACGCGGTACGTACGTGTGCGTCGATTCAGCATTTAGATACAGCGATCGCCGCGGGAAACCCTGACTAGCCCTTTCGCTGAACGCCAATGGTGTTTGGACGGAGTAAATGAAAAACAAAGAGAAAAGTAGAGGTCATCTTTAGACGAAGCTGCGTCTGATGACGGCGAAGGTTCTCAAAGAATACCGTTAAATGGAAAAGATCAACGACAGCAGGTGTGGCGATACCTCTCACTCCAGTAAAGGGAGAGGAGGCGAAAACGCTTAGCGTATGAAGCGATGCAAGTTTGAGACCTAGAGAGGAATGTGTAACGTGTGCGGGCAGCTACGTTTTCCCCAACGCCACTGAAAACAATAAAATTTCTCCGGGAGACCACGATAGTTCTACGCCTTCCTTGCCCCTTTCTTCGCCGCCGTCTTCTTTGGCGCTGTCTTCTTTTTTGGGGCCGGCTTCTTGGCGGCGGCTTTCTTGGGAGCGGCCTTCTTGGCTGCGGGCTTGCGCTTCGACTTTGCCTTGGAGGCTTCCTCTTCTTCCTCCTCTTCTTCCTCCTCCTCTTCTTCCTCTTCCTCAGCGCTGTCTTTATCGTCTTCGTCTTCAGCGCTCTCGGGGTCGTCGTGTGGCTCGCTGTGCACTGATGCCTCTTCTTCCTTCTCTTCTTCCTTCTCTTCTTCCTTCTCTGCTTCGGCTTCGGTATCCGCAGGCGCTTCTTCGGTACGCGCCTTCTTTTTCTCCGGTGTCGCAGCGCGCGAGGATGCCTTGCTGCTGGCGCTACTGGTACTTCCACTACTGCTGGAGCCAGAGCTGCTGCTGCTGCTGCTGCTGCTATCGTCGTCGTCATCGCT
Source organism: Herpetomonas samuelpessoai (assembly GCA_030849835.1). Classification (NCBI taxonomy): domain Eukaryota; phylum Euglenozoa; class Kinetoplastea; order Trypanosomatida; family Trypanosomatidae; genus Herpetomonas; species Herpetomonas samuelpessoai. The sequence goes on from JASAOC010002139.1 coordinate 334,480, forward strand.
GGATGTGACGCCGAGGTCCTTGATGTCAATCTGCGTGCGCGTCTGACGCTTCACACCAGACAGAGGTGCAACTGCAGCAGGGGCAGCAGCAGGCTTGGTGGCAGGGGTAGACGTGAGCGAAGACTCTTCCTTCTTCGCGGACACCGTCGCAGGGGCTGCGGTGGGGTCGGTGATGACCGCTGCCGACTGTACTCCTCCCACTGACAGCAGACCCTCGTCAGCGCCGTCCTGCGCTACTGGCTTCTGGGGCTGCTGCTGTTGCTGCTGGTACTGCTGCTGACGCTGTTCCCTGCGCTGCTGGGCCTCCAACCGCCGCGTCTCGCGCTCCTTCTCCCGCTGCTGGCGCTCCTCTTCCGCCTTTTGCAAGCCAACCTTTTCTTTTTCGAGGATATCACCAATCAGCTGGTGACGGTCTTTCTTAGACATGGCCTTCAGTTCCACGTGACGGGCGGCAATGAGGCGGCGCACCTGCTCTTCCGTGTGGTGCTCGTGGAGACACTGGGAGCGACCGCAGAAGCCGTGGATGAGGAAGTGGGTGCAAATCTGTTTTGAGAACAGCTCCACTGGCTTGCTCTTCTCCACCTCGCTGCCCGTGGCCTTGAGCATGAGGATGATGCCACCAGGGCAGAAGACGTACTTCTTGTCCTCCTTGTCGGTAGGGATAGGGTGTTCACGCAGCCACACGGTCAGGTGAGGGCCCGGCATCGTGGCGCATACCAGCTGTTGCTGGGGATTCATGTAGACGCTGAGGACATCTTGCGGAATGTCTACCGTGATCTCAACGGCCTCGGGCTCCGTGCGGCGCTGGCGGCCCCCCGCCTGCTGCTGCTGCTGCTGCTGCTGTGGCATGCCCATCATCATGTAGGGGTTCATCATCATGCCCGGGGCGCCGCCCAGAAACGGAGGCGGCATCAGGTACCCTTGGTTGGGGTAGCCGCCACCACTGGCGCCGGCTCCCTGGTATGCGTTGCTACCACCGTTGTTACCGTATCGGTTGTTGTTATTGTACCGGTTCTGGTGATTGCTGTTGCTGGCGTTGTAGCCGCCGTAGCCGCCGTAGCCGCCGCCGTACGCGTTTGTGGGAGGCGCTTGGCCAGACATCGGCATGCCGGAATATGGCGCGCCACCGCCGTAAGCGTTGTTGCTGTTGCGGTGGTTATCGTTCGCATGGTGGTAGCCCTCGCCCACGCCCATGGCGTTGGAAGACGAGTCCAGGAGACCCCCATCAAGTGCACCAGTGCTGGTGTTCCGGCTGTTGCTATTGTTATTGTTGTTCAGCAACGTGCCCGGCATCATAGGCTGCGCGGACGACTGGCTCAGCAGGCGGTTCAGCAGATCCTGGTTGGGATCGCTGCCACCAGATTGGGGCCCCGGACCAGCGCTAGGCGCGGGGACTTGCTGCGGTTGCTGCGGTGCTGCAGGGGTGTTCGCAGGCGGACGCTTCGGGTCGTAGCAGCGCTGAAGGAGGAACGACTGGTCTTCCAGGCAGACGCGGCGGAACTCATTCACCGCCACCGCCACGTCCTGCGGAGTCTTTGCCGTGGGGTTCATCGCCGCCAGCCGCGGGTCGTCCACGAGCTGGATGGGGTACTCGAAGAGATAGAAGCTGCGGGAGAGCTCCTGTGGGCTGACAAAGGTGAGAACGTGGACCTGGTTCGTCTCAGAAGGGGCAGCGGTGTGGGCCGGAACCCACAGCGTGCGGCCACCTGTGATATGGAGAAAGATCTGAGTGCTGGACGACATGGTGATGGTCACTCGAGCTGCTGCCTTGTTCTATGCCAAGAGGCTCTTTCTCACTCGTAACCGCGTTCAATTGCTGGTGAAAAGAGCGGAGAGATTTCAAAGACACTCGGCGCAAGCTATAAAAAACAATTATGACGTAAAGAGAGAGAGGGGGGAAGGCTATAATAGTGTGACTGAGGTGTGGTATAAGAGAAGAACAAAACACACGTTTGGACAGAGGGGCGGAGAGAAGGTTTGACAGACGAAAAATGAGGAAGAGCGAGGGTGCACATCAAGGGCTCCAGGCGGTCCGCATAGAGAAGTGGCACACCGATCATCATCCCTCAGTAAACTGTAAGTGATGGCGATCGGGGTGAGGTGCCTCAGTTCCAAAAAACAACAACAACAACAAAACAACAACAGACACGCACGGTATCTCGCGTCTTCGAAGCAATCTGATTTCCGTTTTGTTTCTCTATGGGTGTAAGAGGTCTATGACGTGTGTGTACGTAACACTAGCGAGCGAACACGAGCCATATAGGAGTGTGAAGCCCTGCTGTGCACGCTGTAAACACTGAAAGGAAGGGATGACTTGAGCCCCAGCGGCATGGGACCCTTTCTGTCTCGTGAGCAAGCGGTATCACAGCAGCACGCACGGAGCGCTACTCCACCACTTCCGTGTCGTCGTTCTCGGGCAGGGCTGCCACCACCAGTGTTTCCAACCCTGCTTCCTCTCGGGCCTCGACGTCAGGGGCCTCCTCCACCTCAGCTGCAGCGGCATCAGAGGTGGTTCCTTCCGGAGCTGGCTCTACCGTCTCATGGGAAGGTTCAGGAAGCTGCGCTTCCCCGGTGTCTTCCTTCGCCACGTGGTGGTCTAGAGAATGGTCGCGGTCCGGCAACTCGGCAAAGCTCACGCGCGGACCAGCGTCCCTGTCCGGAACCTCTGCCACATCCGCTGGGGCAAAGACAAGCTCGGCGCCTTCTTGCTGGTCCAGCATGGCTTGCATCCTCTCCGCCTCCGCTAGCAGACGTTCCTCGCTTTCTTCCTGCACCAGTGCACTGCGTTTCGATAGCTTCTCACGCATCTCCTTCAGTTCCTTGAGTTCGCGCAGCTTTCCTTCCCTTGCCATGCGGAGGTGCATCTCGTGCTCGAGGACGTGCGCCACCGCTTCCTTACCACAACGCGCCAGCAGCGACAAGGTGTCCTGCATGGGGAGCTTCACAAACGTCGTGTGATTAAACTCGTACACCATGCGCAGAAAGGTATCCAGCTGGCGGTGGTGGTACGTCGCGAGCTGTTCATCGCGGATGGGGTTCTCCGAGATGACTTGGTCATCCAGTGCTGGGGTCGACACCACGAGTTCAGGTGCCGTGCTTGCTTCCTCCTTGGATTTATCCTCGGCTTCGGCTTCGTGTCGTTCGTCGAACATGGCCCAGAGAGCTGCATCATCGGCCTCAAAGGCGCGCGCTTGCGGGCCGTGCACCATGACGGCCCCGTCCACTCCGGGAGTCACGCCGGATCCGCCGTTCCCGGGGCTCCCGCCCGCGAGCCTCTGCTGTTGCTCTTCTTCAAGTCGCTGACGCGCTTGGTAGCGCTTGCGTGCCTCCTGGATGTCGTCCGGGGGGTACATGAGGGTGGGATTGCGCGTCGCCATGGCGTGGAGCCGGGGGAATCCATTTTCACCAAAGACGACTTGACGGAAGCGGTCGATCCCGCGAATGTCACGCCCTCGCTTCCGGGCACCTGCGGTGGTCGGTGCGCCTGCGACCGTAGGGCCTGCCGTACCCGCCACGGCGGGGGTGGCCTGCGCCTGCAGACCCGTTCCGTTGGGGTCCACGGTTGCGGGCGCGAAGGCAATGTTGTCGCGGTGCTTGTACATGACCAACAAACGGTCGACCTAGTCACGGCGGACTGCGTCAGAGCAAGGACAGGGAAAGGGGGAAAATATTTTTTTTTTTTAAAAGAGAAACGACGCGGTGGTGATGTTGCTGTCTGCTCCGTCTTTGAGGAGTATGTGGGGGCACAGGGAGCGACTCTATGATAGTGTGATCCAAGTTGTGTGAAGGTCGAGAAACACCGTTGTAGAAGCAAGGTAACTCTTGAAGGACATGACCAGAAGGAAAGAAATACAGTGTGGGAAATTGTTTTCCAGAGTGGGTTGACATCATCACTAAGAAGGTATCGAAAGTGTAGTCTTCGTTTTCACTTGACATACTGGTAAGCACCACCTCCGTAGCGTAGGACTCGTCTCACTTGTGCGTGCAGTTTGGTAGATATCTGTGTGAACGAAGGTGGTACTGGTCGTGGGAATCGGAGTAATAGTTCGCACAAATGACTACCGCTTGGGCATAAACATCAATTAGAGCGACGAAAGAGCCCGTGAAGACACAACCATACCACTCACCAATATCACAAATGACGTTCGGGGAGTATTACAAAAGGGTTTTCGCTGCGAAGATGGTGTGCTCGTGCACGGAACGCATCCGCCCCTTTTCTCTCTTGCTTTCTCCCGAGTATCCCATGCATTACAACTCAAAGCGTTCTGCGGCACTCTTACCCCCAAACAGATTGGCTCGCAAGTTTCGCACGTTAAAGTCGTCCCCAGGGCTGCGATCCGCCTTTGCGTAGAAGTACGGGTCCTCCTCCCACCGCTCGTATCGCCGCGCGTCGTGGTAGCCGGCATCGTAGGCCTCCATCAACTCTTCTTTGCGCACGTCGCCGCCAATGAGAGGGGCGAAGGCGAGAAGTGCCTGCTTGGGAAAGGAGAAGTGCGTGTTGCCGAGGAACCCGTGCTTGCCGAACATGATGTTGTGCCGTGCCTGGTTCTTGTTGTAACGATGCCCTGCGTAGCCGTGAATGTACACGTGCCGGCAGTACTGGTCCAGCTCGGAACTCAGGCTCATCATGGTGCCACGAAGGACGTTGTCTGCGTCACGAAAGATCATGGGCTTGTTTGTGTTGGGTGCCGTCGCCGCGAGAATGTTCTGCCCGAGATCGTTGACGTCATCCCACTGTGCGATGTGGTGGCCAAAATAAATGTTCTCCTTCGCCTGCGACATGTAACCGGCATCCTTATTTGAGAACCCAATCGTCAAAGCCAAGCGGCCCTTCACTAAGTCAACTGCGTTCTTGGGCAGCAGCTCATTGATGCCTTTGGCGAATACCTCGATGCGCTTGTCTTCGTCCGTGACGGTGAAGCGGTTGTCAATAATGAAGTCGCGAACCTTCTCAATGTTCACTGCCTTTGGACCGCATGCAAGCGCCAAAGCAGGGATGACGCCGGTGCCCGCCCCCAGCAAGAAGCACTGAGAGAGGAATTCCTTCTTTTCCTGTTGGAGGTAGAGCGCGACACCGAGGCTGTACGTCACGAGGAACCCACATCCACCAAAGCTAAGCACCGCCTTGGGTGCGGGCTTGCCCACCTCCAGTAGCGTAGGTGTCTTGGCACGGACCTTCTTGGCCCATTCCTTCGGGTCCGTCGGTGGCATCACGACCGCTTTATCTCTAGTGAAATGTTACAAAAGTGGGATGAAGGAAATTATCGAGGGCCACAACAGTACTTCTACAGAGTCAATGCGTTGCGCTCCGCGGTGCGGCTAACCCGGGAATCAATTCACCTTCACCTTTTTCTTGACAGAACAAACTCTAATACGTTAACGAAAGTGTCAAAGCATGACAGGTGAGGAAACAGACGTCAGTTGAGCGGACAGTGTGCGTCTACAGGCAGCAGCTCTCTCTCTCCCTTCCTCTCTCTGTCTCTCTGGATTCATTTGATCTTGTTCTCATGGCGTGCGAAGATGGTTCTCATGTGCCTCTCTTGATACTTCTGCTGGACATGGACAAGGTAACTCCACCTCAATGAGTCATGTTGGCTGAATTCCTCCTCTCCTCTGAACTCAGGCCGCACAGGGACCTACCTGCTTCATTGCTTCGCATCCATCATTGTCTGCCGACGCATGAAAGGTATTTTTTTCCTTTTTGTTGTTATACAGGGGTCTTTAGACGTTTCGAATATTAGTGCATGCTCCGTATGAAACACTCTGCGAGAAGGCAAGGTGATCGTTTTTTGTGACGGAGACACACACATCTTCTTTGTCTTCTAGGCTTCGTCATCAGCACCGGTGGGGTCAAAGGAGCTGCGAGGCGGCGGCTTCGGTGCGCGCTTCACCGCTGGTGAGCGTGTTGGTGCCTGTGGCGTGCGAGCGCCAAAGCCAAAAGACGTGTCCTGCGCGTGGTCCTCCTCTCCGCCCTTGTCGTCCTCTTCATGGCCAATGCTAGGACCTTTAACTAGACTAGAGCTAAGAAAGTTGGTGGTCAGATTCGCGCGTTGAATCACCAAGGCCGCCTCGCGGTTCTTCACCACGGCGCGGGAGAAGGTCGTCAACGCCCGCGTGGGGTCAATGAGCAGGCGATCCAGCGCCCGGGGATCCGTAAAGGTGGCTGCGTCAGACGCCGAGGGGGCAGATGCAGGGGCACGTGCTTCCTTTGTGAGGCGTCTTTTTCTCGTAGCGTGCGCCGTTTCCTCATCTTCCGCATCGCTTGCGCTGTTTGCCTCGGACGGGCTCGCCGAGGCACGGCCTTCGCCGCCCGCCGCGTTCCAGTCAGCGGCGTCATCGACATCGTCAACGTCCAGGATGCGCACGTGGGCGTCGTCGTCATCGTCGTCATCGTCGACCGCATCGACGCCTGCTCCCGTCTCCCTTTCTGCAGGACCCCTGGCGGCTTCTCCAAGGGTGACGTTGGCCGCCGCCGGGCCCGGGGAGTAGCGCGACGACTCCGAGCCACCGCCATGCAGTAACAGACTAACCTTCGTCAGATCCACAGGCACGTTGCCGTGAAGGGGATCCAGGGCCTGGCCCGTCTCCTCGTCAAAGGTGAAACGCTTCCCGAGCCCCACGAGAACACCCTCGCGTCGTCGTCGGGTGCGTGCCGCCATCCATGAAGGGTGCGGCAGCAGATAATTGTACTTGGTGAGGCCGAGACGCTTGCCTTTCTTAGCGGCCTTGCGCGCGACCAGCCGCTCGGCGATGAGGTCGATAGGGTGGGGACCTTGCTGGTACCACGCAATCTTCTCGTCCATCAAGTCGTGCAGCTTCAGTTCACGGGCGTGCTGCTGGGCCTCCATCTGCTCGCGGGAGCGCGTCAGGTGCAGAAAATCGCGAACCTGCTTGCGGGACATGCCCTCGAGCTTGAGCCCCCGCTTCTGCGCCTCCTCGAGCGCCTGCTGGTGCTTGCTCACCGTATTCTCACGGGCCTTCCGTTTCTTGGCGTCGAGCTCCCGCTTGCGCTTCTCATTTCGCTCCGCCCGCTTCTCTGCTGGGGAGGCAAATAGGTAGGAAAAGGCGACTGGGGCGGCCGGAAAGGAGGGCGCCCCCGAGGCGGCACTGTCGTCCCCGTGATCGCTGCGCCGCATGCGACGACGCCGCCCGCTGTCCTCGTCATCGCTGTCGCGGTCCGCGCCGTGGGCCAGGTCCGCCTTGGCCCGAAGGGACACAGAGGTGGTGCCATCCCGCACGCGTTTCATGTCAACACCAGAGATGAAGCTGTTCCACTCCCGTTTCCAGGCATTCTCCCCCTTCTCTACGGCAGCCGCGTACCGTTTTCGGCCCCCTCCGGAGGCAGCGTTACTGCTGCTCCTGCGCGGTGGCATATTTTTTTTTTCCTTTGTCAGACGAAACTCTGTCCTTGCACGTGTCGGTGTCTGTGTGTGTGTGTGCGTTTCGTTTCGTTTCTTTATTGATTGCTTTTCCCCCGTGAGGGTCGATTCAACATGACCCAATAGGTGAGAAATACGGAAGAGGAATGAAGAGGACCATCATCGTCGTTATCTTTTACGCATAGGCCGTAAAGGGCCTGGGAAGACGTCGTGAGTCTTGAGGCAACGCAGGCTACCTCCTCTCCCCATTCCCCTTTCATTTAGTTGACCTTCGCGTTTTCCCTGGTGATCGCTCTCGTGGCGCGAGATGTGGTGTTCCGCTCATGCCTCACTGTATCGTTGTGTTGTTATTGTTGTGTTGGTAAGAGGAGCGTTCGGTCGGAGCGGAAGGGAGGGACGGGCAGTAAAGGTTTCTTGCTGGTAAATAGCACCTCGCCGCATCGCGATTAACCGTTACAGCAGAGAAGGTGAGACATTGAGTGCTTGAGAAGGGTATGGCCTGTGCTACGCAGAATATATGTGAGAGGCAACGAACACGGACGGACTGCGAGTGGAAGAGAGGGGGGATCGCTGGACGTGTTGCAGGGATCGGAAAGAAGGCCTGTGCTTGGTGGGTATGAGGAAACAACGCTCAAGGTGCCTAGTATGGCGTCATGTCCATCTGCTTCCATTTCTTTCTGTGCTCTCGTGCGTCGACGTTGCTCCGATCTGCCATCGTACAATGACATCTTCGTCTTGGTAAACAAAGCAGCGACTCCACATGTCAAGCAGGTCGAAAGCCAAAGTCGGTAGGTGAAGCAGGAACCCATCGCCCCATGTCTTTCCCGCCAAATGATGCCCATCACTTTGCCTTTGAGGTGAGAACAAGGCACACCGCTCCAGTACTGGTACTGTTGAATTCTAGTTAGCTTTGTCATGTTTGTGAAAGTAACAGAGCGGTATGCGTTACGAGGGCGACATGAGGTCTTCGCATTTGATAGGTCCATCCCATGAGTGAGGCTCACTTCCTACCAGAGCTGCGTCGCGGACTCACGCCCGTGGGGTTGGTGCCCGCAGAGCCTCCTCCCGTCGTGCGACGGGGAGAGGAATGCCTGCGGGGACTCGGCTGCCGATGCACGCCCCCTCCGTGATAGGCAACATTTGTGACGTCATCCGGATGGGATAGGCTCCCGCTACGACTGCTTCTGCTGTTGGCGAGGTCACCGAGCACGCCGCGCAACCGCAGTTGCCGTGCACGCGGATTGGTGCTCGCGCCGGACGTCGTCGCCACCGCTGGTGGGGAAAGCGACACCGGCCTCCCTGAAACCAGCTGCGGGAGTCGCAGGGTGTCCCCTCCTGTCCTTGGATGGTCCGCACGACCCGATCCCTGACGAGCATACGGTGTGCGTCGGCTGAGCAGCGGGTTGTATTGCGTGCTGCGTGGTGCGGTGGCGCCGACAGAGGCGGCGGTGGCACGGGGCTGCTGCAGGACGTAGGGTCCGTGTAACTTGGCCAAGTGTGGGGGCGGTGACGTCCCGCGCGGGTCTGTCGTGCTTTCCATGGGGGCGCTCTCGGCACGCAGCATGCCTGCAGGGTTGCTCAGGACCGGCGCTTTTGCAGCGGCCTCGTGGAGGGAAAACAACGTGGACATCACGGGCAGAGTCGGCTTGGTCACCTCGGCCATCACGGTGTCGCGCTCCTGTTCAGTGAGTTGACACCCGTCGAGCCGCAGCTCCTCTAGCCGCGGCACCGTGCGCGCGATGTTGAGGACATGGGGAAGGCCTTTCGCGGTGATGGGGTTGTGGGAGAGGCTGATGTAGCGCAACGCGGGCCGGCGTCGCACTGCACGCGCGACCACGGCGAGGGCGTCGTCGTGGATCTCGTTCTGACTCAAATCGAGTCGCTCCAGTCGGTGGAGGCGTGGCAAAACACCAAGAGCCGCCTCCAGGCCCGACCTGCCAAGTTTGGCACCAGAAAGGTTCAGCTCCTGGACATCGCGGTCCGCCACATTGGTGATGGTATTCAACACCGCCTCGCTGGGCCTGACTCGGGTTAGGAGACATTGGCTAAGATAAGCGCTGCGTAGCGGGCTGGCTTCCGATGTTCTGGCCTGGAAGGCCTCATAGGTGTCGAGGACAGGCAGAACGTGGTCCACAACGTCCCTCTGGAAGGCGGCGAATGCTGGCCTCGGGTCATCCCCTGGGGTTCCTGGTGCGTCGTACTCGTTGCGAAAGACGAGGCCCATGGCATCTAGCAGAAAATCAATGCCGCTCATGTGATACCCTTCTCCGTAAATGAGCTGCAGCGCTTGCAAACGGTCGCGGCCCATGCTCTCCACGAGGGAAGACGGCGTCGGCGGAACGTCATCTGTGAGGGTGGCCAGCGTGCTATGGGTGGCTACCTCGACTTGGGAAGGGGGAAGGGCGCGCGGCTGCACCACTGTACCCGGCGGCGGCGTCTGTTCAACCTCGACGACACCCGCCGACGCCCCCGTGACAGCCTGCAGCGCTGCTGCCGTGGCGGCGTCGCGTGGTGGCTGCGGGTGGTGACGATGACGCTGTGGTGGTAGTGTGCTCGCGCTTTGGTTTGCAGGGTCCGCCGAGTACTGCAGGAAGTCCCGGCGCTGGTCTGTGGTGGAGCGTCGCGAGGCATTGGGAGTGCGTGCCTCGGTAAAGTCCTCATCGGTGAGAGAGAAGCCGGCACTGCTGGCGCGCGTTGGGTGCGCTGTGCCAACCACAGTGGAGGGGTCATTCAAGGTGCTGACGCTGCCCCGACGGGGCCCGCCACCGGTTGGGAGACCCTTGACGGCATCAGGCCCGTTGGAGCTGGTGCGACGGAGAATGCTGCCGCCGTACTGCGCTGGCCCGCCGTACTGAGACACGGGTTTCAGCAACGATGCCAAAGCGCCGGTAGCGGACACGGCGCTACCGGATCCGGAAGTCAGATTGGCGTCTGTGTAGTCCGCCGCGTCCGCCGGCAATGGTCCTGAACTTGGGGTTGCCTGGCGGTCTATGCGGCTGCCGCCCTCGTCGCGGGAAGCAGGCCGCCCAGCGTACCCGCGGCCCATGGAGGGCCCCGCCGTCGTTGGCTGCCTGCCTTGCGAGACGCCACCGTTGTGGTGCCTGTTCGATGGTTGGCTCCCGTTTGCGTTGACAGGGGTATCGCTTCCCACACTCCCGCGCGCATTCAGTGCTGGGCCGCCGCTAAGGCTGTTTGCACTCATAACCGTGTACGCGTCGTTCATTAACCCACTGCCAAAGCTCGCGGGTAGCTCAATGCCGCTCTCCTTGAGCATTAACTTGGCCTCTACCATAAGGCCCCGCAGCTCGCGGAGCAAGTGATCGACGGCGGTCAGTTGCTCCGCCACTGCGCGACTGGAAACGCCGCCTTCCTCCGCCGTGCCGTGGGTGGCCTCCTCGCTCTGCATGACGGTCAGCGCCAGGCCGACGTCCTCGCGGACCATCGCGATGAGAGTATCGAGTGCGCGGCGGTACTGAGTGCACATGATGCGATAATTCACCCCTCCGTTGAGGTACTTGCAAACGTCCTCGGCGGCCAGGTAGAGCTCACGCTCCCCCCAGTACTCGGTTGATTTCTGCGGGAGGACAATGGAGCCCGGCGACTTGCGTATCGCGCCGTTGAGGGTGCCGCTGACATTTGCCGTTTTCTCTGTCTGGTTCGTGGAGAGGATCCCGGACAGGTTCCGTGGGTTGTGGTTCATGACATCATCCTCAGGGGCGAAGAAGCTGGCGTTTGGGGTCGGCGAGGACGCCGCGCCAACGGTGCTTGGGCTCGCACGGCCGCGGCCCATCCCACGCGGAGGAAGTGCTGCCCCACTTGCCACCCGATAGTGCGCCGCCGCAGCCGCCTGCACCGCATCGTCCTCTGTCACGGGCGGTGTTGCGTTGTTCAAAAAATCGTTTGGGGTGCTCCCTGTCGGAGGTGCGCCGGCACGACCCGCGTGGTGCGTGGACACCGTATGGGCTGCAAGGGCTGCTGCGGCGCTGCCAGGCGTGGCACTGAGCCGTTTGACGTACTTGTTGTAGCGCTGGGTGAGGGTCTGCATGAGAGCGGCGAGCTCGTCGTGCCGCTGCCCGTCTCCGTCCATGTCATCTCCAGCCGCCGTCTGCGCCGCCCCGTCGCGTGGATGCAGTGATTCCACGGAGATGGAGCCCGGTGGTGAGTAGGGCATCTTTGCTAGGACGCGTGTGGGTTGTCAAAGGTGTTTTTTTGTCCTGTAGAGAGATAGAGGGATAGAGAAACGAAAAGAGAGAGAGAGAGAGAGTACAGGAGAGAACGCAGGAAAAAGTAATAATATGCGTCGGCCAAGAGTTGGTGCGTCTCGCAAAGGATAAAGAGGTGCTGGGCGATATATTATAACTCAAGTTCAATGAGAAGAGCAAAAGAAATTTGGGTGGAGAGTGGGGAAAACGACTATGTATTTGGCTGTTCAATAGGAACGGGTAGCTGTTAGAAAAGAGACCGCCAGCCTGAAAATGAACAAAAACAAACTGAAACAATCAGATAAAGAATGCCACTGCAGAGAACAATCTAAAGGGAAGAAGTTTAAGTTGACAGAAATGCGATCAGCGGAAAATTACAAACACCAACAAAAAGGAAAACGATTTGCTGAGTCGTTCACGTTATGAATGTGGACGCTTGGGTGATGGCTGTCACGCCAGGACCAATCAGACACAATGCCGCACACAGCGGGGCAAGGAGAGGATACAGGGCTTCACAGCAAGGGTGGCAGAGGAAACCGAAAACGAGAAGACGATGAAACTTGTGTTTTCCACTGTGACCAGCGAACTATGAGACGCGTAAACAAACAGGTAATGAGAGGAGGCTAATGAGCAGGCAGTGAGGGTGATGGCACATGAAGGCCAGAGTTTTTTTTTTCTCTTCCCCATTTCTAGCTCGTCGTTTCTGCTGAGACGGGGCCCATAGCCCCACTCTCACCGCAGAAGTCATGCACTCGGAAGTGGGCGAGGGTCCATTGATTCCTTTTGCGCCTCACGGGGGTTTTCCAGCAGCTACACTACTTCTTCACTGATTTGTGATAGTGCATCATTCCCACACGAGACAGATGACATTTCAAGGCTGAAGCTTCTGTTGTGCCGGGTTCCATCAAGATACATGGTTACAGGGATGTAAGCAATCCAAATCGTGCAAGGTATGGAAGAAGGATCAAGCAATCCTCAACAACAACAACAACAAAAAAAAAGAAGGACATCCGTGAAGCGACCATGGAACCAAAGCGTGTGGATTTCGTGTGTACGTATTCACAGCTTTGAGAAAAAAATATCTTTTTTGCCTGTTGTCATATACATGGTGAAGAGATTTCATTGTTTTCCTTTTTTGTTCTCCGTGGAGCGCTGTGCTTCTCGTTGACACGGCCGAAGCATCAAACATCGGCATCAACTTTGACTGCTTGGCGTGTCTGGAGCGTTCCCCACGAGTGGACCCGATGTGCTGAGGGCGGAGGGAGGCAGCGTACCCCTTCGGTTGAAGCTCAAGTCGCTCGCGGAGTTCACCCCTTCCGTGGGTGTTTCCTCTGCAGCGGACGTGCTCGGCGGTTTGTCGTCCTCCTCACCGCCAAAGACGCGCACCTGGGTCGCACTGCGGCGGCGCGGTCCTAGCGTTACACTAACGTTTGTCTCACGCTCTCCCACCGCATCCTCCATCACACCAGCCCTGCCACTAGGGTGGGTGGGTGTCGCCACCATGGCTGTCTTTTTCTTTCGCTGCCCAGCCTTTGGCGAGGCCCTGGAGAAGGAGCGACTGGGGGAGACACCCACCGCATCGTCCACGGTACGACGCTTGATAATACCGCGCGGAGCACTCTCGTGTGGACTGCGGGCCGAATGATGCGGCGATCCACCACCACCGCCTGGGATCGGGCTACTGTACGGAGAGGATGCGCCGTCACCGCCGTCCCTATCGTCCCGCTGCGACGTCTTTGACAGGTGCTCCCGTGCGGGTCTGTCGTGCTTCGCCTGGTGCTGCTTGAGGGCCTGCAGCTCGGCCTGCAGACGCCGCACATCGCTGCGGGCGTCCTCGCGCTCCGCCTCAGCGCGCTGGCACTTCTCGGTGAGATCCTCCAGGCGCTTCTGCACGTCCTTCGCGACCTGCCGCAGGGCTTCCTGTCGACGCTTTCGCTCCTCCCCTTGTGTGTCGCAGCGAGCGCACAGGGGACAAGGGTCCTCTGGGTGCTGCGGTGGCTGCATGGGCGGCTGCACGCCTCTTTGCATGATGGCACTCTCCGACATGGCGCGCATCCGCAAGGTCATCTCCCGCAGCGTGGCCTGCACGTCCCGCACCATCTCTGCCACGTCCGAGAGGGTCAGTGTCCACTCGCCAGTGTCGCCTGCAGGGAAGTCCGCTGCTGCTGCTGCTGCGCGGTTGGCCTGCGTAGGTGAAACTGCTGCCACTTCATCGTCGCCGTTGTGCGTTGGCGAGTGAAGCCGGGGCTTCCATACGGGGTGGAGGTATTTGCGAAAGTCAAAGCCATTGGTGAAGAGGAGGTTGACCTCTTCCGCCGTGCAGTCCCGGACGCCCATATCAAGGAGGTCTCCTTGTGTGATGTACTTGATTTCGCGCAGGCTGCGTGTGTTCTCGACCAACTTCTCAGCCTCTGTTGCCTCTTTCTTTACCTCTGCGACCGTGTGCGCGGACACATCACGGATCGACTGCCCAGCACTAGGTAAGCTCATGAAGCTGGCAGCTGATTCATCGCACAGACTTTCGGCCCTCCGGTGTCGTCCGCCGCTGCCGAGGGCGTAGCCATCCTCATCGTCTCCAGACGAATCGACGAGAAAGCCGCCCCCACCCCTCGCAGCGTCGTCATCGTCTTGCCGAGCAAGGAGGAGTCGGGAGAAGCGCCTGCTAGCCTGTGAGACGTTTTCCGTGTTGCCTTCGACCGCGTCTACTTCTTCTTCTTCGGCTGTCTGTGCAGGGCGGCCCTGGGCGGTGGCCTTGCGTTCCTTGCGGTGCATCTCCTGGTATCGGGCACACCAATCGCAGAAAACGGCAAAGACACGCTGGCGATGCGAGCGCTCCTTTTCAAAGGCACCAATCGCGCGAGCAATGGCTGCCCACCGTGAGGTAGCCACCCTTGCCGCAGGGGAAACGGTCCTGAGCACCACCTTGTCATAGACAGGCGCCGACGCCGCGTTCATGGCCTCTGTCGCCTCGTGCAGCGTGCGCAGCAGCTGGTGGGCCTCGTGGTAAAGCGTGCCGGCCGCCTTCCTCCGGTCGGAGACAAGCTTGCGGGCCTCCTCAGCAGTGGGTGCCTCCGCAATGCCTGCCCTCATCGCGGCCGTGGTGGAGGACATACTAGACGCATCATCGTCGTCGGACACGATAGACGACCCCGAGAGGGACGGAGAGCGGAGCGAACTCGTGGCATGCGCTGCCGACGCGGCCTTGCGGTCTATCTTTTTCTGCCGATGCGCGGCGCTGCGGTTCTGTTTTTCGATCTCGGCCTGCAAGGCGCTCACAGAGAAGCCACCAATGCCGTTGTGAGCCATGGCCGTGCCTGCCGCGGACGCCGTGGACTCCGCGCGCAACGCATCCGACGCTCTCTTCTGCCGCTGTCTGGCACTTCTGGTCGCGCGTTCATTGAACTCGTGCGGTGCGTGGCTTTGCACGCTGCGCGCGTCATCGCTGCCGTCCTCGTCGACGGTCAGGCCTGCCAGTCGGCAGCGCTCCTCAAAGAGGCTGTTGAGTGCCTCGCTCGCTGTGTGTTTCATCTGCTTCTCGAGCTCCTTGAGTACAAAGGCGTGGGCGTCCTCGGAATGGATCTCGTAGCGCTGCCGTTTCGCCTCCACCCGGGCAACCAGTTCGTCGAGGCGCGCAGCCTTTTCTTCCAGTTGGGCCCGTTCTACATCGGCTTGGTTTTGCGTCTCACGAAGCGTGCGAATCGTCTCGTGGGCCTCCGCAAGGCGCTGGTGCATGTCCGTCAGCTCTTCGCGAATGGCAACGCGCGCGGTGGCCTCCTCAAAGGCTCGTTCCTTGGTATATGCCAACACGCGGACGTGGCTCTCGGCCAGGTCTACCAGTGTTTGCCGTATGACGTCCAGCAATGCACCGCGCTCCACACACTGCACGGACACCTGGCGCACGAGCTCCACAAGACCCGTGTCCAGGACCGTGAGAACGTGGCCCGCGGCGCGGGTGTAGACTTCGTACGCCTGACTCGAGCGCCACTGCACCTCCGGATCCATGAGTGGATTCGCGTGCTCCACATCTCGCGCGGCTGACGCAGCGCCGTCCATGTGGCTCGGTGCTTCCTGGTCCAAGGAGATTGCGTCGGCCTCAGGGGAGGCAGACCGCGGCAAGATGGTGTACGCCGTTTCTCGGTCCGCAACGGCACGCATCCAGCTGGGGTCCGCATGCAGCATGTGGTCGAGCGTCTCCGCGAGAAGGTACACCTGTGCCCTGCCGGTGGGCCGAGGTGCCGGGAAGACGACGAGACCTTCCTTTGTGGTGCCGCCTTCCCTGTCACTCTCTCGCACGCTCACGCAGACATCGACGCGCGGTACACGAGAGGCGCACGCAACGCTATCTCGCAGCGTTCCCGTCCCGCTTCCATTCACATCAGAGGCGACATCGACGTCGGTGGCGAAGGCTCGTGTGACTGAGGTGGCGGTGGTCTCCTGCCGCTCGCTGTCCTCACCACGAGACTCAGGCTGTAGTACGCTTGCCGCTTCCTCCTCTCGCACTTGTCTTGTGGATATGGAGCTGCTGCCTTCGCGGTTACCTTCGTGCGTGGCGGCGGTTGGGGTGAGAAACGTGGCAAGTGTGGTCGCCTTGTGGTCGGCTTGCCTCAAAGGGGCGTCACGGTATGCCTCCTCCCCTTCCTCCTCAGCGTTGCAGGCCTCGTTCCGGGCAGACGTTACCACCGCTGTGACGAAGTCGTGCTGGTGTAGCCTGTGTTGCGTCAGCGTAGAGGCTGCCTTGCTGACACTACGTCGTGTGCCATTCGCGAGCCCGTCTGCTGTGTCCACGAGACCCTTCGAGCTGGCTGCTGTCACGGCGACGCTGGGGCGACAGGACGGGAGTGATTTCTGCTGCACCGTCACCCAGTACTGCTCGGGGATGCGTGTGCTCGTCAACGATGTCAAGCGCGACACGATCTCCTGTCGGTCCTGGGCAGCGTCGCCGGCGCTGAGCCAAGTCGACGAGAAGGTGCGTGCCGTGTGGGCAGACGCGTCATGGGTGTCCTTGACGGAGGCACCCACCGAGTTCTCGTGGGCTGCCCTCACACGCACCTGGTCGTACTCTCGTGAGACGGAGAGAATCGCCTCCAGCATGGGCGATGGCGCTGGTGCGGCTGCGGCTGCGGATGCCCGGCTCACGCTCCCTTTTATGGTTGTGGATTTAAGCGAAGTGTTATACGGTGGAGCGGTTTGCGGCTCGCTGCCTACAGTGGCTTGGTTCACTTGCCGTCCGTACAGTTTCACGAGCTGGTGGATCAGAGCGCCATCGTCGCCACGTGTCGCCGCCGCGGTGAGGGCAAACTGAAGCGACACCTGTTCGTGCCCGGTGCGGGAGATGGGCATGTCCACCTGGTCAAAGTCACGCGCGCCGTCATGCCGCTCTGCCCACTCCATCTGCCGCTGCGCGTAACGCTGCTTAGCCGTCATCGCGGCGTCGTCGGGCATGTCGTGGGCCGCTGTCGGCAAAGTGCTATGATCGGTAGCCCTCATGTCGCCGCGAATATCCGGCAAGCGCGTCTGCTGCCCCGCCTGCTCACGAGCGGCTCGTTGCTGCTGCTGCGCGGAGCCAGACACGGAGTGAAGCAGCGCTTCCACGTCCTTCGCGCGCAGGTTGCGCTTCGAGAGCGGTTTGAGGGATTTGTGGCCTGATGGCGTGCCTGCAGTGCACGCGCCGTTGCCACGGTGTACTGCCGCCTCGGAAGGAGGGACAGAGGATGTCAGACCCAGTCGCTTGCGTGCCATGGCTTGCTTGCGGGCATCAGCGTTGGCGTACTGTACGGGGACGGGCGGGTAGTGCAGGAGGGCTGTCTCGGGTGTTGTCGGGCGCCGTGCGGCGAAGCTGGCCGCCATGGTGGTGGGGTCGGTGTTCATGAGCTCCGTCTGCGCATCAGACGACGTTGCCGGGTAGTAGTAGCGCGCCGACTCGGAGGACAGGCGGGCGATGGGGGGCTCCTGGTGCTTGATCGCCGCCTGCATGTGACGCAGGGAGTTGGCTAATTTGGTGCTCTGTGTTCCGAGAGGGTTCTGCATCTCCGCCTCTCTCTCAGCCCGTTTGGCACCCGTGTCAAAGGTATAGTAGCGGTTGTGGAGCGCTGAGAGGGCGGGAGGCAGCACACGCTCCACGGCAACGCGGCTCTTGCCCAGCAGCAGATGGAGTGTCTGCGCGGTGATGCGATCATCGGTGCCACTCGACCCGTAGTGGGCGGGAGAGCTTGCGCTGTGGTCCTGCCCGGAGGAGTCGCTGTCCGTCGTGTAAACGTTGTCAAGCAGACTTTCTGTTTTACCAGCGTGGTGGTGGTACTGGCTGTGGGGAGAGCGCTGACGTGCCCGTTGACGGTTCTCGGACTCCTCGCGTTGTCTCGTGTATTCAGCGATGGCAGCGTCTTCGTAGGACTTGCGTGCGTCAGTGGAGAGGCCCCTAAAGAACGTGGCCGTTGCAGCCGCTTCGGCCTGCTTTGCCGCTGCCGCCGCCGCATCCTCCATGGGGTGGCCGTCGGTCCCTGAAGGTCCTGCCGCGGCCCGTGGCACCGAGAGGTGGCTTGGCGTGGGCTGCTTAAGCAGCGGCTGGTCCAGGTGCCTCGTCAGCAAACCGATGGTGGCATCGCGCAGTTCGTCCACTGCGCCAGCCGCTGCCGGGGTGAGCGCTGCACCACTACCTTTTGTAGTCGTGTGCGTGCCGTGCCGGGCGTGTGTGCGTTTGCTGGAAGGTGACTGCTTTGTGGCAGCACCGTTGAGGGACATTCCCTTGTCGTTTGAGTGAGACGTCTGCTGGTGCTTGGCAGCGCCTGGGACATTCGTTGGCATTGATTATGTCGATTGGTGTGTTGGAAAGCTACTACCTGTGTCAACCAGCACTACTCACAGGAATACACCGCAGGGGGGAAAGAGTGACAAGAAGAAATGGTAGAACGAAAAAAAAAAAAGGGAGGCGAGAGGTAAAAAAAAAAAATACAAGAAAGAAGAGGGGGTGCCCGATGTTACATGAATATACCACAGCGATGACACGCGTGGTAGTGAAGAGGGAGGGGGGACACAAAAAAAGAGAAGTGATATTCCACAATATACAAAGGTTGAAATGTAAAGAAAAACGAAATGAAACCTAACTGCTTCGAAGGCACAACTGCACGTTGTCTCCCTTCCGCGCAGACAGTGTTACGAGCGATTGTGCTTGGCAGTAGGCCAATAGGTGAACCAAAGGAGAAAGACAGAGCGAAATAAATTGGGAGATAAGAGAGAAAATACAACACAGACAGTGCTTGACATGTTCCCCGATGGTGAGCTTATTCGGGTTGGCACCCCTCTGCGCTCAGCAAGCAGAGGCGATTTTCCAGCGAGCAATGTAGAGGTACACATCCCTCTCCTTTCATACTTTCTTGATGCGTCATAAGGGCCTCGTGGTGAGCCTTTGTGAATAACTGTGACAAAGCTGAAAGGGTCAGAAAGCACTGGGGGGCGCTGTAGATCCCTTGTGACACGCAGGAAAGAAAAGAAAAGAAAGAAAAAAAGAAACAACACCACGCACGTCCCGCGTGCAACACACTCCCACGTCACACGAGAGACGTTGTAGTTTTCATCAGTCAGAAAGCTGCATGCAGACCCGATGTCATCGCACTGAGGTACCGCCCTCCACGAACTCCCGCATGCGCCGTGTGGCGTCCTCCATGGCAGGGTTCGCCGACGGCTGCTTCTGCACGTCGGTCCCCATGGAAGTAATTTGAATGGCCAGTGCCGGCTGGAAGACGTAGGACATGGGGTCGCAGATGTAGTCGTCCTGGGCGACGGCATCGTGCGCAAAGGTGTTACAGATGTGCGTGTCAATTTGCCAGGTCAGCTGCTCGGACAGCTCTAGGCAGCGCTTCGCGGAGGCGGCGTGAAGCACGTAGGCAGTGAGTTCCCGATGCCCTTGGTACGCGCGACGGACGCCTTCGGCAAGAAAGGGGCGCGGGGGTTTTCCTTTTGCGAGGAGGTCGAGGCCACCAAAGTAGACTAGGCCCCAGTCCGCAGGTACGCGGGACCAGTACGCGGGCAGCAGCCGTCGCAGCCGCGGGTGGAACTCGACGTCGTCCTCGAGGATGAGGGCGGCAGAGTGCCTTGCGTCCGCGATCTGTTGCCATATCCGACGATGCCCAAGCGCACAGCCGACGCCGCCTAGGGTGAGATCCATGCCAAAGAGTTTCTGCTCCGTGGGAAGCCGCAACCGCTGGTACCCCATGTCTGTCAGGATACCCTCCTTGTGCAGCTGGGCCACATCGAGTGTCGCTCCGTCTATTCCACTGACGCGCTGAACGCTGATGCCGGGTTTAAAGAATTTTTCGAGGCGTGCTTTTCGAATCTGGGTCTGTGTATGGGCCCAGCGATCGGTGCGCCTGTCCAAGTTGAGCACGTAGCATGCGTCAAATATTGTCCGTGCACATGGCGAGCAACGCAACATCGCTTCCGCTGCTTATTGAACTAGAAATGAAACACGGTTTCCGTGCAGGGACTACCGTTCTCCTTTGCGGTTGCTACTGCCTACGGCCGTGAAGGAAGGTTTGGAGAAGCCTGAGCGAGGGAAAATGGAGTTTCATATGCACGTGAAATAATACACCGTTCAGGTGTGACCACGGTGTCTTGTAATGGCTGCCAACATTCATACAGACAGGTTGGGCAGACCACAAGTGTGCTGTGAGAAGGGTGCCTGTCGCGAACTCCCCTAGTCCACGGGAGGTGCGTCCAATTTCTTTTGCTGCGGTGGTCTTCAAGCACATTCACCAGGAACGCCACTGAACGTCCCGTGCATCATGCAATGTCTTTGATAGTCACCTTTTAAAAACGGAAGCCTTTCCTGTTATCCGAGTACAGGTTACCTTAATCGATGTTAGTCGAATCACACGAGAGCAATTCCAAAAAAGAGGGCTACGCCTCCTCTGTGCCGTCGCGCAGGGCTCCTTGGTGACGCCGCTTCGGACCCCACCCTGGCGCATTGGGCACAAACTTTGCCTGCCCGGTCGCCTTCCCGCGAAAGTCCAGCTTCGGGTCGTAGGTAAAATCCACGAGCTCGGCGGGCTTGAAGGGCCCCACACAGAGCGCGGGAGGCGGCGCACGCGGCCGCTTGCCCTCTCCCGTCTTGCCCGCGTCTCCTTGCGCCTCCTCGGTGCCGTGCTCCTTCTCCTTGTACGACAGCATCACGGAGAAGAGCACCTCTGGCGGGCAGTCCGTTTTCAAACCAGCAGCGCAGCAGTGGACCTGGCTGCAGCGATACCCTAGGCGACCAAGGGCAGCCACAAATTGCGGGGTGGGCGGGCAGCGCGAACGCACGTAGGACGCCACATCCGGCAGATTGAAGAAGAGGGGGCAGTCGTCTAGCTCCTCGAGGGCCACCTGCACCAGGCCACGAATGCGTGCGGTTGCGGTGATGCGACCGGCGGTGTCACGTTCCTGAATGAGTGTGAGGAGCTGCTCAAGGTACTCGCGGTTTTGGGTGGGGGCGGCGTAGATGGGACCCGAGAGGGCGATCGCGCCGACACCGCAGACCGGACAGGAG
This sequence comes from Herpetomonas samuelpessoai, assembly GCA_030849835.1. Classification (NCBI taxonomy): domain Eukaryota; phylum Euglenozoa; class Kinetoplastea; order Trypanosomatida; family Trypanosomatidae; genus Herpetomonas; species Herpetomonas samuelpessoai. The sequence goes on from JASAOC010002139.1 coordinate 355,581, forward strand.
CCGTGACCGTTGCGAGCGGGCTCCGTTCTGTCGGTGCGTGTGCCGTGCCCCGTGTGCTCCTCTACCTCTCCTGTGGTGGGATTGTAGTGCATGGCAGGGAATCGGTGAAAGGTCAGGCACTGCAGCCGGGGGTTCTCCTGTCGGGAAGGGATTGCCGGATAACGTTCAGCGGGTGGCGCACTTGATTCCTTCGTTCCGTCTGACATCGGGACGGGACACGCTGCGCTGGAGTCGTTCTCGAGCTCCCGTTCACGCTTCTGGGCCTTGCGGTTGACGCCATTCTTCGCACCTTCGGCGGTCGCCATGGCGGCGCGACGTTCTGCCTTGGTACGTCGTGTGACCGCCGTTGTCATGGGCCGCACCCAGAAGGCGGGGCAGTGAGTGCACTGCAGCTGGTAACCCAGCTTGCATGGGCTCAGCTTCACCTCGGCGGGTTGTGTGTAGACGCGGACAAAGCAGCGGACGTAGAAGTCGATGTGCATCGAAAGAAGCGGCACAATATACTTTTTCTTTTTGTTGGCCGCACGCTCCATGCAGCCAAGAAGAATGCGAACGGCCATCTCGTGGCAGTGGCTGCCCTTGTGCGGCACGGCGTTGTACTTGGCGTGACAGGTGTCCGGGTAGTTGCCGCAAAGAATGGCGCTATCGGTACTGGTGACGAGCATGAGGCCGCCCTCCTTGATGCAGCCAAACGCAGCGTCAAGGAAAGGGGAGGCAGTGCCGTACGGGTCGAGGTCGACAACGTCCATGAGCTCCTGCTGAAGGACACCTTGCACGTTTGCCTGCGACGCGTGTGTGGCCGCATTCACTCCGCTAGGACCGTCATTGAGAAGGACGAGGCGCTTGCTGGGCTTGGTCTCCTCCTTCGAGCTCGATGGGCCGTCGCCTGCCTTGTCAGCGTAGTGATGAACATTTTCGTTCATCTCTAGGCGGTGCATCAGGTCAATGGCGTCGTCGAGGTTGGGTACGATGCCAGCCTTGTGCATGTCATAGCTCCCCGAGCCGTTCACAAAGGTGTTCTCAGGATGAGCGGCGGTAGGGAAGTTCTCGTAGATGCCAGGAGCGAAGGAGGGAATCCCGTTGTAGGCGCAGTTGCGGCGGATGCAGTCCACGGCGTCACTGTCCAAGTCGTTGGCGATAATGTATCGCACGCCCTCAATTTCCTTGAAGTAACGAATCGCGCGCAGTCCTGTCGCGCTAAGAGCTTCCAATATCGTGATGCCATTCTCCGCCGTACCACCCTTGCGTCGTGGCTCGCTCTTGCGCAGGTTGGCAAATAGCTGAATGGCGCACACGCTCAGGTCACGGTTGACCACCTGCGCTGGATTGTAAAAGACCGCCTGATCATCCTCGTCGCCTGCCTCTGCGTTCTGGTCGGCGGCGGCCCCGTTGCCATCACGCGTGCCCCGCACCATCGCAGGGGGAAAGAGGACAGCAGCGCTGCCCTCGCAGACCTTGTGGAAGCCGCCCGGACACTCTGCGTCTAGCCCTTCCCGGCTGAACTGACCCGAGAGCATGGTGACGTCAGTACGTGGCAGGTAGCGTCTCAGCGCAGAAAGAATATGAAGACCAAGTACACAAGCGGGGGGAGGGGGGAGGGAATAAAAGGAGGTATATAGCCGTCCACGGCAAGCCACAAATCACCGAGAGGAACAGCAAACAACAACACAGGTACGCTTCAGCGGTGCACAAATCTTGGAGGGCAAGAGAGATGACGCAGGGAAAGAGAGTGCTGGGTCACAGAAAAAGATAGCTGACAGAGAGCCAGTGCGTGCATACAAACCGTCAGCTGTTAGCCTGGCGGCGTCTATCCCCGTCAGTAGTCTACTCCTACCAGTTGCTTGCAGGGTTATTCTGCTCATGCAGTAGATTGGGGGAGGGGGAAGGGGATTCACCTTGTCACGGTGGTAGTTTTCGCCATCTAAGTGTGCTCTTCCGTAGTTTTTTTTTTTTTTTTTTGGCAGAGGGGCAACGCCATGACGGGACAAAGCTGGTTTACATCCGTTCGTCGAAAGACAGAGAGAGAGAGAGGGAAAAAAGATCGCTTACGAAGAAGTGCAGGACTTCATATACAGGAAAAAGAAACGCACCAGGTGCGAGAACGCGCAGATGATCAAAATTGCTTGCAGTGCACCACACGCGCGCCATTCTCCTCGTACTCTTTGCGGGAGACCATCATGTGAGGGAACATAGACATGCGCGACAGAATGGAGCCACCAAGCCACGCGCTGTAGCCGCGAGCGTCCTCGAGGTCCTTTACACAAATCGGTGTCACGACCTCTGTCGAGTGGTTCTCCCGATAGAGCTGCACAATTTCACGCTCCAGGCGATCCCGCAGTCCGGGAAAAGCAAGGTTGTTACCGGCCAGGCATATGTTTGCGTACAGCTGTGAGTGAATGGCCGGGTCGCAGCTGCTGATCGCCGCAAAGGGAAGCCAGCTAATGCCTTTTCGGAAAGAAGGCGTGAACACGTCGAACATTTCGGTCAGGACCTTGTACGGCGGCTCGTATCGTGCATCGTTGCCGAGCAGAGAGAAGTTGAAGAGCACCTCTGTCGTACGGTAGCAGTGCGATGATAGCGGAATGACCTGCCCATCGGGAAGGCGGAAAAGCGAGTCGCCCGCAGCAGCACTGCTTCTATCGTCATCGCCATTGTCGTTGGTGGCACCATCATAAGGATCTGTCGCCGAGGTGTTACCGGGAGTGCCTGTCCCACCCCAACGCTTGCCCGGGTTCTCGGACACGGCTGGGGAAGGTCGCACATAGCAGAAGCTTTCCTTGGCCAGGTTGACCAAATCCCGCTCCACAGGTGTGCCGAGGCTGTAGCCTTCTTCGTTGAGCATGTTGGACAAGTACTCGGTGAGTACCTTGCCGGCTACAGGCGACTGCGCCACATGACGGCCAAGCGCGTACCCTTCAAACACAGGCACGGCGAGAGAGGCATCCTTGCCACTATCGAGCACCAGGCCGGTTGTCATGCCGTAGGCGTACGCACTGAGCACCTGCGACGTGCCGAGATAGAGGGAGTTCACGTGGAACGTCTCCATGAGCAGCTCCAGAGTCTTCTCCTTCTGAGAGAGGGGTGCGTTGACGCTTTGTGTGGTGAGAAAGGCGTGCTTCTCCGGGTTAACACGGAGCTCCTCGTAGAGCACGTGCGACCAAAGCTGTTCCATGTCCTCCCAATTCGTGATGAGGCCCTGGGAAATCGGTTGCGAGGTCGACAAGAGGCCGCGGCGAGCCAAGGCATCCTCGCCAATCGCGAGCTCATTCATGCCAGCGGCCATGGCAACACCGCGGTGACGGGGGTGACCCACCAGCGCCGGAATGTCTAGCCGAGGCCCTTTCTCGCCGCCATAACCCGTACGCAGGTGGTGCGCGCCACAGTCAAAGACAATCGACGGCACCGCGTTCGGTGCGTACTCCATAGTGCTTATGGCGTTCAATGCGTGTCGGACACCGCCTGGTGAAGGCTGTACGCGCTAATGGGAAAAACTATAGGCACGCTTGGTTCAAGCGTTGTTTGAAGTAGCGAGTGCTTCGTACCGGAGCTCTCTCTTTTCTCTTGCTCTGGAAATTCCTATAGTATGGGCGGCAAAGTGATCCCGGTCGACGTACAGGGCGAAGAGCAGAGTACGACAGCGCATCATCGGCCGACATGTTTTTATTTGTGAGTTCGGTGGCTGTATGTGTGCGTCAGTGACGGCAGTGTTGGGGTTGAGATTCCGCTCCCTAAAACAACAGTACAATGATGAGCTTAACCGCTCCTGAGCCCTATTCCATTACTCGTTTTTTTGCTGTTTTTTTCTGAGAAGAAGGAGGCCTGCTTCCTTCATGGTACATGGGTAGGCCAGAGCCCTTGAGGAGCAAGGACATAGAGATGAAAGGACTTGGAGGAAGGGAAGAAGAAGAGCTCACTGGTATCGCTGTCTAGAAGGAGATGACCGAGAAAGCTAAGTGGGGTATAGGCCGCATCATGTGGACATGCCTGAACCGAATTTTGCCATCCAGTCGTCGTAACGTTTGAGATCCTCTGGCCCAACGCTCCCCCGCGTGCAGGCCACACTCGCTTCAACGTCCGCCAGCGTCACCTGGGGAGGCGCCAACCGTTCCTGCGCGAGACCATCGCGATCGGCACCGTCCTTCAGATGTTGCGCGGCCTCTAGACGCTCAATCAGCTTGCGGATCGGCCGCATCATGGCTTCACGGCACACAATGTCGATGTCGGCACCCGACATCCCTTCTGTCAGCTCCGCGCATGCTTTCCAGTCCATGAGCGTTGGAGCCGCCTCTTCTCCAGGGGAGTTGTTCGAGCCGTTGGTATTGCGGCGGAGCAACCTGCGAAACATGAGCTCGCGCGCATGTGCGGTGGGCAGCGACACGAGCACGCGTTTTTCGAGGCGGCGTAGCATTGCCGTATCGAGGTCCCAAGGGGTGTTGCTCGCGGCGAGCACAAACACAACTTCACCGCCTTTGCGCTTGGAAAGCCCGTCCATCTGCGAAAGGAGCTCCGTCTTCATGCGTCGCGAGCCCTCGTGCTCCCCTTCGCTGGAGCGGGCGGACATGAGGGAGTCCACCTCATCGATGAAGATGGTGCTAGGGGCGTAGTGCACGGCTAGGTCAAACAGCATGCGCACGAGCTTCTCCGAGTCGCCACGCCACTTGGACACCACGGAGCTTGCCGAGATGTTGAAGAAGGTGGTTCTGCACTCGGTGGCCACGGCTTTGGCCAGGAGTGTCTTCCCTGTTCCCGGTGGCCCGAAGAGCAGAATGCCTTTCCACGGCCTCAGAATTCCTTCAAAGAGTTCGGGGTACTTGACCGGCATGACCACAGCCTCCTTCAGGAGGTGTTTGGCCTTGTCTAACTCCGCAATGTCCGACCACCGGATAGCCGGGTTCACGTCAAGGATGTCACGCATGATCGTGGCCGCCAGATCATTCAACTCTGATGTTGGGAAGACGGGGAGTGGCTTCAGTGCGCGGCCATTGTAGAACTCGTAGGGCGTCGTTTCGTCATGGTCGCCGTCTGCGTCCTGTCCAGCGCGGGTGGCACCGGCAAGCATGTTTATTTTTTGTCCGGACAGGTTGAGGCCATCCAATGCCCTATCGCCTTCCTCGCTGCCTACGCGAAGCTTACGTTTCACCGCTCCGTTGAGCGGGTTCGAGCTGCTGCCCTCGCCCCCAGCATCAACGGGCACCCCAGAGGACAGTGAACTCGTCAATGCGCGGGAGATGTTTCCCGCAGGACGCAGGTGCTTCGGAGCGGTGGCGGGCGCCTCCTCACCCCTCCCCTCCCTCGCATACGCGTGGTTACCTTGTTGCACCAAGGTCTGGGTCTGCGCAGAGAGACCCGCATTCTTGTGTTTTCGTACCAGAGTCTTCTCTCCTGTGACTGTTGTCGCTACGGTCACTTGGCTTCCGTCGTCGTCGCCGCTCCGCGTGCGAAATAGCTTTGGCTTCCGCTGGAACTTGAACTCGTAGAATTGCTCAAATTCATTCAAGACCGTCAAGAGGTCCATATTGTCCGCTGGGGTGAACTGCTGGAGAGAGACACCGCTTTCCTGCTGCAGGGCTGCCAGCGCCTGCACATACCCCTGGTCGAGAAGAAATTGCTCCATGAGGACCAGCAGGCCGCGGACCCGCTTCAGACGGTTCCGCTCCTCTTCTTCCCTGGCGAGCTGGGCTGTCTTCACCTGGGCAAGGCTCGAGCCCTTTGCTGCCTCCATTCTATTCGAAAGCGGTTGAAGGCCTTTCATTTCGGCAAGAGCCCAAAGGCGATCTGTCCACAGTTCTATTTCTTGAGTTTTGTCTTGTGCGTTGATCGGTACGCTTGGACCGTGTAGAGAAAGGAGGGGGAAAAAAACAGAGACAGTACGCCATCAGCACAAGAACAGGAACGCAGACAGTGGATGGTAGGAGAGCATGCGGGGGGAGGGGGGGGGGGCAGTTGCCGACTAAGGGCATGCAGTACCACGTCAGTAGGAGGAACAGAAACGATAGGAAAGCGACCTACCTGCAACCTCCAAAACTGCTATGGTGACCTCGTGCGTTTGCTCGACGTATAGAGCCCTGGCGTTTCGATGGTGTCATACACTCAGACGCTATCGTTAGAAGTTCGTCCGTGTGGAGGAACCCTCTCAGAAAGTGACGAGCGCGTTTCCAAAAGACCTTTTTTCTTTTTGTGTGTGAAATGGTGTTAGGAGCTCAGGGGCTACCACTCTCCCCCTTAGAGGGTGTGTGAACGAGAATAGCAAGTGTGTCACCTGTATGGAAAGGTAACGCAAGTGAGGCGTGTCGAGGGAAAAGGAGTAGCACAAGCAAAGGGGGATACAACTGGGAGAAACAGGAACGACGCCTCACAAGAAATACAAACATGCCAACAATCCAATCTCAACATAACCGAACAAGGAAAAAAAAAAAAAAAAGATGCGCTGCGATGACGTCCGCTGAAAAAAAGAGAGCAAGCAAAACCATCAGTTAGCGTTGGGATGAAAACACAAAGCAGCTGCTACCAGTGCCATCACTACACTTCCAGAGAGAAAGAGAGAGTACCGGACACCCTGCTGCTGCTCCTCACTTGGGCGCGGCAGGGAGCTTCGTCGTGTTCACGGGGTAGAGGGGTTGGATCCCAGCGAGAACCCACTTCTTGGTCTGGTCCATGTACATGGTCACAAGTTTGCGGTGTGCCGGTGGGCACTCATCCACGTTTTCAGGCAGCCCCACCATCTTTCCGATCGCTTTTGTGAACATAAACTCCACGGGCTTGCCCGTGAACATGCGCGTGACAAAGTCAAAGAAAGAGGCGACCCATTTCGGTGTGTTCTGCGCGAACAGACGCGCCGCCGCGACGCGCTCGTACTCGGATTCGTACCCGATGATGCGCTTGTAATACCACTCATAGTTGTTCGTGTAGCGCTCGGGCGGCACAACGACGTCCATGGTGAAAACGGCGCACGCGCGGGCCGTGGTGGGAATCACCTGATGGGGTTGGCCGTTCACCTTGACGGTGCAGGCAAGCTTTGGCTCCTCCTTAGCCTTCGCAGCTCCCCTCGCAGGTGCTTCCGGAGTTTCCTCTTTCCGTGATTCCGCTTTGTTTTCATTTGTGGCTGTCTTCGTCGTGCGGACTGCGTCAGCATTATCCGTAGTGGCCTTGGTCACACCGTTCTCACCTTCTTCCTTCCTTCCATCGGTTCCAGGGACCACGGTCCGGTGAACCACGTGGTGTCCATCCGCCGAAAAAACCACTGTGTTCTCATTCATGGCACCGTCCTCCTCCTCTCGCGCGTACCGCTGCCCTTGCTGGAGGAACTCACTGGCAAAGACGAGCTCGATGGTGGCGCCAATGTCCTCGTTCTCCGCAAAGTACACCTTCGTTGTGTCCAGCCTGGTGAAGACGACAAGCTTGGTGTCGAGAACGTAATCGGACGGCCCCGCGATAGCGAAAAGGTTCTGCTTTTTTTCCCTCTGCGCGTGCCAAGTCGAAAACACGGACATCGCGAGGAATGGTGACATTGGGATGACTGAAGTGATGCCGCGAATGACATCAAGCACGCCGCGCACCGCGGCGCTTGCGTCATCGGCACCCAGACCTTGCACCAGCGCCTCTGTCTGGTCGTCCAGCACCGGTGGCTCGGCCCACTCTTTTTCCGGAAGAAACTTGGAGCCAATCAGTTTTTTCGCCTCGCTCGTGACCACCACCAAGGTTCCAGAGCCCGTAAGCGTGGAGATTTGTGGTATCGGTGACGCCTGCTCCGCCAGCGCTGCATTCAGTACCCCCAGACTATAGTAGGCCTGCTGCGCGCCTTGCCGGAACTCCTCGTCGTTGCACCCACCCACGCTACGGGAGAAGCGGTTGAACGCACGGGCGAGTTCGTCCTCTGCGCTAGGCTTGACACCCACAGTGGCCTCCGACCCTGCCGTCGGGCTTTCAGTCCCGGTGCCTTCGGCAGCGCCGCCCTTAGGGAACGTCTCCTGCGTCGCTGGCGCACGTTTCCGCAGAAGCTTCGCGCTGTCGTCTCCTGAAGCTGTGTGTTGGAACCGACTAGACATGGAGTCACGCGGGACCTCATGCGGAACTTTCTCCGCGTCAGCCTTCCTGCGCGTTTCTGTGCCGGTGGTGTTGCTATTCTGTGAGGCCAGCAAGGTGGCGGAGGGGACCGTGGTGGTTGCCGCTGCGGCGTCCGGTTTTACCACCGCTCCGCCTTTGCTCCCTACATCCTGCCTTCCTCGTCCGTAGAAGGTGGCAGCCGACGCAGCAAGTGGTGCCGAGAAGCAGCTGCCTGATCTGGGCCTCAGCGCAGGCAGCGGCAAGCGCACGGTGGTAAACACGTAGCGGCGCATATTTCTAGAAGGCAGTCTCGCCTGTTGCTCACCTCGTGATAAGAAGACAGAAATAGAGAAAGAGTAATCACGGAGATGATAGGTTTGTTTTCAGCTTTTCTTTTTCGTCGTCGCTTTTTTTTTTTTTGATTAAAATCAAAGTGAGTGGACACCCGCGTCACTGCCAATGGCAACTGAACAAGACGAAGACGAAGAAGAAATACAGGAAATTCGTGTCAACAATTACTGGATATAGATAGCTAAAAAAAAGGGAGGACAAAGCCCACAGGAAACCAGACTTTGCCAGCGAAATGCGAAGAATGGTTTCTCTGTTTTGCAAAGCTGTCGTGACAGGGCTGAGAGAGGAGGAGGGAGAAAACGTTGATAATGTAGGCGACAACATACATGTGAAATAGGCCCTGTGAGCTGCATCTGTTGTATTTAGAAAATGCCATGGCTGCGTGCTCAACGGCTGTTGGTCAGTCAGCTTGGCGTCTTCGTCCTTCATACTGGTATGCGAATGTCTATCATTGAGAAATGAATCGTTTTCTTCGCTTTGTTTGCTTCTCCCAGAGACCGCAGGAAAACCACCACACGTACACACGTGGAGCTTCCGAAACCTGAAGGGCGATCTCTCTCAGGCGAGGGAAAAGAAAAAGGGGGGGGGAGAGCCCAGAGAGGCCCGCATGGAATGGCTACAGGCCAGCTTGCACGCGAGAGGGTCGCAGAGGTGCTCTCGCCGCACCCTCGGCCCCACCGTCTGGCGCCACGCGGTAGAGGTCCCGCATCTGCTCGTCTCCAGCAAGCACATGGGAAAGCAGCTGCGCTCGTGACGGCACAAAGTGGGGTTTCTGTGACGGACGTGGAGCACCTGGACCCTCTTCCTGGGAGACGCCTCCAGCCTTCCCTTCTCTGTGGTCGGTTTCGTTGCTTGGGTCCGAGGTGGCCTGATCGGCGTCGCGCTTGACAACGTGGTCAAGAAGGTAGCCCTCCTCCTCCAGCGGTGAGCGCATTGCCCGTGCAGGGAGCTCCACCACGGCGCGCGCCTCCAGGTAGCTCACTTCCTCGTAGTAGTTTTCGTAGCGAAACGCTGTCCGCGTGAGGGGAACATGCGAGCGTCGCGCATCGTTCCCGAGAACCGAGGAAAGCTCGTACAGGGGACCGAGCCACGCCTGCTTCTGTGCTTTGCTGAAGCCCGACATGCACACACTGTTGCGCGCAATCTCCGCGATATCTGCCGCTGAAAAGTCCCACACATTGCGCGCCGTGGTGTACTCTTCCAACAGGGGCTGCTTCGTCGCGTGGAAGACAAGCGCGCCGTCGGTGCTGAGCGCCACGTTGAGGCCGCGACGAAGAAAATGGGGGAACGGGTTATCGGTATACTTGCAGAAGAGGGCGTTGTTGGAAAGCGGAACCACGCCCAAGGGGATCTGAGTTAGGTAAAACAAATACTGCATGACAGGCCGCTTGGACAGGTTGATGCCGTGGGCCACGCCATCTGCGAGGAAGAAGACGTCTGCCATGTGATCCGGATCCCCGCTTTCCCCAGCGTGAGGACGAAAGTCGAAGGTGGAGAGCCCGCGAGAAGCGCGCAGGCGGTTGAGTGTGGTGATGTTCGCCCACATGTAATACATGTAGTAGGCGTACGGCGGGTTGGCCGGGTGCGTCCATTGCTGCGGCGGCGTGTGAATCCACTCCTCCGGTTCCCGATCACTCTCGTCGTCGACGGAGTCGAAGCCGGAGACGTGCTGCAGAAAATGATGAAGGAAGGGGTACTTTTCAGGCGAGAGGGAAACCTCCCAGAGGGGCCGGAAGATGTTGCGGAGCATGTCAGCAAAGCTCCGCACGAGCCCCGCACGGGCGTACATGGCGAAGAGGCGCGGGACTTGGATGATCCATCGGTTGGTGCGGTGCGACATGCCGTGCAGCACAAACCAGCTCGCCAGTCGCTCCCACTCCCCCTCGTCCCTGCCGTAAATGGAGAGCCGGTACTCCGAGTACGTCTTGCCTTCCTTGGCCTGGGGTTCGAAAATGCCTTCCCGAATGAGCTCCGCAAAGTAGCGACCGCCCATGAAGTTGTCTGTCTTGAGAAACAAGGACCGCATCGCGGCCAGGCGCATGGGGCTGAAGCGGGAGTTGAAGTCATCGAAGCGATTGAATGTGGCGCGCGCGGCTTGGACGTCCAACGCCGCAATGTTGATCCTCCTGACCATCTCTTCCGGCTTCATTGGCTCCACAGTGGAGGCAGAAGCATCGCTCGGGGCGGCAAAGAGCTGCGGGTATCGCCGCATCACGTCACGGAAGGTGTCCAGGAGCGTAACGGGCTTGCCCGTGCGTTTATCCACGCCCACAATGTCGTCTGGGTGGTCACGCACTTTGCAACGAAGGAACTCCAGAAATGTTGTCGCGGGCACCCCTGATGCCGCGTGACAGTGGTTGTCCACCTTCACACAATCGTAGACGTCACCCTTTGGGTCCCGTCGCCGTTTGAGGAACGATAGGTGCGTAGGGGTGGATGTTCGAGGCGACGCGGCAGTCGACGTAGACGGGGGTGGTGAGGCGTCGACGGGTTTCCCTTGGGCTACCCTATAGTACACCGCCTCAACCTCCACGTCGCTGCCGAGTGCGGTGTTCACATAGTAGGGCTCCTCGTCGTCGTTGGTCAGGGCGACGTGCAGGCGATACTTGCACTCGAGCATGTCGAGCCGACGTCGCGCATAGTGTTGCAGCGTGCTGTCATTGGCCATGGCGCGGAGCTCGCGGAGGTGGCCCTGGAACGTGTGCCACGAAGGCAGCGGAGGGAAGGCAGCTTGTGGCCGTCCGCTACCGTCCGTGGGTTGGGCGGCGTCTACTGGTCGCGTCACGATGTCAATCACGCCGTCTGTGAATGCGTAACAGACGTTTCCGTGCTTGCCAGCGGAGGACGCAGTGGGATTTGCTTCCGTGAGGGAACGCACAGTGAAGTGCTGGTAATACTCGCGCAGCATCACGCACCGCACCACCGCGCGCGCCATGACGCTCGGTGACCGCGTTGTGGGTCCGGTGATGAGGATGCGTGGAAACAGCATGGCATTCTCCCGGTAATGGTATCGCGATGATTTCTCTGGAAGGGTACGCGGGGCCACTGTTTGTGTTTCCCCTTTGGGCTCTCCTTCACCGTCATCGTTGTGAAAGGAGAGCTCGTCAAACACTGGGGTATCATCTGTGGTGTCCACGTCCATGGCCGTACGCACGCCAAAGGCCGCGAACAGACGTTGGCGACGAACAGAAAAGGATACGCCTTGCCCGGACGAAAGCGTCCCGTTAGCAGGCAGAAGCGCAGCCCCAGAGGATGCGTGAGCGGCATTCGACAGCGCGTCCGCGGTTGCCGTCAAAGAAAGCCCTTTGCGGCTGACCAGCTCGAGCTCGTGTCGCAGGGAGCGATTCCGTTGACGGATGCGGAGCGAGTTCAGCTGCGTCGCAGCAAAGTCGTTAAAACGCGATCGGGCGTAGGGCCATGCTGCGCCAAACACGCGTCGACGCGCGGCCCCGACATCCCAGACATGGGTGGCCTGCGCAGCATCGGCCAATTCCGCAGACACCCACCCGGCCCAGGGACCCCAAGAGCTCAACCCAAGGTTGCTTCGGCTTTCCACCGACCGCAGGCACATCTCCGTGACGTCAGGCGTCGCAAGGCCAACGTGCTTCACCGTGTCCTCGAGCTCCTCCTGCAGTGCGTCGCTGCTGTTATGGTAGAGGAGCGGATCCATGGTGGCCAAGGAGGCGTTGAGGCCGTGCGATACAACAAAGGGAATCGCCGCAGACAGGGCAGAGGCCGAAGAGGACGACGACGCAGCCGCGGAGGCGGTATAAGACGGCCGGGTTCCCGTCCCTGTCCCTCCCGACGCCGCGTCGACAGTGGTGCCTGCCGCCGCAGACGACAGCGTCAGAAGTGAGGCAACACCAGTGCTGGCCGTCCCGACCGCCTCCCCAAGGCTCATATGGGCGGCAGCCTTGTTGCGTGAAGGGGTCAGCACCACGTGCCGTTGCGTAAGGTAGTAGAGGTAGGCGATGGGGCCCCATTCAAACACGTAGGAGGGGTTCACGATTTCATCTGCCATGAGGAGGCCAAGCACGCTCTCCGCCAGTGCCGTGCGCACATCATTGCTGCCGGACGGAACGCCTTGGCCTCGAGAGGCGGTCGTCAGAGATGCTACACCACTCGGCGATGCTTGTGCGTTGTCGTCTTCGCCATTCTCGTCATTGTCGAGCCACAGTGTGCTACTGCCTCCAGCTTTTCGAACGTGCGCGCCGTCCGTCGAACGGCCGTCACTGCCACTGGATGCGGATGGCGCGACGCCTGGGGTGAGGACACCACCCGCGCTGCTGTCCAGGCGGAAACGCAAAGGACCTGGGAAGGTGGGCCGTGCCGCTGTGAAGGGGGACTGGGACGGGATAAAATACGGAGACGCCCCATGGTGTGCGGAGGCGTGGGCACCGCCCCCGTCGTTGCCGTGGAGGATGTGCTGCGCATAAAAGTACTCGTGCGCACAGGAAAAGCAGTTGAGCAGTTCCACATTGCGGCGAATGTGAAAGGCAAAGAAAGCATCAGGAGGAGGGACGACCGTGGGACCCGTCTGGCTGCCGTCTCCAAGGGGCGCGCGGATGGGCCCAGGATAAAGAGGATACTGTCCGGCGAGAGAGCTCGCCACCGGCTGTGCCGCACCGCTCTTTCCACGATCCTTCATACCCGCAAGGGCATCCTGTGCGGTGCCACTACCTTGGCCTAACTGGACCGATACCGCGACGACACGCCGCAGCAGCCGGGCGACAGGGCTGCGCCGTGCCGAGGGGCTCGCGGGATCTGCGAGGAGCGCATCCCAGATGGGGGCGAAGATATTTGTAAGGACATCGGCGAAATCCTTGGGAGGTGACGCATGACCGGTGGACGCGGTTGCCTTCTCGGCAGCGTCTGACGACATATGCCCTTGCTTCGCGATTTCCTCAGCAACAAAGCGTGCGTACGATGTGTCGCCGAGCATGTGCTGGATAGCCTCGCGGACAGCGTCGCTGCCGGCCGGCGAAGATGAGCTTGTAGACGGGTTGTCTGCGGGACCGCCAGCACCCTCGTTCAGCGAGATGGCGGTCATGGCATCCATATAGGCTCCCTGCGTCACACGCAGACAAAATTGCACTTGCGGTCGTCGGGGAGCCGATGGGGATCGTTCCGCCGTAGCACCACCCATCGTGCTGGCTACCCCCGGCTTCTCCGTGGTGTCGCTGTCCACATCGCCATCGTCGAGAAGACCACTCATGCAGCACCACTTGGCAATGCGCACGAGCTCCTGTCGGTCACTGCCCGTCACGGTGAGTTCGAGCTCAAGCGCATCAAGGTCACTGCCAGATGAGAGCACCACCTCGCGAACGTAAGGGCTCAGCAGCTCCGCAAGGAGCTCTCCTTGGTTGATACTGTGCAAGTTGAGGAAATACTGAAGCAGCCGTGCGGCTTGGAAGGCCCGAGAGGAGGACCTCTGTGTGAAGTTGCTGTGGGTTACGGGTCCGATGGAAGATGGTTTTGCCGTGGTGGACCCTTCCTCGTTTGCTCTAGTGATTGGTGATGCGCTCTCTGTGATGACGCCGAGGCCAACGTTTCCTCCATCACGGTACCGCACGGGGCACGCGAAGCGCATGACGTCCGTGTGAATGACACCAGCGCCGCCACCGCCAACGCTTCCCTGAGCGTAGTTCGGGCGCAAACACAGGCTCTCCGCCGTGATGGGGAGCCGACCAGTGTCGTGGGGCCTTCCTACTCGCAGGTCATCGTACTGGGACCGAAGACCACGGTGAGGGGAAACAGTGGCCGCTGCTCGTTGCGTCAACCGGCCAAGAAGGGGGCCGCTGCGGTGGACGCTAGCCCTTGAGTCAGTTGCGCCAGCCGTTACAGCTGCTGATTCGGCACCAAAGAATCTGCCAAAGACGTCCCGCACCGTCAGCGACGATAGCGCATGATCTTCGCGGTCACCTCCTGTTCCGGCGGTGGTGGTGCCGTTCGTGAGAAGTGTTTTGTCTAGGCGGTAGTGCGGCAACGATTCGCGCAGTTCGTCAAGAAAAGAGACGAGGACATTGGCTGGCATGCACGTTTCCAAACGCCGAATATCGACCTTGGGGGCCAGCTTCACATCGCCCCCACCGTACACGGGATGGAAGCCATCCTCACGTGCGCCATTGTACGCGCGGTAGAGGGCGTAGGTGCTCTCCAGCACCTTGAGACGAGGCTCGCACGCGGTGAACAGAAGTGGCGTGGTGGAAATCCGTGAAAGCCGTTCAAAGGAAGCCACAAATGCCGCATAGTCATAATAGGGCTGCGCACGCATCGTGTCTTGAAGTTGGAGATGGGAAGGACCCACAAGGCCGTCTGGCCGACAGCAAACGTAGGCGTCCCTTTCTTGTCGCTCCGGTGTCACCATTCGCACCGGAGCGAAGGAGGTGAGGATGGCGTCGAGGAAGGGGGACAACATGGCGGCCTGTGTCCCTTCGACCGACGCACCTTGACGAGAGGAGTGTGGTCCCATGGGTGACGGCCTCGGGGTCCCCTCGTCGTCCAGGTCAAGAACCGTCAAATCCTTGTGCGCAGAGGCCGAGTCGCTGCGCCTCCCACGGACGCGCTCCAGGCTGAAGGGGAAAAACGGGTGCAAGGCGTCTTCCTGCGAGAGAATCGTGTCCTCAGCGACATGCCCGGCTTGCTGACGCGCTGCAGAGGACTTCATGAGCAGCATGACGTGGTTCGCCAGCTTTGTCGTGGCGGACACGGCCTGAGCGCTTTCGATGAGTTGAAGGGCCTCAACGAGCAGTGGCGCCGCGCGTGCAAAGGCCTCATCTGCACTATCGTTCTCCAACACAATTTCGTTCCACTGCCGCTCCATTGCTGGATGCAGCACGCGTTCGTCAAACTCCGAAACAGAAAAAATTGCTGGTGACGAGCACCTGTATCGTCTCGGTGTGATTCTATGGTGAGGACGCTTATCTTGAAAACCAAAAAAAAAAAAAAAATAATAATACTTATTGGACTGTTCAACGCAAAGGACTTCCTCTTTTATGTGTAAAGACGGCAATTATTGTGAGTGCGGATCAACTCGTTTCGTTAGAAAGGAAGCCTGTAAAAAATAATAATTATAGACTGAGTGTCAGCAAACGAGTCACAGTCCCAGAATGGGAGGCTGCAGAATGCGCAGGAAAAGCCTCGGTGGATGCTTATCGGTAGTGAGGTGTGGAACCTTTCGGTCAAGGACGACCGGAGGATACGAGGTACAGAGGAAAAGAGAGCAAGACCGGTGGCGCACGTATTTTCGCAGTCTTCCTGTTCGGAGCATGGGGCAGCACACATATGCGAGTTCAGCTGGATCGCCAGCCATGCAACCGCGCCGCGAAAGGCAAACAACACATGTGTGCCGTCTTCACCAGCGGAGATGTACATCCCTCGCCTTCCTACACCCATTGTTGCCAAGGTGGCACAGGAAGCCGAAATGAGTTTCCTGTTGGCTCGAAAAGAGCGTTTCCCTCTTGCCTTATTGGTGTCATGTTGGTTGAATTAGTTAGTCGGTTCGCATTAAGTCAAGACAAGAGGTAACAAGTACATACTTACAGGATATCAACAAATCAATGCCCATCTCGTGACTCTACGAGAACTGGGGGAACTGGTGCTTCATGTCGACGCCCTTCTTCTGTTCCACGTGATGGCGCTTGTTCTGCCGATACGTCGCCATCACACGGTCGCGGAGCATCTCCATTTCCTTCTGCTTCTTGCTGTTCGCGCCACCCGCGTCGTCGCCCGTATGACCAGAACGACCGGACAGGTTAATCGGTGCAGTGATGGCTGGTGCAAGGCCCAGGCGCGCGAGGCGCTTCTGCTCACCGATACCACCCGCGCTGGAGAGCAGTCGATACCGCTCATCGGCGCTGTTGGCAGTTGTTTGCTTCCCTTTGGCGCTCACAAGGTTGGCGTGACTGCCGCTCAGGAGGTGGGCCGGCCGTGCACCGACAAGATCGCGTGGCGCACCACGAGCGGTGGTGTTACGCCCTGGCGGGACTGCTGGCTTCACAGCTGCCTCCTCTCGTTCTAGCTTTCGTGCCAGCCGTGTCACGGCGGCGTTCTTGTTGGGCACGACGTCAAAGACAGGGGGTGCCTCCACGCGCTCCCCATAGCGCACCACATCCACCAGCTCGTAAAAGTCTCGCGGCCGCTTCTTTTGGTGCTCCACTGTGGAAGAGGTGGCCTGCGACGGACCACTGCTGCCCTGGGCGTCGCCGCGGTCCCCTGGGTAGCGCATGACGTGGTGGCCAATGGGGTCGACGTCGTCGCCAAAGGAGATGGACTTCTTTGTTCCAGCCGTACTCGAACTCGCGCCACCGTTGGTGCTTTCCACGCGCTCTCCCACGCCATCCAAACTGGAGGCTTGACGCGTCGCTTTTCTGGCATGCGACGCACTGGAGCCACCAGCACGTGAACCGGTAGCTTCCTCGCTATCCCCGCGCAGCTTGCGTTGCTTTTCCAGTTTCTTGAGGCGCTCGTCCTCACGGCGCTTCTCGGCCTGCATCTCCTTCAGCTTCTTCTCAAAGGCTGCATTGAACTCCTCCGGGCTTTCGCCATTGTTCTTCTTTGCCTTCTTCCCAGTACCCTTCTTGAGCATGTCCTGCAGCTCCCTCTCGAGCGCGACGTACTTTTCGGATACGCGCTCGCGGCGTGCCTCCATTTTCCGCTTGTGTTTGCGCTCCTTCTTCTTGGCGATAATCTCCTCCACGGTGCGAGGGCGGTTCGGGTCGTCGTCCTTCTTGCCGCTGGCAGCATCGCTGGGGAGGGGGCGCGCCCGGAAGGCCTGGACCGCCTTGCCCATCTCCGAGGTCAGCTCCTCGTTGAGCGAGGGCACGTGTGCGAACCCTCTCGCCTTTTTCAGCTGCTTCTTGCTCATGGTCGCCGCTTGAGTGGCAGACGTGTGTGCCGACGCAGCAGGGTCTGTCTTGACCCTCTTGGCAGCACGGGCCGTATCATCGTCATCGTCGTCGCTACCGTCTTCATCCTTCTCTCCGTCATCTTCGGACGATTCGCCCTCCTCACTTGACGGTTCGTCGGGAATCTCCTCATCGCTGTCGTCAGGGGCACTTCCTCCTTCCTCGGAAGATGAGGCTCCCTCAGAGCTCGCGTTGCTCTGAGAGTCGTCCTTTTCGTCTTCTTCATCAGTGTCCTCAGCAGCGGCCTGCGCAGCCTCTTGCGCTTCGCGCTCTTCGGCCTCGCGCTGCTCCTTCAGGAGCCGCCGTTTCTCCTCTTGGCGCTCCTTGCGCTTCTGGAGAAACTCAAATACAAGGCGCTCGCTCTTTGGGATGTCTTTTTCGGTGCCCATGGATTTGGCTGTCGGCGCTTGGTTGGCGAGCTTGTTGCGCTTGAGCTCACGCTGGAAGGGGGAGAGTTTGGGGTTCTTGTTCTTTCGCTGATTGTGCGACTTGTGTCGCGGGACACGATCACGGCGCGCCATGACGTCTGCTTACCGCTGTTGGGGAGGGTCGCGTTTGCCTGAGGCAATGTGCAAGAGCACTGTTTCCGTGTGGAATCTTAGAGCAAAAGGAAAGGAGAGAAAACGGAAGCGGAAGAGCGCTGTCCTGCGTGCTTGCCTGTGTGTGCTCGTCAGCTGCAGATATTGTTGTGAAGCGTAGTACCGTTTAAAAAAATTGTCCGGCGTGTTGGTATGGGAAACAGAGGAGGGGGGAAGGAGGTTGGAGCGAGACAGTTTTTGAGGTTAAGTGTCGCGGTGAACAAACGGGGAGAGGGGCCTTGAGCTCCTGTTGCATCGTGGACTCGCCTTTCTCCGACCTGCTTCCAATGCCACAAAGCCGATAAACCGAAGTAGACACTCGAAAGTTGTCAGCGCGTGTGGGTGAAGCACAGTCCACATGCGCGTTGGCGGTCGGTAACACCAGAACGGTTCCAATTCCCATGCATCAATAGACGCCGCTACTCTGTGTTTGGTCCAAAGACTTCCACAAGGCACAGCGGATGAATGGTAGCGGAAACTGTAGCAGAGATGTATACTTTAGAGGGTGTTGTCAATTAATCGAGAGGTTAACATTGTCTTTTTTAACAAACACAAGGAAAGGGATGAGCACCGAACACAGGTGGCGCCGTCGGCGCGCAGTTTCTACCGTCATGAAAAGAAACTGCTTGTGCCGATCCTATCTCGCCTTTAGAACTCCATGCCAGGAACTTCTTCGGTGCCAGCGTCTTCCTTCGCAAGATACTCGGAGTTGAGTCGCGTGAGAGCGTCGGACAGGTTGATCGCCACGCGCACGTTGCCATCGAGGTGGAACTGGTCAAGAAGTTGCTTCGCCTTGAAGAGGCTTTCCTTGTCTTGAAAGACGATGCGGAAGTGCTTGGCGTAGAGTTTCCAGCACGAGAGGAAGCCTGGCAGGTCCTTGAGGTGGTGCTTCACCTCACGCGCCGTCCACTGAGGGGCGGACACCACCGCCACGGCTGTCACAAGATCTTTTTGACGGGAGGGAAACTGTACCAGAACTGCCTTCACAGCCTCCGCATCGGTGTCGATAAACGCTTCGTCGCCAGGGGTGCTCTCCGCAGAGCTCTCGTTGTCATCGGCGCTGCTGCCGTCCTCTGCCTCCGTGCGAGCACGCTTTTTAGGCTGTGGCTCATCCTTGTGTGCCGCTGCGGACGCGTGCTTTCCGCCTGCGGCCGCAGACTTGCGTTCTTGCTGACGGCGCCAGCGCTCCTGGTGGCGGGCCAGGCGCTTGCTCCCACTGTCAGAGAGGGGCAGGGTTTCTCCAGCTTCCTTGCCGGGCAGGTTTACGTGGAAGCCCACATGGTGCGTGAAGTAAGGCTTGCTTGCCAACACGGCGGCCATATCGGTGAGGCCACGAAAAGCGTGGTGAGCCGATGCCACCGCGTGCCCCGCCTCGAGGTCCTCACTAATGTCCTGCGCAGTCGATTTGGTCGCGGTGGGGTCCTCGTCTTTCTTCTCCTCTGTTACGGTCGTCTTTGGCTTCTCAGTGCTCTTTGTCGAGGAGGAAGGAGCGAAAATGGAAGCGACATCCGCATCGGCAGGGCCGTAGACATTCAGCTCAGCGGACCGGGTTTCACTACGGCACACCAGGTCGTAGTAGCATAGTTTCTCGGCTGCATCCTCAGCTTCCTCGTCTTTCTTTGTGGCACGAGATCGGCTGGCGGCACCCTGGCGCTGCAGATCCAGACCCAGAAATGCAGGGAGGCGGTCCTGGTGCACGCGGGCTAGGTCATTCTCCACGTTGCTAATCACGACAATGTACTTTTCTGCTGGGGCAGCTGGTTTCACTGGTTGTGTTTGCTCCTGCTGCTGTTTGGTGGAGGCGTTACCGTTGCCGCGGCCGCGACCACGACCACGACCACCCGCTCCGCAGCCGCGGCCAAAGCGGTTATTGGCGCCGAAACCTCTGCCACGGGAAGAGCTATCCATGTGTCAGGTACCCAAATACTTGGTGATTGGCAAGCGAAGAAGAGGTGCAATAGTCAACGTGGCAGAGACACAAAAATCAGACCTTTCTGTGGATAAAATGGACGAGGTAAGGGAGGGCGTGCGAAGAAATTCAAAGGTTACATGGGCATGGGAGATCCGATACACGAGGAGAGAGCGTCGCACCAGCGTCATCCGCTCGATACTGTTTGGTGTGAGGGCCAGGAGAACTTGTAGGACGGCAAGGCGCGTTGGCATGATAGAGGTTCTTTCACGGGGGTATTGCAATGATGTTTATCGCAGTTGGGCTGTATTCCATTTTTTTTTCCGCGTATACAGGCAACGAAGTGAATTGGGAAGCATAGATAATCATGACAAGTAGACAGCGATACGACTTGTGAAAGGCTCTAAATCTTTTCGAACCCGTACTTGAGCCGGGAGAGGGTATAAAGCTGGGCCCGGCCATCATACAGAGACTTGAGCACGTAGCCAATGCAGACGTGAAACACAGGCTCCCACAGCATCAGAATAATTCCCAGCACATTGTCTGTGACGCTTGCGACCGCACCTGTGGACTCGCGAAAGGCGTCTGGACTCACTCCTGCGGAAAGGACTTCTCGGTAAAGCGCGTTCATCTGTCGTGTTGCTGCCCACGACGATAGGGCCCAGTACGTGGAGGGAAGTGTGGAGAGTGCACCGATGACATACTGAAAACGAGGCCGCGCAGACGCCGGACACGATGTCATGAGTCGCTTTTGCTCGTCCCTCCAGTCGCGATCATCGCTCTCGGGTGGGCTCCGGAAATCCGAAGACCCCGCAGCGGAAGGGCCTGTGCCGGACGTAATGTCCTGAGGCTCACTGTCGACCAGGCTGTTCGTGTCGAAGCGCATCGCCAGGAACGCCTTGAAGCAGCCGTAGCCTCCCGCCAGCAAAAGTGTTGCCGAGCACAGCATCGCCAGCGCGCTGGTAACGCTGAGCGACGCGGTGTCTGCCCCACCCCCGCCCGCTCGCCTGCCAAGGTAGTCCACGACCTGCTTCTCATCCGTGGCGCGCCGTTGTTTTTCCAACTCACGGAGAGGATCGGCTGCAGTTGGTGCGTCATCCATGGATGTGGACAGCTCCCCACGGTCCAGGGCCTCTTTCTGTGCGCGGAGACCCTTGGCGTGTTCTAGCATGTTCTCATAGGCCTGCCGCTGGGCGCCGTCCTGAAAGGAGCTCACCAGCGGCGAGCCAGAGAATAACAGAATGAGAAACACAATGGCAAGTAGCACGTGAAGCCCAGCAATGACAAGCACGAAGCGGTTGGTGGATTTCATGGACTTTGCAAAATAGCGAATCACGTCCTCCTGCTCGCGCGTGCTGAGGACATCGTTGTTGCGTATGAGAGCCTTGACGCGTGCGTCGCCCCCCGCATCGCTTTTGTTTGCCTGGCGGTACCGCATGTCCAAGAGAGAGCGATCAAATCTAAAGGCAATGGGTATGATGTTTTCGTTTCTTGTGATGGTAGCAATGCAACAGAACGATTGAGGGAGGGAGGGGGAGGGGGGGGGCAACATGAAAGAAGGCATGGATACAACATGGTCGGCACGACATCTGAGCAAGGAGATTCATCAGGTTTGACAATGCGTAGACAAGCCCTCACAGCGTCCCCCGCATTCGACCAACAAAGTTGTCTTCTCATCTGCCTCCTTAGTATTGCATTGTGAGAAGCACCTCTTGAGAGCACTCTGCAGAGTTTCCCATTTTTCCCTTTTCTTTCTTCAAATGCCTCAAGTGACTCACAGAGCTCCTTCGTATCCTTTGTGGTGTGGTCGCCGGTTGCCAATGCACTGGTAGTTGTACACTAAAACATGCGTTTACTTTCGGAAATGCTGCTTGCGCTGCGGTCTGGCATCCCTCGAGTTCTGTGTCTTGCGTTAGACCAGCTTCGCTCCCGTATTGGCCGACGCCGACGGGTCGCGAAATCGAAGGCGCTCGTGAACAGCAGCGGGGAACTGTGTCTGGCGGTTGTTTCCCTGCCAGCTTGTCGCGGCGACAGGCGACCGTGTCTGTGAGCGCGAGGAGACGGAGACGGAGTAACCGCCCCCGTCGTCGCTGTCCACCATGGCTGCCCCATCCCCATTGTACGGTCCACGGTCTGGGAAGCCCACAGGGACCGCGACTGTCGTGGCAGGGAACAATCGCTCGCCGGCGCCAACCGTGGCGGGGGACTGTGGGGAGCGAAGGCTGCCCCGAGTCGTCGTGGAGGTCCGTGGACGACGGCCTTTCCAGCGCTGCCATAGCTGCTGCGCCGTCATGTGTACCCGCTCGCATAGCACATACCATCCAGAGGCAACCGCTGCTCTCCTTCGCCTACCCGGTAAGGACTCCTCGCGCCGCCGAGCAGATGCGGTGTGTGCGCGGAGCACTGCAGGCACGTTCCGCCCGAGCCACCGACCTACGGTGCTCTGCATTCGCCACCACAAGCGCTCTTCCGGCATCAACACAGTGCCTGCTGGTGAGCCCCTAGGCGAGCCCGTGGGTGTCCCTTCTCTGAGAAGTTCCGCCATCAGGGCGGCATCCTTGCTTGCCGCAGAGACGGGCCAGCGACGAGACTGCGACAGTTTGCGTGCCACCTGCTGGTTAGCACTGCGGACCAGATAAGCCAGCAGCATGACAATCACCGCAGCGTAGAGGAGCTCCAGCAACGGCTCTACAATGGCCATCGCGTCGTCGGCGTCGGGCAAGAAGCACTCCATGCGTGTGTGCTGCGTGACGTTAATACTGAGCGTTACTTCAGCGTTAGAGTGCTTGGAGGGCATGGTATGACGAACATACATTGTGAACTCTGGATGGCCGCGCGTCCAGTCGTCGCTGGCCGATGTCACCGTGTCGGTTCGCTTGAAGAATGCAGTGGCAGCATCTTTCTTGGTATGCTCCAAAGGTTCCTGTTGAGAAGACTGGAGAGTTAGTCGTGCTGAGAGCCGACTCCACGCTTGTCGGACGTCACGAACGAATGCGCAGAGACGGAAGAATCGTGGTGAGCTGTAGACCCACGACCAAACTGACATGGCAAGGCGAGGGTCGACGTGCAAAGCGCCATCATCGGCTGCGGTTGTCGGAAGAGGCACATGATCGCTGGAAAAGGAAGGCGGAAGTGGGGCGGCAACTCGGAAAAAATGCTCCGCCTCGTACGCGACACGCACGAGAGGGTTCATGAGAATGACAGGAACCCGACCACGGCGTGTTAGGGCCGCGTGCATGACGTCCTGGCAGATGAGAAGACACTCAGACGCCTGACACACATTCGGCTTTACCGCAGGCAAGGCTGGCGACAGAAACGTGGATTCCTTTGCAAGCTCCAGGGGTGAGCTGGCCTGTAAGAAGAGTGCAGTCAGAACGGCGTCGTACGGTGACGCTGGCGTCATGGGAGGTCCTTGTTGTGACGGACTCATCTGCCGTGCCGTTGCTGCATGAGGAGCCTCGCCAGACGCTGCCATGAAGCTGCCGTACGACGGTGTGAAGGAATGGCGGAATCGGACCACCGGATGCAATGCGCGGTAAAGCACGCCGTCGTTTCGCACGAGGCCTCTCTGTTGAGAGGAGAACCGTGGGCAGGTTTGCTGGAGGAGAAGCGGCCGACTCGAAACCTGCGACGACTCGAGACGCTGCAGCCACTCCTGGAGGGTGACTCCAAGGATGCTCACGGGCGTCTCGTTAGAGCCTAATTGGTTCTGGAAGCGCCTGAGTCGCAGGAGGGCATCCCGGTCCTGTTCAGCATCACCAGATTCCGCTCTCCGCGGCGCCCCGTCCGCACGGAAAAAGCTCTCTGGATCTGTGCCTGACTCAGTCGTCGAGCTTTGCGCATGTTTCAGCAGTTGCTCGACGAAATGACTCACATCCAGAGGGATCGTCGAGAAGGCGTCAATTTCGTGGAACACAGACATCAACTTACGCTCCAGGTCACCGGTAGCCGTGAGTGTTTCTCCCTTCCCTTCTTCTTCATCATCCGCTGCCAACGTGTTATCTCGTCTCATGGCCGCGTCCACCAGTGCCTCCAACGCGTCAATAAAAACGGTCGCCGCTGATTCGTTGTGACCGTTCCCCAGCGAAGGATCGGTAACCCACGGCACAGGGTCGCGAACACGGCGCGCGAGCTTCGCCTGTCCCTCGCGCCACGCGTGGCGGGCCGCCTGTAAGCGCAGCGCCAGCACCTGCAGGTACTGCAACGAGAGCGACCGCCGGAGCTGCTGACCCGCGTCAGCAAGAGTCGTAACGCTTGCAGGCGATGTTCCTGGCTGCGTGGACGGCACATTGTCCACGCGAAGGTACACGGCCCCCGATGGCCGCACGAGGGCTTCCGGGTAACGCTGCTCTCCTAGAGGCTCTGTGCTGTGAACCTGAGAAGGAACACGGCTCCTTGCTGCTGGTGGTGGCAGGAGAAAGCTCCCGCGGAGGGCGGCGACGCCATTCCAGCAGCATTTGACAGGGACGGCGTAGGAGGGCGAGCGCGGCGACGCTGAAGAGCTCCTTTTGTCAGCTCCCCGGTGTTGCGTGTGCTCGGTATTTCTGTTGTTGTCGTCCTCCGATAAGGGGACGTTCGGCGTGCTGAAAGAGTCCTGCGTGCCCTCGAGGATGCGGACAAATGCCTCACGCGTCTCTGGATCATCGGTGTAGGGCATCGCGGGAAACATCGGGTTCCCGTTACGATCACGCGTCACCCAGGTATCATAGAAAAAATAGTAGTAGTCCATGCCACAGGCCATATCAAAGGAGGTTCCCCTGGTGGTGGTGGTGGTTTCGTTCCATGTGTCAGATGCATTTGGTTCTTCTGCGTCGGGTGAGTCACTCACATGGGCGCCATCCGGCATCGTTTGGGAGGCCATGACAGGCTCTGGGACACTCTCTAGGAGCCGGGTGAGGTCCTGAGGGCGGAAAAAGATATCGTTGAGGAAGATGACCACGACATCGTCGTCGTCGTCGTCGTCGTCTTTCAAGTGGAGTTCACCATTAGCATACGGTGAGGGTTCCACTGACGGTCGCTCTTGCTGTACCTCGGTGAACTGCTGCGCCACGTAGCTCTTGCCCTCTTCAGGGTTGTCAAGGTCCATCGCCTCTCTGGGCGAAAAGGCATGGTAACCAAGCTCTTGCAGTGGCTCAATGGCTTTGTTCCGCACGCACGCCATCCACTCGATGCGCTCCTGCAATGTGTCAAATCGCCGAATGTAGCCTCCGCAGGAGCCCTTCACGGTTGCGTAAATGTTCTCCACCCCAGCCTTCTGCAGGTATGGAATCATGAAACTCCGGATCAGAGGGCCTGTCAGATCGGGTGAAGCGTTCGCGTAGATGGTCACTACGACGGATGTGGCAAGGTCAAAAAAAGGAGCCACCTCATCTTCCAGAAAGGCAATCAGCGCCCCTGTCAGGAACGGGATCGTCTCGACATTTTTGTGAAGGTTGATGGTGATGTAAAACTTCTTCCACGCGTATCGCGGAGCACTGGCCGCGCGATACCGTGGAAGGTTGTAGAAGACGTACGGCTTCTTGTACTCTTTCTTTTCCAGCTGCCGCAGTTTTGTTGGGTTCACAGCGTAAAAGTGACGCTTATCAACGACAGTGATCTCCCCCGTGGTGTGATTGGTTCGTTGCACCCCGGGCGGCAGTGGTGGCACGCGTCGGGCTGAGGCCGTCTCCAGCGTCGATGATTGCATCGACAGTGGTAGCAGCATCTCGTATGCGTCTCCACGGAGGCTGTCCACCTTGTCTTCTTGTGCCTCACCCTTGGGACAAGTGGCCCTGGGGTCTGGGAGGGCACACTCAGCCTCGTTGGCGCAGCAGAGCATCTGCTTCACGGCAAAGTCGAGTTCATCGCCAGCGAACAGAGTGCCGTTGTGAGGCGACTGCGCCGTGTCGAGGGACTGCCTCTCCCGTGCAGTAAAGCGCCTGCTCGCCTTGAACTTTAGTTCCTTGGGCATTTCCCGTGTTGTGTTGAGGGATGGGTTTTGAGTTGTCGACATCTCCTCGAGGAGTCCGGTTGCTATTTCGTGTGCGTGGCGCACATAACGGTCTCGCTGGAGCGCGAGGTGCATTCGCTCTTGGGCCGCACGCCGCAGAGGGCCTGCGACCATGAGGAGGTTTTGAGCAGCGTAGTACTCAGGAGTGAGCAGGGTCCGGTCGTCAATGACATCGGCAAGCACAGGGATAGCGGAGTGTGCGTGTAGGGCGTACGCCTTCCGCGTGGCTTTGTCCCATTGCAAATGTTGCCTGCGAAGGTCGTCGCTCCACGACTCTACGGTCCATTCAAAAGCTTCATCGTCGTGCGCCACATCGGCGCGCAGCGGTGAGTTCTTACCAGCGAACAACAAACCGTAAGCGAGAAGAAGGAGGAATACGAGCCCAACAAACAGATGACGGCGATAATGGCGCATCCTACATCAAGGTGACGATGTGAACAGAGAAACTTAGACGACACGCAGGAGAAACCGTCTGGTGAAGGAAGAGAAGGAACCGCAAATCACACTAAAGAGTGATCAATGTGTTACGGACGAATGCTCGAGTAAGTATCGAAGGAAAGGGGTGAAGGACGTGAAAGGGAAGCCAGCGAGGCGAGGGGAGACGAAAAAAGAGGAGAAAGAAGATGTGCAAGAGTGAAACTCGAAAGTGCAAGAGAGGAAAAGAAAACAAAAACAAAGTTGTGAGACACGAGTACGAAGGAGTGCTCAGGTAAGTAAGGTTGGAACCAACGATGAATGGACGGAAGAGCAGCGCACCGAGGAGGGCAGTTTGACGTAGAAATGGTCGAGCCGATGTACTTTCTCCCCTTCACGCCCAGGGGTGGTGATGACGAGCGAGGCTCTTGGTTCCCTGTTTATGCGTGGGTTTCCCAGTTGGATGTCGTACTCCGTTTCCGACTGTGCTCAGCGAAAAAAGGGAAGCAGGGGGGAAGGGGAAGGTGGTCAATCAAATTTTTACAGTAGAAGAGAACCGTTGTGAGCTGTGCCAGGGGGGCATCATTGTATTTCACAACCGAGGAACAAAAGCATTTGAATGCGGGGGATTTCGAAACTTTCTTGCATTTCTCCCGTGCGCTGCTTCGTGGGAAGTACCCCCCCCCCCCAGACAGATGAGTGGGAATCCGGTGAGAATAGGAGTTCACGCTTTTCGAAAGTTTTTTTTTTTTTTTGATAGTGTCTAAGTCTGAAACCACGTGTCCATCGTTGGCAAAGGAAACCAGATGCAACACGCAAAGCAAAAAATATATTTCTAGTGTTACGCAACTTTGCAGACACACGTGTTGGTCGAGAAACAGTTCTGATATTTCGTGAGGTCGGCATACCGCCCTCGTTTTCGGACAAGCTGCTTCACTTCGTCATTGCCTCTTGCAGACCGATGTTACACCACTAGCGCTGCAGACATGGACGCCGTGAAGGCGTGCACACCGCCTGCGTTGACCACCACCGCTCCCTCCCCACCCCAACCAAGCGTTCCACTCGCTGAAAGAACGCGTGGTGAGAGGAAGACCACGCGCCCGCTCTGCGGATGATGAGGGTTTGATGGGGTGCTCAGTGTGGCTGCGGACATGGAGCTGAGGGTGCGCTGGTAGAAGGATAATTCCGCTGAGTCGTCGTGCTGAGCATCAACGACGTCCTCGTCATTCTCTGCGTCGTCGTCGTCGTCCACAACGGAGATGAACACGTCTGGCGCGCACTGTAAGAAGGCCCGTTGTGCTGGCGTAAACAGACGCGCGGCTTGAGCCTCCGCTGCCTGCCGCAGCTCTGTTGGAAACGGGAACTCTGACTCATTGCTTTGGGTTTCAGAGGAAAGGGCGACCTCCAAGCCATAGCGACGGTGCAAGGCACGGCGTACCAAGCGCACAGCATCCAAAGGGGTTTGCGCCGCACCATCTGACGACACGTTATCTAATTCCTCTTCATCCTCTACCTCGTTACTCTCAGAGTCGCTTGACCCGCTTTGATCCACGCTGTTCAACAGAGACAAGTGCGCGTGCGAGCCCACAGTCGCAGCAGCAGCATCAGGCGCTGCCATGGCGTAAGCAGCAGGAATCAGCAGCTCCCTTGCAATGGACTCCGCATCGAGGAGCACCCAGACGGCGCTACCACGAGCCCCCACAACGGATCCCTCTTGTCCAGCCCAGGCACCCCGGCTAAAGCGAACGCGCTGGCCATGATGCAGACCGAACACATCGTCAAGCAAGGAAGGGTGAGTGGAGAAGTACTGCACCTCAGCATTCTGCGTGAAGAAGGGAAAGTCACGAATGACCTGACCTGGTTGGAGAGGGGCGACGAGCGGACGTCCACGTGGCCCGCGCTGGCGCAAGCTGGAGAGAACATCGTCACGGTCCTCCTGCAGCGCGTCCTCTTTGCGGTGCCGTCGGTGGCCTCGATGCTTCTTCGTTTCGCTTGAACTCTTGTCCTTGAGCGTTGCCGCCACGGCACTGTCCCCATCGCGGCCCACCAACCGACGCAGTGCCTGCAGGCCACGAGCAACCGTGTGGCCGCCCTGCTGAGTCGTTGCTCGACGTGCTGCCGTGATGCGCTGCTTGCGGGCATCCGCCGCATAGCCGCCTGGTGTCGTTGCCCAGAGCGCCGCCACGCTGCTGCTATACGGCGTGCGGGGTGCCAAGCTGGGGCTTGAGACTGTGGCCGCCGTCGTGGCGCGAGACACCGTCTTGCGGGTAGGGAGAACAGAGGAGCGGGAGGAGTTCATGTCCTTTCGTCATGTACGCTACCCTCTCTCGTAATGTGGTGTGGTTTCGGCGTGGGAAGTGAGTAATTTGTAATTTTTAAAAAAGGTAACTGTGGTTTGAGTGGCGAAGGAAAAGGTAATAGAGAGAGTGTGAAGCGAGTCAGACAGATCAGCTGTGGATGCGTCCGCGTGAAATGAGCCTCCATTCTCGTGCCGGCGAGGCAGTTATTCAAAGTTCCGCAGGCTTCGATGAGTGATCGCAAGATACGACACAAACAGTCCTTTGTTTGTTTTTGTTTTGGAGAGAGCCCGTGCTTTGCCTCGTCACCGTGAAGCAGCTGTGGACACCATGTGGAGCAGAAATCGACAGAGCAGGACGCCAAGCGCGACAGTGATACACGCTGTCATGGTAGGCGAAAGAAAGGATGAGGAGAGCACGCCACTTACAGGGGATGTGCTAGGTCTCGGGCACGTTCCAGAGTAATGGGTCAACAGGGTTTCGTCTCGTTGCGCAGCTGCTGGCACAACGGTTGTTTGTGCGAACGCTGTTGTACCCTGTGCTCCACTGCCCGCGCAGTCAAAGTGGTCCCTCCACCACAACACCCCTTCCGGTGGACGGAGAAGGCTGTTCATTGTCTCCTTCCACAGTTCCACGCAGTTTTCTCCGTGTCCGACGGCTTGTTCCACGAAGTACTCTGCAAGGGCCGGGGGTGCCCTGCGATAACTCTCCCTGTTGTAAAGAAAAGCCGCTGCTGGGTTGTCTGGCTCCAGGGTAGGCACAGTTGGATACAGCAAGCACTGCGTGATACCGGGGGACAGCAGAGCCACTCTTCCTTCAGAGAGGGAACATGAAGCGTGTGACGTGGAAGAGCACGTTGGTGAGTGGT
Organism: Herpetomonas samuelpessoai; assembly: GCA_030849835.1. Classification (NCBI taxonomy): domain Eukaryota; phylum Euglenozoa; class Kinetoplastea; order Trypanosomatida; family Trypanosomatidae; genus Herpetomonas; species Herpetomonas samuelpessoai. The sequence goes on from JASAOC010002139.1 coordinate 384,936, forward strand.
GGCGGACTTTTGTAAAGGCAGCGAGGGGCACATTGTCGTTAGCGTGCCCGTGGCCAACGTGCCGGAGAGGTGCACGGCACAGCTCGCTGAGGCTGTCCTCGTCAAAGGCCCGCAGCACGCTTGCAAAGAAGTTGTCGTGTGCTGCTGGGGAGTGAGCATAACGTGCGATAACTCTCTCTGGTCGCTTACGGTTATGTGCCACACAATGATCGACAGGGACGGTGACGATAGAGTGGGCAAGGTCGCAGTTCTCTGGGCCTTGATGCATGTCATCGGAGATACCCACGACAACAATCTTGTGGCCGCGGTTTCTCACAGCATATAGGACCGTCTCCATAAAGGAACTGCGCATCCCCATCCTATTCAGTGAAGTTTGGGCAAAATCTTCCTTGGTACCTGCAAGGACGGTTGTCTCGTAGCGACCCATCATCCGTGTTGCCTCTGAATCAGAGATGTGCTCGTACCATGCACGAACGGGAAAGACATCTACCTGAAACCCCAGGATGTGTGTGAGGTAGAGGTAGCTTTGCACGAAGCCTGACACCTGCGCGGGCGTCGACAGCGACAGTCCGGTGCTGTCGACGAGGAGCCGCTGTGCCGGTGGGAACTTATCTTGAGGGACGTCATTCTCAATGGTAAAGGCGAACCGAACGCGCGCAGTGAGTCTCACCGTATCCTCTGCAGTATCAACCCAACCGTCGTGCTCACACTGGTACGGGACTTCCATAAACCCCTCCACATCCACGTGTGAGCAGTGCCTGGGAAGGTGAAGCGTTACAGATGCCTCAGCCATCACAACAAGTTCCGCCGTGAAAGCATTCAGAGAAGTGCTGCTTCCGTAGAAAAGGGAGAGACGCAGAAATCCGCCTTGGGTGTTCTGTGCACTGTCGAGCGCTGATCCCTGCAGAACTTCCTCAGAGTGTCCGTCCTCTCGAAAAAACGTAGCTCTCTCCAATACGTGCCGCACCACCCCACGATTTTCAGTACTTTCATTTCGTGCTAACACTGCCTTTCGGCACAGGGTCGTGTGGATAAGAATCGGAAAGACACGCGGTGGCGCACCCTTTCGCAGCGGTTGCTCGCACTGCGGCCACCACGCATCGCATGGGGCTCGCGAAGAAATGTTGGTAGCACGTCTGCGTAGTGTGCGCACGTCAATGATATCGGGGATAGCAAAAGCATCGATGCCCGCCGCAGGCGTCACATCGACTCTTGGGAGTGCGACATGCCGATGGACATGCTCAAGAGCATGCTCGAGTAGGTCGGTTGCCTCGGTGCACACCGGAAGGGTGCTGGGTTCGAGGCCGCCACCATGCATCCCCTTCTCTAGAAACGTAAAGAAAGACTGCACTGCAGGATTAGAACTGTTACAGAAGACGTCACACCGCGCGGGGGAGCCTCCAGTCCGGTGCGAGGCGTGCCGACGCAGCATCGCCTTCACAAAAGGCGTGTTAAGGAAGCGACGACGCAGCTGCGACCGTGCCTTCAGAACAGGAACGCGCTCTGTCTCTCGCATGATGGCTTCCGCCAACAAAGCCACGAGGCCAGAGACGACGGCGGTTGCGTGACTGGAACCGGGGTGCGGTGGACTGAGCAAGAGGGAGCCATTATTTAGACTCACCCCCTGCACAATGCTGCTCCCATCTCCAGACTTTGTCTGTCCGCTCCAGACGTCTGGTTTCCCATGATCGAATGTGAAGCGGAAGGGCAGGGGATCTCCGGGATTTTCTATTCCTGGCGGTGAACTTGCTCCCCGAGTTGCCGTCGCAAAGAAGGGTGTGCCTCGGGAAGACGTCACTGCCGTCTCATACGTTTCCCCGCGGCGAAGGACCTCCCCTACTGTAATGACGCAAGAAAGGGACGCAGGGACCGGAGAAAGGGTGTGGAAGAGGGGCCCCGTATTGCCAGCAGCTGCGATCACAACGACCCCTGACGCAGCAATCTCACAGAGCACCTCTTGGATTCTCCGAACATCGGAAAGGGCCGTGCTGGTACGCCGTTCGTTTTCCTCCCAGAAGGCTTCTTCAGGGTCGGGGATGAATCCAAGAGGTAGGCACAGAATATGAAATGGCAACGCTACAGGGTCTCCCATAGGTTCAACACGAGAGACCATATCCAAAACGGTCTCAAGGGCCATGAGAGTGTCTGCTGGCGTCCCTCGCCGCTTAGCGCCACCGGCGGCCTCTTCCAGGACTGGGAACAAGGTCACGCGTGCACGTGGTGCGATGCCGAGGTAGCGGCGCCCGCCTGGCCCTACTTCCGTCACGTTCCCGGCCATCACACTGAGAGTACGTGTACCATGGGATATCTCGATCCCGTGCGGCGTCCCGTCACCAAAGCAACTTTCCCCATCTTCACTGCCGCAGCGCAGTGCTGGGGCACCCGAACGATTGGGATAGAGGGACGCTACAGCGGTGTCCAAAAGCGCGATTCGGACCCCCTCACCTGTAAGGCGTGGTAAATTTATCACATGAGAAGCACTGTGATGATCATTCCTCAGAGATCCTGCGTAAGATGAAGCCGCTCCCTGACACGTACGCGCCGTGAAGAAAGTGGAGGCAATGAGAAGGAAAAGGATAAAAGCTGTGCGGTATACCATGGTGCAGTACCGCTAGGATGACCACCATGTGGATGGGAGACCTCTGTAGACGGATTGACGTTTCCTTTCCGCACCCCAAAGAGAACCAGAGATCGTCCAAGTCACCTCTGTCCAATGGTTGAACGGTGGAGAAGCAACGACAAGCGAATCGCCCTCTGTCTTCATCCTGGTTAGGGAGTCAGGCCGTCAGTGAACAAGGAAGAGAAGGGCATTGGTGGAGGAGAAAGAGCTTATAAGGCGTGGCGGGCTGTGGCGCCACACTCGCCTCGAGCATGTTGGACGGAAAAGAGGTAGCAATGCTAAGCAGAGGGTTCTACAGAGACCTCGATGCGATCGGCTATCACAAGGTATCCGCTTTTACAGGTGTTGCGGGTGGTAACGTTCGTATGTTTCGTTTTGGGTGCGTGTGCGTGCGGTGAGGAAGTGAAGAGAAAGCAGACTTTGGGAAGCCATCCCCGTTACCGGAGATGCGTCGTGCAAGTGCCCCGCAAAGCGTCATCGCACCACGGACAGGGAAACCATGAGGTACAGAAATGAGATAGAAAAAAAGGAAGGGGAGCAAGAAAAAAAAAAGAAGGGGAAAGAAGGCGTTTAGAGACTGGCGAAATCCAAGTACGAGAACTTCTCCAGAGAGGCAACTCGGCGAACAACGCTCTGCCCGGCATCGACGCGCTCCTTCCTCTGCGTTTCGGCGTCTGAGGCGCTGCGAGAAGATGTGGAGGAGGAGAAGGACGATGCAGAGGACGACGACGCGAAGGCCGTGGTGGTGGTCGCACGTGATGCCAACGCACATGCAGGCTGCCGCGGCCCGTGCAAAGGCAACGACCCGCTGCCGTCGTCGCCTTCCGTGCCGCTCCCGTGCTGCCTCGGACGTCGACGGTGTTTCCTATCCTTGTTCGACCTTCGAGGATGGGACACGGGTTTGGTTAGCTCCCAGCGCAGGATGTCCTCGATGCTGTTGGCGTTGATAATGACACCGGCCGTGCTCACACTCCATTGCCCCGCGTAATACACCGCCGCCTGCCCTGACGGGACCGCAGCGGCCACCACCTCCCGGGATCGCTCCACGGATGCCTCCCTGTCGTCTCTCAGCGTTGAAGAAGCGGTAGCGTCGTCGGGCGTGTCTTTGTCACGACCTATGGACAGAGGGCTTGCATCATCTGTTGGGTGTGCCACCATCGGCGTCGCCGCAACGTGATGGACGCCTACTGCGGGAGCATCTATCGTCGCAGAGCCCTCCCACACCGCAACGCGCGACCACGGCTCCAAGTCTTGTGTCGCTGTCGTTGTCCGGAGAGACGCCATGATGGGTGAAGACTCACGTGAGGAGGAAGACGCGTTCTCGTCGTCATTTGTGGAAGTAGGGTGGGCGGTCCGCAAATCTCCCAGTGGCCTCGACGGAAACCCGATCTTGGATGAGCCAGCGGAGGCGGAGGAGCGTTGGGACGATGCGTCCCATGAGCCCGAGGAGGAGTGCGAAACGTCCCATGACGCAGAGGCGGCGTCGCCATCATCGCGGGTGTACGAGAACATAGCATTCTGGCGCCAGCAGACCTCCCCGTGTGGGCAATGCACGCAGTATTCCCCGAAGCAGTGCGGGAAGCGGGCCAGGAAATCAGATGTGAGCACCAGGACGCCATGAAGAGGATCGCGATAACAGGTGCGTTGCCGAGTGTTGGCCTCGCGGTTCATCTGATGCGTCTGTGCATAACGAGGGAGCGCAAGGATGCGCTTGGCCTCCTCCATGGTGAGCTCGTGGATGGTGAAGGGGCGGGAGGCGGTGTAGCCCTCCAGCAGTGGGCTCGGGGAAGCAAACGTGTTGACCACAATATCATGCTCAACGTTCGGCTTGGCATCCGGCTTGAGGTCACCAGTACGGTGGGAGCTCTCTGCGACGTCGGTGTCAGCCGTGAGTTGGTTTTGTTCCCCATGCCTCGTGGTGGACGTGCCACTCACGAGACGTGCACCGCCTTGACGGGTTGACGCCGCCGTCTTAACGTCGAGCAGGCTGTCGACGTATGCTTTGGTCGCCCCGTTGTCTCGGTTACAAGGCTTCATAGGTTCCGCCGCTGAAACTTGGAGCGGTGACGGTGTCTGATGCAGTGAGGTCTGAGAAACAGAGAACGCGTCCGGAAGGCCAGCGTGACCAGTCACACTTGTGGCGCCGCGCAGCTCGTCTAGGTGAGGCTCATCGTCGCTACTAGAGGAGCTGTCGTATGGCAAGTGGGCGTTCGACTGCTTTTTCCTTGGATCGCTCGTTGTCGACGATCCAGTTAATGTCTTGACCTTCGGCGCAGCAGCCCTTCGCCCACCTCTGTCCATGCTCCCCGGATGGTCGGCAATGGCGTCCCCTGTTGCCACCAAGGGGAACAGGGCACCGTCATTGCTGTCCAGGTCCGTGCTCTCACTGTCCGTGAACTCGGTGCTGGACGTGCTCACATCGCTGCTTTCGTCGTCATCGGGCTCGTCTAAAGAAGAGACCGACGTGAATGTGTTGATGCCGCTTCCGTGGCGGTACCCGTTGTGGTCAGATATCTGCTTCCCGTGGCGCTTGGCTCTATTCCCGTTTTCAGCTGACCTCATGAAATTCTCACCGTCGCCTGCTACTACAGCCCGCTGCCTTTCGGCACGCTGGGGAGTCAATGGATCCACACCGTTCAAGGCATCCAGGGAACGGGCCGCTGCGAGCTGCCTCTGTGAAGGCTCGCTGGTGGTGGACTGATCGGCACGCGTGGTAGGGTCGCGCGGTGGTGGCGGTTGATTTGCCGAAGGAGGCTTGATGAGTGTCACGGTCGCCCCGCCTCCGTAGAAGAAGTCCTTTGGCGTATTTCTCGCACGGGCGGGTGTAGTTCCGGGAGGTCGACTGGCAGCCGAATGGTGCTGCAGGCCACGTGGGACAGTGGGTATGCCTCCCGTCGCTGCCGTTAGAGGTGCGGTGATGGCACCGAGGAGGACAGCCAGCTCCTCAGCGGTGATCTTGCGACGTGGTTTGCCGGCGTGCTCGTGGGAACGCTGCTCCACGTTTCGGTCGGTTTGAGGTAGACGCCCGTGTGCCAGCTGCGAAGAGGGTGCATGTGCCGCCAGACTCGCCGGATACTCCTTACCAGCATCAGGTCCTCGACCCTCCTCACGCTGCTGTTGCTGATCAACCAGGCGCTGACGTCGCCTATCGTCCGTCTCCTCCCTGCGACCCGCGTGCGGGCAGTGCCGCTCCTTGCCATGGTGGCACCCGAGCACCGACATGATGTGCTTGTCCAGCGCAACAAGCTCCTCTTCTGACCACGGTTGACTCACCGAATTGCCACCGTCGACGTCCTCACCAGGAGCCCAGTGATCTACAGCATTTGCAGGGGAGCGGGGCGGCTGGGTTTGAGGCGCGGGCATGGCGCGAAGCCTCGCCAGCACTGCATCCACATATTGCCGTGCCGCCGCCTCACGCGCACGCAGGGATGCTGCCGTGGCGATGATATCGTTCGTGGTGGGGTCCTGATAGGTCTGGTAGCCTAGGCGCTCCGCCTGCTCATGCAGGAGCTCGCACAACTGGTACGCGTGGAAGCGCTGGAGCAGTCGTGATAGGCGTCGGGATACCTCCTCGTTGGTCAAGGACTGCGTCACCGCGGGGGACCCACTGGGGACGACCGGTGCTGGAAGGGGCGTGTCGCTGGTGCTGTCTTGGATGCGAGCCATGTCCACCTCTACGGTGTCCTTCGCCGCTGAAGACGCGGACGTCTCATTTCGAACGGCAACCAGACCCTTCTTCGCAGTGTCCAACGACGGTACACTCCGCGCTTCCACTTCTGGTTGTAGGAGGGTGTTTCCATTCACTAGACGACCGTCAGCGGAGGCTTGTTGTGGTACTGCAAAGGGCAGCCTCTCGTGGAAAGAGAGCGTGTTAGTGGCAGCCATGGACACCGGAAAGTGCGACGTGGCACTGATGGGGCTCCCCAACGAGATAAACGTTGCCTCGGGCGCGATGTCCCCGCCGACGCTCTCTTGGACTTGCTGTGTTACCGTAAGACAAGTGTCATCCTTGGAAAGCAAGGATGGAAGGCTGTCCATCGACGGGCCCAGGCGAGATGGCAGTGCGGGTCTGGACGGGTGCTTTGAAGCCACCTGATAGGTCTCACCCGCCGCAGAGCTCTCCTTGGACAGTGCGATCAGGACGTCTGCCTTTCCCCCGGCACGCTGCAGAAGCAGTTGGTTCAGCCGCTGCCGGCGGAGAATTCGACGCTGGATGTGCTCCTGATGGGCCTCGAGAAGGTCCGTGGCGGAGGGAACGAGCCGCACCAGAGCACCGAGGGAGAGGGGACGGGAGTACTGGAAGAGCTGCCCGATGCGGTCACGCAGCTCGGGCAGCGAGAGCGGCGTGGCACTCGTTGGAGATGTCTGTGGCGCGCCACCCGCAGACTCTGTGCCCATGTCAGAAGGCAGACGCGACGCCACGTATTGTAGGTGGGTTGGCATCGTGTAGGCTCAGTGAGGAAAGTTCGCTAGAAACCAACAGGGAGGTACACAAAGGAAACACCCTGGAGGGAGGCTAGACCACCTTTGGCACTCTATGCGGATATGTGAAAAGAAGGTAATGATGTTGCTGTTATGTAACCCGTGTTCTAGGAGCTTGTGAGTGTATATCTTGTGATCAACAAACCTCAGCTAGGGGATTCGATAGACATTGGGAATCGTTTACGGATTGGGATGCATTCAGAGGACCAGCCCAAACGCGCGGAAGGTCATGACCGCCACGCGCAGAGGAAGGCATGATGGCGTTAACACAAGTAATGGTTGCTTACACCTTGTCGGTGTCGTACGTGTGTGCCAGTTCTTCTCGTGCGCACGGTGCCTCACAACAGGTGCTGTTGGCCTTTAGGGTACGAGGATGCGAGCCACAGCCCAAGTAAACTTTGCCGTCATCACCCTCAATTGCCGGCGGAGCGGATGTGCACTTCGAGCCCAAACCCACATTTCGTTTTCTTTCGGTCACTGTGGTGACTTGGTGTCTGGAGATAACAGATGATAGAAGAGGCATCTGTACAGTTTACATAAAGAGGGAGGAACCACGCGAAAGAACTGCACATCGGAATCTGTGCACGCCCCCTGTAGGTAAAGGTCGACAGGGTTGTGGCCACAGCTGCCGTCCGAACACAGTTGGGGTCAACCATGAATCATTTTTTTCGGTTACATCAAAGGGCGAGGGTAGAAGATCCCATACCCGCACCGCGCCAACGCGGATCAGATGGGATCCAACGAGAGGAATATGGCAGGCCGTGAACGTTGGCAATGTAGCAGAACGTCCAGGGTTGTCTCAATTTCCGCTTTCCGCCCTGCTCGGTCTAATACCCTTGGTTCACCATCGGTGGCGAGGCGGGATTGTTCATGAGTAAGTGCTCCGCCAGCCAACGCAGAGGGTCCTCTGGCTTTTTCTTCGCTAGCTCCGTGAGGGCAGGGAGGAGGGCTGTCTTCAGGTTTGCTTGCACATACTCGCGAGACTGCGTGGCGTTGGGGACATCGGTGGCCAGCATGCGGGGGAACAGGGTGGCGACCGACTTGCGCGCACCATCGGCGGAGCGGTTGAGAAAGATCGCGGGCGGTGGACCATAAGGCGCTCCTAGCGGTGCCACCTCCCCTGGCATACCCATCGCAGGCTGCGTGCCAAGACCCTGATGCTCGGCCACAGCGGTGATGAGCGCCTGGTACGATACCTCGTTGTCCGCATCACCGTCGCTGTCCACTTTCTCTGCAGAGTGGTCGGTGAGAAGTGTGTCTACCACAAACTTATGCAGGGCGGCGTGACAGTCGCGGCGAGCCAGCACGTACACATAGACATTTCCGACCATATCCATGGGGCTGGGCAGCATGTGCGCAGGCACCACTGTGGCACCCTCGCCGTCGCCTATACTGGTGCTGGGCGGCATGTATGAGGGAAGGGCGTCGTACTCGGCGCAGATGGTGTGGGCGAGCTCCGCGTTGAAGCGGCGGTACTCTTCGCGACAGACAATGAAGCCTGCGTCGAACAGCTTAAATTTGAGGAAGTGAAGTAATTCCTTCTCCTGAGCGTACGCGGGACGCACCAAGAGCACCGCCTTGGTGACAGCACCATCGAGAGGCGAGTCAGTCATTGCTTTATCTAGATCAACGAGAGGACGAGTATCTGTAACAGAGCACCACGCCGTCTCAACTCTCCTGTTGTGTGATGATGGTGTGAAGGTGTTCACTAGAGGGACGACTAAGGGAAGTTCGGATTCTTTGTTCATTTGAAAGGTGCAAGGTAAAACGTACATGGGCAAAGCAGAGGTAACGCTGACATATAGGTTTGGTGCAGAACGTGACAGGCTCCGTGACTCTTCCAACTGACGGGAAAATAATCATTTTCCCCAGGGAGATTCATTCCTTCCTCCGGCGATGCTTACTTCTATTTCCTTGGGGTGGGATGGTGGGAGTGGGCAAAGGAGGTGCTGGAAACGTGTGAGATCGTAACTGGTCCACTGGGTGTCCTGAGGGGGGAGGGTGAAAAGCGTTGCAGACGTCGCACTCGTTCGTTGTGAACAGGGGGGGGAGAGAAAAACAAGAAACGGATTGACAAGAAACATGTGCCAGGGAAAGCGGGGGGGGAGGAGATGACAGTAAATGAAAAGGTGTTGTGAAGAGAATTGCGCATTCATGTCCTTTTGCACAAGTAATCGGCAAGAAACCTACACGACGAAGTGAGGAAACACACCATTCGCACAAGAGAAGAGAGAGAGAGAGGTTTAGAAGAAGAGGAAGAAAGAGTGCCAGAAGGACGGAGATTCCAAAGAAGACATGTTTGCCTTCAAAAAAAAAAAGTCAAAAAGTTAAATGGTACCGTGACGGAGCAGTACTATCGAGCCTCGTAACGAACTTGGCAGAGGAGAAGAGTTAGACTGTCACAGAGACGGAGAAAAGACGAAGAAGGCAGTTGTTGTTGTTGGTGCTCCTTCGTCAAAACAACCAAAACCACGGAAAGGAAAAAACGGTAATAACAGAAATGAGAAGATAAAGCAGCGCCAATGTCTGCTTCTCTCGGAAGCCGATGCTCCTGCGATTCAGGCAGCTCCGTAACTGCATTCAACGCACCATGGCACGGGAAAGTTTCATGCGGGTGAGCGTATCCCCAAAAAGCATCATCGGGCGGTGTGCGACTGTGCCACCGCCCTGGGTACCTTGGGAGGGCGGCTGTTCTTGATGGCCCGGTTGATCTCATTCCGTTCGGCGACCTCAGGGAAGCGTTGTGGGCTCTCTGTGCGACTGGTGCCTGTACTCGTGCGGGCAGACACTGGTGCTGCAGTGACGCCTTGGAGGTCCCTCTCGCCATGATTAGACCTAGTTGTAGGTGACACGGTACCTATCCCGTTGACGGCTGACGATTCAATGGAGGAACTGTCAACGACCGGTGGCTCAGCGGCATCCGTTGCACTAGCAGATGAAGCGGGTTGCGTGCCCTGTCGGGCCCCATTCAGCTTACGGGAGCGCACCTTGCCACTCACCGCCAGAAGCGTGCTGCCGCCTGCTCCGCCGGTAAGACGCGTTATGTGGACCCCGCTCGGGGACATCGGGGAGCCGCTGTTCTCTTGTGAGTGCGATAGACGCTTTGCGTCATAGTGCGGAGTAACAGAACTACCATCACCCTCACCCGTTCGGCTGGGGGTTATGACGAGGACATCCGTTTTGTGAGCGGCTTCCTCGCATCGAGTTAGGAAAGCGCCATCGCCTACGAACGAGGTCCGGTGCGAATGGTGTGCTGCGCTGCCGGTCCCATCGCTGTTGGTATAGCTGGAAGTTTGTGCCACGCGGCCCATCGTCGGTTGACGCTGCTGCTGCTGCTGAGGTAGGAGTTGGGCAGTCGCGGTGGACACGACGGAAGAAAGCGATGAGGAACAGGGTATCGGTGCGCTGCTGCGTGCCGCGGTGGATGTTGCCCCAGTTCGGTTGGCGATACCAATGCCTGGCAGTGCTGGTGAAGGTTGCTCCACCGCGTCGGGTGGTGCCATATTCGTTTCGGGATGAGAAGGGGACTGGGTCTGTAGGCTTCCGGGGAACGGCGATGTGTTCATGGCGTGGAAGAGCTGAGAGCGTGGACGTGATGTGTCGCCATCGGAAACGGTCCCGAGGCTATTCCTCCCGCCGCTTGTGGCGTAAGAGGAGGAGGTGCTGGCCCTGGCATCCAATTCGTCGTCGCTTTTCTCTCGGCCGCGAGGGAGCAAGCCGCCGCCACGATCGCGAGGTGTTGTCATTGTGGACCGCACTGCAAGGCTGCGAGCGCTAGCGGGGGTGTTCGCGAGACTCGCCGCATGAGCTGTCGTCCGTTGGAAGTGCAATTGCCGATTCGACTGGGGTGGATGCTGCGCCACGGGCGAAGGCGGCAACGGCGTTGATGGGGAACTAGCCAGCTTCGACGTGCTGTCCGGGCCAAGACCCCCTTGGGAAAGCCAGCTAATACTGATGTTGTTGCTGTTGTTGTTGGAGTGCCTTCGGTGGCTGCCCATGCCGACCGCAAGCGCACGCGAAGAGGGGCTCGCCGTGGGTTGCGTTTGGACCGGTGTGAGGCTGAAGCGTTTCCGACCAGCTCTCACCGTGGTGCTCGTCCGCGGTGAGACGGTGCCGCCATTCGCGCTACCGTGATGCTTGGGAGGCTTGACGGATGTCCCTGCGGGGGTTCCCGTGAGGTCTGTACGTCCGACTCCACTGTCGTGGACGGCACGCCGTGTGAGGCTGGCCGGCTGGCTGTCTGTCCTTGTGCCGCGTTGCAGGGTCGGCGTGGTAAAGTCAGCAAAGGCTTCCTTCGACGGAGAGGGCCGCAACGTGTGCTCCCCTGCATGGCTTCTGCTCATCTCAGAGCCGGGTGATCGCTCGCCCAGCATGCTAAAGACAGTGGTTTCCTCCGCCCTCGATGACGGAGACGGATGCATGGGTGTACTCGTGGAGTGGGACGCATCGGTCCTGCTGGTCTCCTTGCTTGGGGACAGGCTTGTCTTGCTTGCAGGGTATGGCTGCTTGAAGGCACCCGACACGTGAACATCCCTCTCCAGAGCCTCTCTGGGAGAGGAGCGTTGTTCCGACGCCCCGTTCCAGTGCGATGAAAGTTCCATCGGTAGCAATCGCTCTGGGGACTCCGAATGCGTACGCAGTGGTGAAAGCAACTGGTGGCCTGGTCTGGAGGTACGCCCCAGCGAAGAAGAGCCGGTCCCGGGTGACGTGCATACTTGGTCGGGAGCTCCTGCCATGCCGTGATACGGCAATGTGGAAGTGACCATCAACGCCTTTGGCGGCGTGCCTGCGTCACTCTGGCTGTTCGTACTGCTGCCACTGTTGTTGTGCATCTTCACCGCCCGCGGCCCTCTGCTTTCATCCCCCGTCGGGCTACCTTGAAGGGACACGGCAAAGGGAGCGCTCACGCAGGAGACGCTCGCACTCCGCGCCGACAGCACCCCGTCACCCGGGCTGCTGGAGGTGCCGCTCACGTGAGAACCACGCTTCGCTCGTGCAGAGGCGCCTGTCCACCCACCGCCGACTCCCGGTGCTGACGGCGGCTCGACGGAGAGGGAGCTGCGCTGAAGATAGGGCTGGTTCTGCTGCTCGTGGTGCTGCTTCACAAACGTGGCGAAGTCAGGGTGCCGGCGAGCGGACATCTGCGCGGCGGCTATGACTTCCGCCGGGGCGGCCGCAACGGGCTGCCGCTGGTTCTGCGAGGTGGCCGCCAGCACAGGATGCGTGGGGGCGCCGGTGTCCGTGGGAAAAAAACCGCGACCACTCGCGTCCACAAGGTCCATGGGGGAGCCCAACAGGGAGAGAAGCGCGCCGCCCATCTCCGAGCGTGGGAAGGGATGGTCATGCGTGCCGCCGGCAGCGCGGTGTGCGGTGACACCCAGGATAGGGCGATTCGCCGGCCCGAGCTGGGTGTGTCGGCTTGTGGAACTATCGGTGTGGTTCGACGTATCGGTGGTGTCTGACGTGGCCTTGAGCACATGGCGCACCTGCCGCTTGTGGAAACTGGGGTCAAGACTGCTCGAGCTAGTGGACAAGAGGTTTGGTTGCGAGGAGCCGTGAATGGCGTGACTGAGCTCCCGACACAAGGCGCTGCTCAAGGGAGAGGCGTCCGTGAGCCCGCGGAGGGCAGGTGGGGACACAGACAGCAAGACATGCGAAGGCTCCGCTTGTGGAGGACTGTGAAGCGAGGAGGCTGCTGCCAGTGGTGCCCGTTGCGAGACCGCAGGCCCTGCGGCAGCTGTGGGAAGCCCGTTGGCTGCAATCACGGCGGGGAGGCGGTACGAGCCACTAGACGGAAGATGTGAGGCACTCGAGAAGTCCGCCGACGATGAGAGGAGTCCCACTGGTGGCGGCTCCACAGGGGACGCGCATCCCGTGCCTGGCGTTGCTTTGCCGGGACCAGGGCGTCCTTTGGAGGTTTCCGCCGGAAGAGCTGAGCCGGACGATGATTTCACACAGGGTATGACCCCCGCACCAAAGGCAACTGCGGCAGGACGCGGTACACTAGCCGACGGAGCCGTGGGCTTCACCACGTCCCGCGCTGTTGTCCGCGCGTCCTCTCGTGGCCGGTGTTCGCTGGCAGCGCGTTTAGGGGCAGGGTTGACCGCATCTCCAGGGTACTGCTCAGGTGAGGAGACGAGGGCAGTCGACTGGTTGCTTTGGTCTACGCGCTGCTGCATTCGGGCAGAGCTGGGTCTGCGGTCCATGCGAGTGCCCTTCTCTGGTGTAGGGGCTTCCTTGTGAGGAAGAGACGAGCTCTGGACGGGAAGCTCACTGCTGCCCGAGGAGCAATGGACAGAAGAAGCGAGTGCTGTCGTGGGTGAGGAGGGTGACGCAACAGACGGAGGGGAAGAGTGTGCCGTTGGTTTTTTCTGCGAATTTGTGGTTGTGGTGCTTGTGAAAGGAAACCTTGCTGCTGGTACATCTGGGGTGTCGGCTGCGAACGTTGTTCTCGTTCGTGCAGCCGTGTACTGTCCAACCTCTCTGAAGGTATCGCCGTCTGTATCTGACATGGGAAAAACAAGAGGACAGAGATCAACGTTCGAAATTGTTGCGGATGTTAGACCAAACAACGTGACCGACGTGAGGCAACAATAAAAAAAAAACGAGATACTTTCTCTCGGTTTTCGTCAGGACGATTGGCCTTGAGGCCGAATCGGTTGAGCTCCGTGGGTTATACAGTAAGATTGCGGTAAAGCGGGGGTATCCAGAATGTTGTTTCAAGTGGTTATATATATATACATGAAACGCGGAGGATGTACCAAGAAAGACAAATGCAAAAAAAGAAAAAAAATGGGGTTCAGAGCTTCCAAGAAAAGAAGGAAGGAGGAGAAACCAAAGGTCAACAAGGTTAGTATAAACGTACAATACAGTCAGCAGTTAACCAGAAAAAGAAAACACAGAGGAGGGTTTGAGCCCTAATACGTGAAACGAGAAAAAAAAAACCAAACGTAAACACCGTAGCACCACAGTAAGTTATCGGCTACACGTAACACCCACAGGGAAATAAAGGTGAAGGAAAGGGAGAGCGAGAGTGAGGGGAGTCGTTTTGGAATGGGTAGGCACCCATGGCGTGATGGCTGCACCGACGCATCTCTCAACATCGTGACGGGACGTAGGCGGCGGCACAAATTCAAGCTTCCTGTACTGTTGACGTTGTCGTGACCGAGCAACAGATCTTGGTCCAACGTACGCAATGGAACTCCTAGTGCGCGTGCAGACGAAGGGAGGAAGGACATTCACCATCGATGACGCGTCATGTAAAGCGCCGTTTTCGTTTCATCCATGTGGGTCTCGTTGTGTGTGCGTGTGTGCTTGGTAAGAGAAATCGACGACAGATCACGAAGGAACGTTGGCGAAGGACATTGTGCATCAAGTGGTTACCGGTCAGAACAACAAACATCAAGTAGCATTGTAGTAGATGGATTGCGGTAAGACAGCCGGTGAAAAAGTGAAGAATGAATGATCTGTGGCTCGTGCCTTCACGCTCCCATCAATCACCTCAGCTACCTTGACCATCTCTCGTGGAGTGGTCGCAGTGTGTGTGTGTGTGTGCGTGTGTGAAGGTGTGGGAAGGCCAGGGCTCACGACCTGGTGGACACGCAGAATACGAACGGAAGGAGAGGACACGTGAAACTTTCGCGGAGCAAGGCATAGTCTACGGTTACTGATAGTGGCCGTGTGCGGCAACAAGAAACAGAGGCAAAGCAAACGTCACAGGTTGGAAAACCCCTGAGGAGAGCAACAGCACAGACAGCACGCCATCCCACCGCAACGACGTCGCCAAACTGGACAGTGATTTCTGTGACGGGAGTGCGCTGAGGGGGTGAGAAAGAGACGAGTGCGTACACACAGCACTAAAGAAATTGTTGAAGTGAGGAGCATTAGGTAACAGGGAAGAAGAAGAAGAAAGAGAGAAAGCTTTTGAGGCCTTCCACTAGGAGCAGAAAGACTGTCTCCAGGCGACATACCGAATGGTTCCTTTGCAGGAGACCACGCTTTGTGGCGGTTGTTTCCTGCGTGGGTGTGCAGCCTAATCAGCGCCTCGCAAGGGAATCACGCTGGTTTCTGCCGTGCATCGCTTTGTCGACCTGTGTCGCGGTCCTGAAGAACAGACGGATCACTTCCCAGGAGGCTATCGATGTGCTTGACGCCACGGTGCGACAAGGCTACGAAAGGTTGCTAGAACGTAAAGATAGAATCCACTGTGTAGCCAATTCGCAGAAGGTTCGGCTTGACAGCCTGCGCAAGCATGGCCGCGGGGCCGCACAGCAGTGCCTGCACATCGCCTCCGGCAAAGTCCTGCGGATTGGGGAGGTGCTTGCGCAGCATCGATTCGTCCACACGTCCCGTGCTGTACGGCCACTTGGCGGGCGCCTTCTGTGTGAGGGTGTAGTACACGTGGAACTGATCCGGGCGTTCTTGCACGAGCTCGTCCAGCTCCTTGCGCAGGAGAATGTCGTCCTCGGTCTTGTTGCTGTAGAGAAGGTAGACCTTGGTGGTGTCGTTGCCGTGGGTGTGGATCGCGCGCATGATTTGCAGCAGCGGGGTGATGCCCGTGCCGCCTGCAATCATGGCGAAGGCCGACACACGCCGCTGAACGAGTCCTGTGCGTGGGTTCTGCAGGCTGAAGTTGCCCTGCAGATGATACGTAAAGTGGCCCTTGGGTCCCATCATCTCCATCTCGTCCCCCACCTTCATCTTGTACAAGTGCTGCGATAGACGTCCGCCAAAGGGAAACAGAGGGTTGGTATTGGCAAAGTACACTTTGATCATGAAGTCCACGTAGCCCTTCTCGTCGTCACTCGTGATGGGGGTGTAGGTGTGGCTGACCATCTCCTGCGATTGCTGAATCACTTTGTTGCCCTCACCGTCGTCGACCTCCTTCTTGACGTCGCAGAGCGCGCGCAGGGTGATGTGCTGGCCAATGGGAAGGCCGAGAGTGTCCGTTTCTCGCGGGAGAGCGAAGCGGAAGATGTAGCTGTCATGACTCACCTTAATCCTGTCCTTGAGCTTGAAGCGAAGGAACTTGCCTGGAACCAGGACACCACGAGTGCCCTTCCCAGCACCAAAGGCGTACTGGGCGTAGGCGACGGCGGACACAACCACAACGCCCAGAAGCAGGAACAGGAAAGGATGCATCCGCGGCAGGAGCGTTGCTGTTAGACGTGTGGAGTCACCTGCAGTGGTATATAATGCTTTTTTGTAGTTATTTTTGTTTCAGCCTGCGTGTTTACAAAGGAAACCTGCAGAGACCGTGCAAACACTGCCTCAGACTTGCTGATCAAGAAAAACAGTCCTTTGACGAGTTCGTTCGCTGACCGAATGAAACAACCGCCAGATGGGGGAGAGGTGCGCCTGTAGATGTGAGTAATTGAAAGGTGAATAAAACAAAGTGCTTTGACGACAAGGATAAAAAAGTGAGCTACAGGAGTGCTTGCTGGGTCTTTTCCTTTGTGGTGATTTTTCAGTATATTTGCGTTTGCGAGCCGAATGAAGTCACAGACGAACAACCTAACCGCCGTAGTAGTGAAAGAAAAGGATGGGCATGCGGAAGAGAAGAAGGGCCACACTTAGCGGGAGAGAGCAGAATGCGTTCACAGGGAATGACGTTGTCCAAAGGGCATTCTCTGAGACTTCAAGTGATACAGGTGACCTGCGATAGTGGCATTGTGACCCACTCGCGGTGAGAGTTATGAGGGGGAAACAAAAGAACTTCCAGTGGTACATTTCGCCCATGTCCTGTGTGTCAAGCTCTCGCCACCAGCCAGGAAGTTCTGCTCACTCTTCTCATTTTTGTCTGACAACGCTGTCACCGGACATGGGTCTCAAACCACCAGAATAGTACTCTGGCTCGGTGGCGCGCATTCAAGGATTGGCGGCATGAGGGTTGCTTCGCTAATCGGAAAGAGAGAGAGAGAGAGAGTGAGTGAGGTAGGGGGTAGGAGGGGGAAAAAAAAAATGACGTGAAAGATGCTGCTCGGAGACGTGCCATGGCCAACCCAGAGGGCTCATAGAGGAAAAGGGAGAATAAGCGAGCCGCCCAAGGGTAGACGACGAACAGATGTTTAGCGACGCAAATACCAGGCCCCGACGAACCCGTGTCAAGTGACCCTGTCCTCTTGTAAGACGAAAGCACGGCGATGTCACATCAAACGCATTCCCCAAGCATCACCCAACCACAAGACGCCCTACGCTTAGAAGGAGAACATCATGTCCACAGAGTAGCCCATCTTGTCGAGGTTCGGCTTGATCGCGAACTGGAGCATGGGTGGCGGGCCGCACATGAGCGCGAGAACACTCGAGATGCCCTCGTTCTTCTTGTCCACGGTGAAGTTCTCATTGACGGTGGGCAGATGCTTGCGCAGCATGTCCTCTGTGACAAAGCCGACGTCGTACTTCCAGGAGGCGGAGGGCTCGCGGTCAATGGTGTACCACACCTTCACCTGGTCTGGCGCCTGCGCGACGAGCTCATCGAGCTCCTTGCGCAGGATGATGTCACTCTCCGTCTGGTTGCCGTACACAAGGTACAACTTCGTCTTGTCCTTGGGGTTCTTCTTGATGGCGCGCATGATCTGCAGCATCGGGGTGATGCCCGTGCCGCCCGCGACCATGGCGAAGGCGTCGGTGCGCGCCGCCTTGCCGGCAATCTTGTAGTTGCCGTTACCCAGATACTCGAAGCGGCCCTTGGGGCCCATCATCTCCATGGTCTGGCCAATGTTCATGTGGTACAAGTACTGCGAGAGACGACCGCCGAACGGGAACTTGGGATGCACATTTTCAAAGTACACCTTCACGAGAAAGTCCACGTGGCCAAGGTCATCGTCGCTGGAGATGGGCGTGTAGGAGTGGTTCACCATCTCCTGCTTGGTGACAATAGACTTGCCGCCGGTGGCGTCCTCAACTTCCTTCTTGACGTTGCACATGGCGCGCAGGGCGATGTGCTGGCCGATAGGCAGGCCGAGCACCTGTTGAGGGCTGTCGAGAGCGAAGCGGAAGATGTACGTGTCCTGGGTGACCTTGATCTTCTCAATGAGTTTGAAGTTCTTGAACTTGCCCGGCACCAGCGCGCTAGCGCCCCCACCATTGTTCACCTTGATGAAGACAAAGGCGGAGATGCCGACAATCAGAGCAGCCAAAACGTACTGGAACATCGCACACGGTGACTTTTGTTTTTGTGCTGTTGTTGTGTTTTGCTTTGTTTAGGTCTCGTGGATAGTGGGAGGCTATACGAGAGAGATTTCGTAACGAGCGATTTGGGTTTACGTTTACGGCGGTGTTGTCCTAAACAAAATCAAGTGTTTAAGTTTTAGAAAAGGAAAGAGAAAAAAGAAATAATGCGGCCGCGCTAGACAGAGGAAATCAAAGAGAGTTAATAATGACTAATGATGTGGTTACGGATATGTTTTTTCTCTTCTTCTTTGGAAAAGGAAGAGTTTTTATTTTTGTTTTTGAAACGTGTAAAAGGGGATTTGACTCACGTGCATATATTTAGTGCATGTAATACCACCCGCCACGCCCTCATGGACTAGAGAGCGGAGGGGTTGCACGCTCGTTCCCCAGGCTGCTCCTGGCATGCCACCCGGGAGGCAGCGTCCTTTGTCCTGCCAAGGTTGCGGGTGTCACTGAAATTAGGTGTGAGGGGGTGCCCCTAGGAGGCGCCTCCCCCCTCACCCTTCCACAACCCGCTCAGCAGCAACGCCCGTCCATTTCTCGCATGTGCCTCCGCAAAAGGTATCCTTATGGTGATGGTTATCGGTTTATGTGCTAAGGTAGCACGGAACAAGTGGGGGATGCGGAAATCGGTCATGACAACAGGTGGCTCATACTCTGTACATCTTCAAACAAAAAAAAAGCCAAAAAACAAAGTGTTTTGAGGACGAAACGAGAAAATGAGATGCAAAAACAAAAAAAAAGAGGATTCAAAGCACGACCGATTTGTATCTCTTCAGCGCAGCGTGTGGGATCCAAGTTGTTATACGACACAGACACACGGAGAGAGAGAGGGCGAGCAGTGACGACGTACTCACCGCTGTGCACCCAAGCGCTTTCCGTAAAACTACTTCACTCCCTCGTTCATTGTTGCCACCGTCAACACACTCCATCGGCAGCGGGGACGTAGCATTCCAAAAAAAAAAAAAAAAGAAGAGTTTCCAACCAAAGCCATTGTTGGTAGGAGAAGCGGGAGTAAGGTGGTGCTGCAATTCTGCCACCTTCCTGTACACATGAGGGGTGTGTAAAGAGATAAACGACAACGTCAAGATCCTGGAGAAAGGAATCCAAAGTAAAGTCCGAGAGGTACTATAAACGCGTGACAACATTGACCGTGTGGTCGTTCGTGGGGACGCCGTCGTCTACTTCTTGGCCTGAGGCCATAGCTCCGCAATCACCTGATCCAGGTTCACGACCGGTGAACCCAACGGCGGGCGTTCATAGCTGGGTTCCCCTTTTGACTGGGCACCCGACGTAGTCCCAGACCTTGGTGCCTCCACGAAGCCTTCGGGAAGGCACGGGGCAGGTCGTGCCAAGATTGCCTCCGCCTCCGCGGTGATGGAACGCCGCGCCGCTTGTGGGTGCGCACGTGGCTTCATCTCCCCCGCTGTCAAAGCACCCTCTGAGGAAGAGCCGTGGTGCGACGTCCGTGGTGACAGGTCTGCCCGGAGGGAAGTTGGCGGCGGCGAGTGCACCGGCGTCAGCAGACGGCTGTTGCGTAGCTCTGCGGCAATGCCATTCCCCCGTCGGGACAAGTGACGCGTAAGCGACTGCGGCGGGGAACTCGGGGGAGAAGGTGTATACGACCCGTTGAGGGAACCGTGGTCCTTCTCTCGGGCGGAGGGCTGTGACGGCTTCCACACAGGAAGCGCCGGTAGCGTGGTGGGTGCGGCGTTCTGTTGAGCCATGGTCGGTTGCATTCCCGCAACCCGGGGTTGCGGCATGCGATGATGATGCGCAGGCCTTGGTGCGACACGGGGCATTTCCACCATGCCGTCCGAGTCAGCGGAGAGGCTGCCCTGGGTGGGTGAGTGAGTGGTACGGCCCGAGCCGGGCGTGGCTGTGTAATTATTCTGTGCCGGTGTGACTCGCACACTGCTACCGCCTGCGCTCGGGCTGTGCTCAAAGGTGTTCAGGCTGCCATCTGTCGTGGCAGGAGCGGACGTGGCGTGCGGATGCGTCTTGGGGTGGCTGCCCCACGGCAAGGGTGCAGGCATCGACGGGGGTGGCGTGAGGGAGCCGCGCGTGCCTTTGACGGACCGCTTCAGCTGAGGCGGCACCGGATGGTTCGCCGGCGCCGTGCTCGCTGTGGCAGGTTCCGCGTTCAGTGCACCCGACAGGCTCCTCCGCTCCCGCTCGCCTTGGTCGTAGGACTTGCGCTTCGCCTCCTGTGCAATGAGGTTATCCGCAGCGTTGAGAATTTCACGGGTGAGAGGATGCTCCTCGTCTTCGGTGTTGCTGTCGCCATTGTTGCCCTTGGAAGCGTGGTCCATGTCCATGGCAGAAGTGTGCGGTGCGCTGCCAGCCTGGGTGACGCTCTGCTCCTCCCTCTCGCCGTACTCGCTGTCGCCAAAGGAGAAGGCAACGGCAAGACGGTAGCCCCCGTCCTCTTCAGCGTCTGGTGCGTTCGGCACTACACCTGCGGGCAGCGCCGGGTCGGCCAGTGCCCGAGGGCCCACCGCGCCGGGGTGCTGAAATAGTTCCACCTGCCCCTTTCTTTCCCCGTCCTCACCAGCCGCTGTGGCGTTGGTGTTGGTGGTGGTGCCGGTAGCCGTGGAGGAGAGTCTGACGGCTTCATCTACGTTCCAGAGGTACATGTTGTCCTTCATGCGTGCGCGCTTCGCCACCTTGGCCAGCTCCGCCTCGATCGAGGAGGCGCGGCGGGTGCGCGGCGACGGCGTGCCATTCATGGCCTCAGTAGGAAGCTCTGGTTCCTGCGCGTGTGGGGCAGAGGGCGGGTATTGATAGAAGGGACCCGCGTAATGGGCGTTCTGCACGCTGGCCGGCGCGCCATGGCCGGTGGAGCGGCCCTCTTTGGTGTCCTCCTCCTGAAGGAACTGGAACGCACGGAGGGGAGAGGGGATATGGGCTGTGCTAAGGCTCTGTAGGCTTCGGCTCGCACGACGGGAGCCCCCTGCGTCGGTGGGAGCCTTGCTGGTTTTCTTCCGCGGCACCGAGCCATCCTCCAGGCTGGCTCGCGGACTGGCACGGCGGGATTTGCGGGGGGAACTGTTGGCCGAGCTCGCAACCGCGTCATCGTGAACGGAGGCGTACCACAAGTCGTCATCATTGACACTGTTCATGCTGTCGTCGTCGTCCTCGCTTCCGAGCCCGCGTCCGTGCAGGGAGAGGATATCTGACGTCGCGAGGGTCGAAACCGACGCACGCTTGGCGGTGCCGTCACCAGACCCATCACGGTCCGTTACCGATGGTGCACGCTGAGAACCGTCGCGCGTCGGAAGGTCCTTCCTGTGTGGGAAGGCGCTGCGCGAGTCTAGGGCCTCCGCGTACGTCCGCAATTGCGAGGAGACGGTCTCGGCGGGTGCGGAGTTCGCTACGGCGGCTTGCAGCCGGGACACCAGAAGCGCCCGGAAGGTCCGGCCTACTTCCACTTGCTCCTCACTCGTCAACATGTCCCACGCAACGTTCACATCAGACAGACTCACGAGCAACGTGTCCCGCACTGTCTCAGCAATGTCGTCCTTCTCGGCAGGTGTCAGGTGGCGGCGGGGATCCGCGGCAATGGCCTCGGCAATCTTAGCCTCAACATACTTGGACTGTGAGCCGACAAGAAGAAAGTCCCAGTAGCAGGGAATCTCAAGGGTGTTGGTGCAGTCGTGCGCAGAGGGCAGGCGGTTAAGCAGTGTGTCGCAGGCACGCGGTGTAATGCGCGACACGACCCGCGCGGGCGTGACAGCAGAAGGACCCTGCCGTTTGTCGGTCGTCTCTGCAGACGCCACGCCCCTTGCAGAGGGCATCTTACTGCTGCTCGTGACCAGAGACTGTGTGTCGTCGCCTCCCTGGTGGGCCAGTGATGACGCCTCTCTTGCCTGACCGCCAGGTGAGTGATCCCGCTTGTCGTCCTCCAGAGCCACTTGAAACTCGATAAAAATAAAGTCGTTTCGGTCGTATGCCCCAGGGCGTGACAGGAGCCGCTTCCCTGTGATGAAGGTGAGAATCGCGCGCTTTTCCGCCAGTGTGAAATCGTTCTCCAGGCACAGTAGCACCACCTTAAAGAGGAAGTCCCCAAACACTCGCTTCTTCACGCTGTCCGTGATGGAAAATATGAAGTTGGCGAGGAAGGAGAACCGCCTATCCTCGTCATCGGTGGCTGACCCGCACAACAGGTGCTGCAGCGTGCGCGCGGAGGACTGCAGAAAGATGGGTGTTAGGACAAGGGACGTTTGTTTCAACCCGCGAATCACCTCGAGCCAGAAGTGAATGCTTTGCTGGTGGCGCTGCTGGCGCTCGATCCGTGAAGAGAGAGGTTCCTCTTGCTGCCTTCGGGTGCCGCCCTGACTGTGAATGTTGAGCATCATCTCATCGGTGTAGTCGCGCACGAAACGCCTCGTCACCGCGCACAGGCATTGGTGAATGACATCCTCGGTGAAGACGGGTCGGCCGTGCTTCCCGGGTGGCACAACGCTCGCCAGGTTGCGGCATTTCCCGAAGATCTCATCGGCAAGGGTCTCTTCGTCAAAGGTCTGGAGAAACGAGATGGGGTTCTTCAGCAGTGCGAGGAGTTTGGTGTCGTCAATGATATCATGGAGGAGGGAGGCATCCGCTGGGAAAAGCTTCACGATGCGTTCAAAGGTTCTGTAGAGGGGGGCGGTAGAGGGGGCACGTTCCGCCGATCCCTTGCTCGACGGCTGCCCAGACACCAAGCTTCCCACGTGAACAGAATCGCCAGCCTCAGGCGCCGGAGAAGGTCGGAAAAGCGTGTCGCCAAAGACGTGCTCATAGCGCAGGACGCGAGAGATGATGCGGAAGGCTAAGGGAGCGAGTGGCATCTGGAAAACGTTTTCGTTCGACATGGCGTTTCCCAACAGAAAGCCAATGGTGAAAGGAACGCTACCTGTCACGCCGTCCTCCTGCGTTGGGAAGTCGCTGGAACCTCTGCCTGCGAGGCCACTCACCGTCGCCTTTGGGGTGAACAATGGGTTCGTCCAGGTGTAGTTGCGATGCGTGGTGGGGAGCAGAGGCGGGTTATTCCGGCGGTGGTGGATCAAGCGTGTAATCGGCAGAGTCTGCACATCGTTAACATCGGCACCCTGCGTAGGGGCGTTGCCCTGCGGTGAGCCAGCTTTCTTCGTCGATGGGCTCTCCACCGGATTCTGACCAGCATGTGAGGCCTTGTGTGCATGTGCGGTGTGCAACAGGCTTCCACGGTTCGTGTTGAGGACAAGGATCTGTTGATGGGGATCTACACCATCGAAAACAGCCACCACAACGTGGCGCTTGGGGGACTTGGTAACAAGTGCGACGCTGTCGAGGTTGGTCGCGCACTTGTCCAGCAACACCTTGTCCGCGGCGGTGCCGAGGAGCTTCTGTTTTTCTGAGGCAACAGCCGCTGCCACCATCATCTTCCTCTCTTCCGCTTCTTGCTGCTGCGTGGCCACTGGCGCATGCTTCTCGGTGTCACGGCTCTCCGCCTCCGTGAGCTTCTCAAGGAGCTGTGCGGTGGTTCTGGTCGCGGGGAACGGAGGCGCGTCAGCGGAACGCGCGAGCATATCCAGCATGGCTGGGGTGGTGGGGGGTGAGATGAGACTTGGCTGCACGCCGTGGGACATCGGGACGTCCATTGCAGTGGTGGTAGACGGTGGCACGAGGGTCGTTGAGGGCAGCGATGGGGCAGGTTCACCCAGTGTCCTCGCCCCTTCCGTCACCCCGCTCGAGGGTGAAGGGGTCATGTTGTTCCTGCTTCGGTAGCGCTTCAGGGAAATGGCGGTGCGACTCCCGCTCAGGTCCTGCGCCGAAGTCTCATTCTTGGTGCGGAAGTACTCCTGTGCGTCTGCCACGGAGCCCACCATCCTCGCGGTGCTTGCCACGCTGTGGTACGTCCCGGTGCTGGCGTTTGTGCCCGAGAACACGCTGGCGGTGTCGCCGTCGTCAGTGCAACGGGTGGCACTCTGCGTTGGTGCGGCGCCAGCACTGCGGAAGAGCGTGCTGTCCTTTGCCGTCGCTGTGTCAGACGACTCCGTCCCCAGCACCGTAGGGAGGCCAGAGGGTTCATCTGCTTGGATCTCAATGGAAACTTCGTCGCCAGGGCGAACGGCTTCATAGACGCCAAAATACACGACGTTGTCCGCCACGGCGCCCTCCTTGGGCGCGCTTGAGCGCGTGGGCACCGTGCGTCTGTCGCCTTTCCAAGTCACAAGGACCACAGCTTGGTTGCGGTGTTGCTGACCAATGCGCGTGCGCCACTGCTCAACCGTCTTCCCGTGGATAGCGACACCGCCCTCGTCCTGTGCCGCCAGCACGCTTGCAGAGAGATCGCTAACGTCGGACGCCGCTAGCGTTGCCGAGGCGGCGTTCGCGTCCGACAGTTGGACCGGGGGAAGAAACGGAGCGCCACACTCACGGGTGCAGAGGTTATAGAAGTCCTTGGTGTTGCTCGTGCTTTCCTCGACGCCGCCTCCACGAGAAGCCATCACCGGAGAGATGAAGTAGGCTGCAGGGCCACGCCGCTCAGCGAGTCCCATAGGATCTAAGGAAGCAGACACGACGGCAGGAAGAAGACCCCCGGACATTCCGCCGGGAAGAGGATGAGCGTCACTGTGGCGCGAATGATCGTCCCGGGAAGGAGCAGCCTCAGACGGCAAGGACGTTTGCCGGTTCTGCTGTGACACTCTGGGAGACGCCAACGGACTCACGAAGCCGAGTTTGCCTTCCACAGCAGACGGTGAAAGGAGCACGTTGCTGCGTGGGGAGTCGAGGGTAGATCCTGGTGCCGTGAAGGACGACAGCATGCTGCCCTGTCGTCGGTGGAGTTCGCGGAAAAGAAGATCTGCTGTGGATTGCAGCACGCCTTCTCGCATCACTGGTGACAGCTTTAAAACGTTCAGGTCGGGGATGGTATCCGGCGTAGTAGCCTTGCCAATGAGGAGACCGTCGCGGTGCTCTGAGAAACCACGCCCCGCGATGCCAGCAGCCTGTTGAAGCAACGGTGAGTAATTCACAAGAATGCCATGGACGAACAAAAGCTCTTGCTTCGCTCTATCACACAACGTGTAGAGGGGGAACATAAAAATCCATTCGACCATCGAGCGCGGGCAACGGTCCCCTGCAGGCAGAAAGCCGAGGAATTGAAAGAAGATTCGCCAGCATGCGGCGCAGCTTTCCGCCTTTGCGACGAGCCTGAACACGGATGCCTTTCTGACGCGCTCGATCTTTGACAGGTTCTTCTCTTGGCGGACACGCGCGTCGTCGGGCAGCGCGCGAATATTGTCCGCCTTATTCCCGAGCTTCTCAATCAGAGCAATATCATCCCTGAGCTGTACTGCGTGGGACAGCAGCGTCAGCCGCGAGAGTGCGGGAATGCGTAACGCAGCCTCCAGGGCAATATCCTCTGGGAAGGCAAAGGTGCCTCGAGACTTGACCGACGGGAGAGGTGGCGGGTGCGGCAGCTGTTGGCTCCCGAACGACTTCTTCCCAACGCGCTTTCCTTCCTCCGACTCGTTCGCACCAGCCTCCGTCGTTGCACTTGCAGTGCCCAACGCGTCCTCGGCCGAGACCGACGCCGTGCTGGAAGCCGGTACAGTGCGATCCTTTTGTGAAGGGCGTTTCGCACCGATGGAGTCTCCTGGGAGACCTTCGGCGGGACCGCCTGGGATGGTCTCCAGGAGTTTCAAAAGATTCGCGCGGCGATCGTCCGCGGCGATGTTGTTGATGCCGCCCGTGAAAAGAAAAATCAGCTTCACGAGGAGAGACACGGCAATGGAAAGGGTGCTTGCCTTGGCAACAGAGCTCTTCTTCTTGGGATTCTGGGTCTTGTCGTGGTTGGAAACGTTGGCGAACGCGCTGGTACCGCCGAAACCACTCGGCATGCTTGGTGAGCACGGCGTCCCCGCCGGTGGGGTAGGGGTTGGCTGGCCAGAGCTGTCCTCGCTGTCGGCTGCAAACTCGTTGACAACAGAGAGGTAGACATTGGGGTACCGCCGGCGAATGGTTGAAAAGACCTTGTGGGAGAGTTCGAGATATTTGCGGCAGTATCCTTCCGCAAATCGAGGCAGTTGGGAAGGGTCCGCCTCCCCATCCTCCTCGCCCCCGCCGTGCGACAACGCCTCCGTACCCGAAACCGCAGCATCGTCCGTGGCACTTCTGTTGGGCCCGGTGGATGTCGCTGGCGCTGTTGCGTCGCTGGTGTTGCGTGCCGTTCCGCTGGTGTGACCGTCATTCTCATTCTCGTCTTCATCAAAGGCCGAGCAGAAGAAAGCGTCACCCTTTTCAAGTTTCTTGAATGTCACGGGGGCCTCATCGGCGTCCAATGTGGGCTCGGCTTGCAGTGCTCGATCAAAGGTGTTGCGTCGCTTGCCACCGTTAAATCCTTTGGGCGCCGCTGCCCCGGCAAAGGATGTGCGTGCGCTTTCCGCCTCCAGCAGGGTTTCGCTCCGCGGCTTCGCCGGGTCGCTGCTGTGGCAGCCTTGAGAGGGACCGTTCGGCTCTTCTGTCGCTTTCCTATCGCGTTGTTGGCGACGCTCTCTGCGTCTTAGCCGCTGCTTGCGCTTCTGTGCCGTCCGCGCCTCTGCAATGCGGGAGCTGAGCGCCAGCATTGCACAAAGCGTAAAGGACGAGATCATGCTGCTCACAAACGACGACAGCTGCGCAATGCACAGAAGGAGCTCTTCGGCGGAGGTAAAGGTGTGTCCTGGCCTCTGTGGCAGTCTTGGTTGCAATGACGGGAACCCGGGAGGGCCTGTCAGGGAGCCGGAAGGAGATGCGGTGTGGCTCGAGGGGTTCGTGCGAGGACCAAGTCCTTCCGCAAGACTCACGCCACGAGCACCAGGGCCCACCTTCGCCGCACGCAGGGATACACGAGCCAGCAGTTCCAGCCGCTCCTGCATCGAGACAAAGAACTCCCTGCGCCTAGGCACGCCTGTCCTCGGATCGACGTCCACTGCGCACGCGACCAGCTTTGAGATGATGGGTTGGGACGGAGAGAGGTAGTTGTTCTTGCTGAGCCTCGCCTGCACGCCCATCGGCAGGGAGGCGGAGAACTTCTCCAAGTACTTGGATGAGAAAGCGATGGTCTTGAGCATGAGCTTCTTCACCATCTCGTCTTCTTGGTAAAAAAAGAAATGCTCGGCGGCCACGGCTAGTGCGTCCACGTCTGGGTCGGCCGCCTCTGTGTCGAGTAAGCTCTTCGAGAGGCGAGGCGTGAAGGTCTTTCGCGTGCGGGACACAAAAAAAGAGGAAAACACCTCGGCAGGGGGCAGGACTTTGAGCTTGGAGCGGAGGGTGTGGTCGCTTCGCGAGGCTCCTTCCAGAAAATAATCCAGCACCTCATCACGCTGGGTGATGGCCAGCAGTTCCTCCACGGTGAGGGAACTCTCCCACGGCGTCTGCTCCTGCACGAACGTGTCGTAAGGCGAGAGGGCTCCTGGTACGCGCTGAGTTCGCGTACCAAGGGTGGCGTGAGGCTCTGTTGACGTCTCTGAGTTGAGAGACCAGGGATGCCGCCCGCTGGAGTTGTTGGCGCCGTAGCTGTCGGTCTGCGAGGCGAGCGCGGCCTGTGCCACATAGCGTGCGGCCGTAGAGGAGGAGGAGTCGACGGCGGACGTCACAGACGCAACGAATGCGTGGTGGTCGTGGGTATCTTGTGCCGGGCCACCATTAGGAGAGCTGACGCTGGTGGTATCACCCCTGTGCTCGCTGCTACTGGTTTCTGCCGCGGTTTGCTTCCCACGATTATCATCACCACCTTTTCCTGTGACAGCCCTCGCTGTCGTCTTCGTTGTGGTGGCGTCTGTGGCGCGATGCTTGAGGATGCTGTAGTGCATCAGTTTTTCCCGAAGTGAGAGCCATTCCTCGTTCGGTTCACGTGCCTCCCGTGGGTCCATGATCGCGGTGGTCGCCGTTGTCGACGCGTACGAAGATACGGACTGCGCAAAGCCATCCTCTCCAGGTGTGCCGCGTCCACGCATCGTGGTATGGTCCGCGTTGCCTTCCAGTGCAACAAGCTCCAGTCCACTGTAGCGCTTCACCACACTGCCACCGTTGTGACGACTGGCCAGCGCGTGTTCAGAGAGTGTGGCAATGGTGGCGGCGGGGGTGGGACCTTGGTGGAGAGTGCTCCGGCGTTGTGACTCCTCCTCTCCACAGGTCTTCAGACTTCCAGCGTTTAGTTGGTTTGCGGTTCCATCGGTGTCGGGTCGTTGCGCGCGGAGATCTGACATGGTCAGGAACCGTTCAGAGAGGCTCTTGAGCGTTTCAGCGATGAAGAGGTAATCATCGTAAGACACAAATCCGCTGGCGATGCACTCGAGTTCCCCCTCACGCTCCATCTTGAGCGTTTCCTTGAGGGACCCAATGATCACAGACATCCGTTCGAGGGATTCGTGTTCGGTCGGGGTCTGCTGCGCGAGCGCGTCCAACACGGCTGCCTTATCCACCTCGTTCCCAGCCGCCCGCGTCACGTCCTGTACCTCCCCGTTCGCGTTAAGCTGCACAGCGATGGGCGCCTTGCGCGACGCGGGAGACAGACGATCACTGGGTTTCCGTTTGCCGTCGGCCTCCCCGGCTCGATTCGTCTGGTAGGAAAGGGTCGCCGCTGGATGAGAGCCGCGGTGAGGTTGCGATGACGACGACACGGAAGGAGGCCCTCCGTGGCCTGCAGCAGTCTTGATAGGCATCGCGTTGGTCTTCCTCGTGCCGTCTGCCTGCGTCCCACCCCGCGCCGCACTCTCTCTGGCGTTTGCGGGGACATCCTGCGTGTTCCCTGCTGGCGTCAAGGCCGCCGTCTCTGGGGAGAGAATCCGTTCGCCGCCCACGGTCACCTCCTTACTCTGGAGTACAACACGGCCTGTGTTCTGGGCATTCGCAGCAAACGCTTTCGGAGCCGCGGTGCCGCTGGGTACGGGGTCCTTTCCCTTCCTTGTCATAGACGCGCGATCTGGTCGTTCTCGCAGAGACGACGAGTCCATGGACGGTGAGGCATCACCGCCCGGTCCTACATTGGATTGTCCACTTCCCATCTTTACGCTTTTTTCCTTTTTCACCAGTAGGGGTCCTGCTGCTGCCACTCAGGTGTCTGTGCCGGGCTTTCGTTTAGAAACAAAGCGTGTGACGTGGTGACCACCCTCGCCGAAGATTTTCACACGGGCAGAGATTTCCGAATGGTTGTGCACAGAGAACAGTGACGGTGGCGAAGACAAGGGTGATGGCAGTGGGCGTACAAAAAAAAAAAAAAAAAAGCGGAAGGGGCTAACGTCGTTCTACGTAATTCGGCCTCCACACACAGAGAAAGAGACACACGACAGCGTTCTTCCTCAGCCAAAAGGATACGAAGGATGCCGTTCCAGCGTCTCGCTTACCGATAATCTGCACACTGATCCAAAGACACACAGGAGCCAAATGTGAAACGGGCAATGGAGAAACGGTGGAAGTACAGACACCGTCGCGGTGGCGACTCTCTCTCCGGTACAACTACGCGGTGTATGATCGCGAGCGGAACTACAAAAGAGGCCAAAGAGGAGCAACACGTGCTCGATATGTAGTGACAGGACACAAGGTTAAGATGGAGTACAATGTGCCGATGAGGGCAGTGATGAAGAAGCTAAACAGCAAGGGACAATGCACGCAAAAGAAGATACACGTAAACCAGCGCTCGCACGTCCGCACACACGCTGACAAGCACAAAAGGAGCTCCCTTAAAGATGTCTGCTTATGAAGCGGAAGGAAGTGCCGTCCGGTGGTTGGCTGTGATCCCCGAAATCGAACCCAGTGAATACGAAACACAAAAAACAAATGGTGCAAAAACGTTTCACACGCGTAGCTGGCACGCTGGAACAAGTCCTAACTGTCGTGGCAGTACTAGTCCGGAAGGAATGTCAGTAGAGAAAAATGAATTCCGTGCCGCGGGTGGGTCCGAGAACACGGGAAACCTTCAGTAAAGTGGTATTTGAAGAAGAACGTAGCTCTGGCAAAGGAAAGGGGAAGGAGGAGGTATTTTGGAAGAATTTTGTTCCGGAAGCGGAATAAGGAGACGCAAGAACGAGGAGCGAAGAAAGGTGTGTTAGGCAAGAGAAAGAACGGACCTCCTCTGTACGGTTGTTGAAATCAAACACGTGTCCAAGGAAGAACGCCGGTGGTAAGAGAGGTTGTGCTAGTGATGAATGTGCAAGATTCATATAATGCAAAGAAACGAAACGGAACACCACGGTGAAACGGCCACTAGAGCGGAGTGGGATGGGAAAGAAAAGCACCTAAAGGAGCCGAGGTGGTGAGAGAAAAGGAGCACGAACAAAGAAAATGAGGGGAGGGGGAAGAGCGGAGGATGGCTTCTCAATGAGTTTGTTCCAAACCAAAGGTGCAACAATGCCACCTATGATACTAATAATGTGTATCGTAACCACTAGCGTGTTCAAAACTACATATAGAAAAAAAAAAGAGGGTGCAAGCGAAACTACTGTCTACCTCAGTGACCGCGCCCGTTGGTAGGGGAAGCAAGCTGCGGGGAGGCGTGAGGAGCCAGTGAGAAGTCTGTCGTGGATCTTTGGGGAGCCAACAACAAAAAAAAAAGCTGAGGGGCGAGGAATACTGACCTAGTCAGCGATATGTACAGAAGGGAAAGATAGGAAAGACAGAGAAAGGTGATAGTTTGATAGTTATTAGTTTATGTTAAAAAAAAAAAAAACTGGCAAGGTCTCCAATGGAACGAAGGAAAGAGGTGACGGGGTTCGTCGGTTGGCGTCAGGAGGTCGGTTTTGGTTGTGGCTGTGTGTTGTTTTCTTCTTCTTCACAGGGTTTTGATGGCAAGGACGGTGTATTCAGTGGAAACGCAAAACGAAAAAAAAAAACTGAATTGAAGGATTACTGTGAGCTAGTATTGGTGAGGTTATTACTTTTTTTTTTTGATACGCACGCACCGCGTAGGCGTATGACACTAGGCTTCAGAACGCAGCAGTGTGTCAGCCGCGGTCTTGGCTTACGGAGTGTCAGAAAGGCGCGCGGTTGGTTTGCGTGTTAGGAGTGGATGGCAAACTTGGTTTAAGAAAAGAAAACCACTACAGACAGTTAGAAATAGTAGAAGGGAACTAAAGAATGAAAGAAGGTAACACAGCTTCACCAAAAGAAATACTGCAAGAGTACAAGTTGGTGGATCGCGCGTCCGTTAGTCTGCGGGGGAATAATAAAAAAAAAAAGGTAAACCACATGCCAAAAGTGGAGAAAACGTGAGCAGAGAATAGGAGAGGAAAGTCAATTGAACTTGCCAAAGGTACTGGGAGCTTCCTGTCTCGTCATTTGATACAGAGACGCCCCCCACAGACTCAAACAAAGCGGTCTCTCGAGGTCATTTCCGAGCAAATCAAAGACACACGTTCCCCTCGACGCAGGATATTCCCCCAAGCGGCGGGGTCACCCAAACGAGGATTATCAGCGGATTGCTCACGGTATGCAGCACGAAGAGAGAATCAGAATAGAGGCAACGGTGTCCGTAGTTCTTCTGACGCAGTAGTCCCGATAGAGCACAATGCTCCCTTGGACGAGAGATTTTGTGTTCAAGCAATTCTCTTCTTTTGGTTTGGGTTAGTTTGGTATGATACAGCGTGAACGCGTGAAAGCAGGGGGGGGGAGAGTGCGAGAGAACGGGAAAATATATATGACAAAAAATAAATAGACATCTGCAGTCAACAGTTGGGAGAAAAAGAGAGAGACACCAGGTGGGAAAGGAACCGGACCATCGCAGGGAAGGGAAGATACAATGTGCGGTGAAACGTGGTGAAGGACACAAGTGATAACCAAGGACGTCGCGCGCACGAGGCCACAAAGAAAGATGACGCACAGAGAGGAAAGCGTCGGCACCCGGAAGAGAAGGAACACAAAAGGAGCTGATGGCTCGACGCAAAGACGGGGGAAGGGGGGGGGAAGAGGGGTCGAAAATGTTTGTATGGAAGAGAGGGGAGAAGAAAGGGAGAGAGAAAGAGAACGGCAACTCAGTGCGTTGCACAACGCCTATTATTCTCAGTGGCTGTGGGGCAACGGATGAAAGGGGCCACACAGGGAACGAAAGGCAAGGACGGGTCATCCCTCACTCGTGTACGCTCTGCCCGAGATGGGCATGCAGAGAACCTCACGAATGACACGCGAGCAGCAGTGGGTCATGAGGGGGCTCCGCGCGATGGGCGAGGTCATGAAACCTTTGGCCATCCACCCCCACAGCTCCTTGACGTCATCGCCGAAACCGTTGCGGCAAGCCGAGCCCCAGACAATCTCGTTGACGAGATAGAGGGAGATGTAGTCCTCGCGAGACGGCAACGACTCCAGCGCACGGCGCACCTGCACCGGGTCCGTTGGCAGCGATGGCAGACCGCGCCCGCTTTGACTCGCAGAGCTGAAGCCGCTACTGCTGTGGCCAAGGGAGGGTGCGCCAGCGGGGCTCGCAGACGAGCGCTTCCGGTCGTTCATGGGTAGCCCTGCGGTGCTGTTGAGGAGGTCCGCAGGGCCGGTGCGGTTGTACGCGTCAATGGCGTTGAGGTATTCCTTCATAAGGGTGCTCCCCTTGTCCGGTGCAACGGGAGGCAGGATGAGTCGACTGGTTGTCCCACTGGCGCCGCCCGTGCTGTGCGCTTCGCCATCACGGCCGCTCGTGCGACTCACGCTGAGTCGTGTCGGGGCGCCTGGAGAGCTCGCTGCCGTGCTGAGGCGGTCGTCTGGAAAGCCTCCTTGACCCATGCGCCGGAAGGACGCTGGACTGCCCGTCAGCGTCGTCGGGCCACGGGGGATTGCTAGTCCTGGGACAGGGTCGCGCTTAATCAGTGCAAAGACAAGATTCTCCGGCCGAGCAAAGCCGCGTACATTCAGAAAATCCAGGTACGCCTTGTCGCTCAGGTTCATGATATCAAAGGCGGCGTTGAGGACCATGGGTGGGGAGAGCAGGTTGCCGTCGCACGGCTCGAGCCATGCGAAGGAGCGGAACGAGTGGTCACCCGTCTGCATCGCCTTCTTGAAGAGCCAGAAGCAGAGCGGCGCCATGGGGACCGAGAAGAAGACCGCGTTGGTGATGGCGTTGGCGATGAGGACGCCAATGGAGTAGAACAGGCGCTTCAGCTGCTCTCCCGTGTACCCACAGGGGTGCAGTGTCACACCTCCTCCTTGCGCAGGTGGCTCGCCGCCGTTGGTGCCGCGGCCCGAGGACCCAGAGGTCGCGTGTGCAGCGGCGACGATGGCAGCAATGAGCCGCGTGTTGGTCCAGCACATGGAGTTGTCTCCCTCAAGATAGAAGAAGGGCGACATGGTGGCCCGCACGTGGCCCACGCTCAGTACCTTGGAAGCTTCAGGCAGCTCGGAGGTGGACGCCTTGACGAGCAGTACGACTTCGTTGGCGCGATGCTGCTGCCGCATCTTCACCGGATCGGATACCCCACTCACCGTCAGCTCCAACGCCATGGCCCCGCGCTGTCGGTCCTCTGCGCTGCCGAATGCACCAGAGCCAGAGCCGGCCCGGGTGCCACTGTGTGTCGTGTCCGCGAGCGACGTCATGCTGTCCTCTGCGTTCTGCGTCGTCGCCTTCCAGTAGCCGCCCTGCCCAACCTCGCTCGCCGTCAAGGGGATTGCACCATGAGGCGTACCAGCGCTGCCCTTCCCTTTCTTGCTCACGGCGCAGGTGCTGCCATTACCGCCTGAACACCCGCCGCCGCCGCGGCTGTGACCAGAGGGGTCGGCGGCGTCAATGGTGACGGAATGCCGCCGTGTCGCCCGGGGTCCTTGATACGCCGCTGTCGAAGTCGATCGCGGAGTCGTCGCGCCGAGGCCGGCGCCGTCTTCGAGTCCATTCCCAAAGTTCACGGAGCCCACGTAGCTCTGTGAGCCGCGGCGCGACATGTTACTAAAGTAGCGCGAGGACCCCAGCGTCGCCATCTGCGGCCGCTCCACCGTGATGGAAAGCACGTCGCCGGGCTGGAACGTCACCATGGGTTCCACCTGCTGCCAGCGGAGCACCAGAACGGAGTCGCGGCTGCGGAACTTTGTCTTTCCAGTGACTGCGTTTAAGTGGGTCTGCATTTCTGCGTAAATCTCCGGCTGGCGTGCCTGCAGGGCGGAGACGCTACGGTACAGCTCCGCGTCTACAAAAGGTGTCAGCTCCGTCGACTTATGCCGCTTTACAATGGCCTCGTTGGCGCACCTCAGGTACAGCTGAGCCGCCGGGGACACGCAGGTGTAGGCGTCCACATTCATGTTCGGATCGAGAAGCGTGCTGCAGCTGCTGTTAGTGTCGGACGTGTCGTCAGTGCCATTGTCATCGTCCTCGGTCACACCCGGGGTGCCTCTGCCGCTGGCATTCGCGCGCTTCCCACGAAGCGCGGCGATCGCTTGGGCGGTCAACGGCTGCGAGGTACGGCTGGCAGGACTGCTGCCGCTCGGGTTCGGCGAGCTCACATTCTTTTGCAAACCACTTCCCCTACCCGCCAAAGAGCTCTCACTGCTGGAACTCGAAGAGGACCCTGCACTGTTCCCCATCATGAGCAGACGGTTGGGGCCGTCAAACTTATAATTCATCGGCTCACAAGGGTCGTCGCGGTCAATTTCCAGTTTCGCTGGTCTAGTGGTGCTGGGCAGCGGAGAGGGCCGCTTTCTTCCGTCAGGGGCGCCGGTCTCGCCTTGGCTGCGTGTAGGAGACAGATTTGCCGGTGTGCCACCCGACGGCGTGGTGGTCCCAGCGGCCTTGATTTTCTCCAAATTACTTGCCATCGCCACCTCTACGGGCACTTTCTTCGCCTTTTTCGCTTTGAGTTTTCGGTCCCCATGCATCTTGGCATACCCTGTTGTCATGGTGGGCAACCACAGGTAGCTCAGCAGCTTGTCGGGTTCAAACATAGGGGCCGTGCTCCGCTCCTCCTGTCCGGCCGTGGCGCTCATCTGCAGAATCTTCTGGACGCTCGCCTCGTTGGCTCGGTTGACCTCCTCCACGGTTTTCTTGATCTCAAGAGACCGCCTGGCGTGGCCAAAGCTTTTCATGTTCTCCGTAATAATCGCCGCGAAGCTTTGCAGTGCCATGTCCTTTTGAATAACCAGCGGAAGCGGTTTGGCCGCGCTCGCCTGGACCGAGTAGAGGTACATCAAGGTCCGCTTCCCCTCCGTGTTGACCGCGTAGAGAGGAAAGAGGGGGAGCCACTCGCTAAAGTTGCGCGGGCAGGCGTTGCCGCTAGGGAGCGCGCCAACCTCCTGGAAAAGCACCCGCATCACCCCAGCAATTTCGTCTGCCTCCATGAAAGACAAGGGGCGCTCCCGCCGCTTCTGGAGGAGCGAGCCCTTGGGCGACATCACAGGCATCCCCAGCAGGCAGGCGACCCAGCAGATGTAGTTGAGGACGGGGACGTTCAGCATGTGCGCGAGGCTGAGGTCATCGGTGGACTGGCGCGAACCCGTCGGGACGCGGCGGTCGTCCGCCTCAATGCTGCGCTGTCCCCCACCGAGCAGGAACATGAGCTTCAGAACAATGGAGCCGAGTGTCCGGGTGGGAATGAAGTCCTCCCCACCTTTGGAGCCCGCCTCCAAGACGGCAAAGATGTTCATGTAGTCTTTTCGCAGCCGCCTCATGCGCTTCTTGTTGGAGGTCTCCTCGTAAAATCGGCGCACCAGCAGCTGCGCCAGCACTGGTAGCGTCATCTCCTCCACCATGAAGAACTCCTTCCACTCGTTCATATTGGGACCCGCGTCGCCCGTGTAGTGCCGCTTCGGTAGCGCGTCCTTGCCAATCAAGTCTTCTAGCTTCATGTTGAGCTCCTTCGCCTGCTGCTTGAGGCTGCGGAAGTTCTGCCGCATTTTAATCGCGTCGGCAAGGTCAATAAGCACCTGCAACACCATAGACGAGCTCGCCGTCGTCAGTACCAGGCCAAGGTTACGCACCGAGCTGAAGAGCTTCGCCGCGGAGTCGATGGTGTTATCGCTGGAGAGGCTTGACGGGCCGCTGCCCGCGCCTGGAACCGCCCGTGAGCCGTAGTTGGGTGACGTGAAGTTGGCCGCCCTTGGGGAGGAGAGACCCATCCGTCGGTCCCGCTCCTTGCGCAAGGTTTGCTCATGAAAGAGCTCCACGCGGCGGTTCAGCGGCACAAAAAAAGACTGCTGGGCAAGCGCCGTGACGGAGAAGTTGCGGCACCCCACCGTGTCCCAGACGACCGGGGTCTCTGGAAACCAGTAAGCCGTTGGGATTTGCGAAAAGAACTTTGTCGGGAGGCGACTCGCGACGAGATTGTAGCAGTCGAAGCTGGTCGCCGACGCGTGCATCAATCGTGCCATCAGCACGTCGTACTCGGTGCCTTGCAACTGGCTGGTGGTGGCACCCAGTCGTGTCGAGGTGCTCTCCGAAAGCGCGTTCCCCCACGTTGTGGACGGGCTGTCAGAAGACGGACCACTGCCTTCGCCTTGCGTCTTCATGGCGTTGGCATTCCGCGCCGCCTCCTTACTCGCGTTGAACATGGCCACCTGCTCTCGAAAGGAAGTTTTCCGCCTCCGGTGCACCGGCCCCTCAACGACATCGGCCATCTCGAGGAGCTTCTCTCTCAGAAGATCCGTGTAGTCCTTGCGCAGCTTGATGAGTTGACGAATCTGCTCCTTGGTCACCGCAGGACCAATCTCCGGCTCCCGCGTGCTGCGCCAGCTGTCACGTCCAATCACCACACGCATGGTGTTGTCGACGAACCACTTTTTTCGCAGCGGATCGTTCTCTAGGAAAGGGTTGAAAAATTCGGAGAGCTCGCTGTACACGGCGAGGGAGATAAAGTCGGACTGCACGCACTCCAGCTGGCCGTCTGCGGGACTGAAGATGAGCTCAAACAGACTTCGTGCTTCCTCCGTGCTGACGGGTGGTCGATGGTACAAGTCCTTGCCTTCCTCGCTGTGGGTGTCTTTGCTGCGAGCGGGGCCGCCGCTGGTGGGCGAGGCGTGGCCTGCGCCTGCGGCGTGAGAGCCGTTACCTCTCGACGTGCTTTCCTCCGAGAGCTGGCGGTACGAGGAGTTTGCTGAGCTCCCCTTCCCATCTTCGGACCCTCCCACGCTGGAGCGGTTCAGCGAGGACACCCGCCGGATAGCAACACTGACGGAGCAATCGTCCATGCTGAGGAGGTCCCCCAACTGTGAGGTGGACGTCCCCGGAGCGCCTACTCCACGGGAGACGCCCGAGTGCCCCGCACTGCGGCTCTCCGGTTGGGGAGGGGACGGGCCCCGAGGGTGGGCGAGCTGCATGCGTGGTGTGACGGTTTCCGCGAAATGCGCGAGCTGGTGGGGCTGCGAGGGCGGTGGGGGTGGCTCAGGGTGCCGCCGCCGAGGAGGAGGAGGAGAGGGGTGATGCGCACTCCCTGAACCTGAAGGGGGCGGTGGTCGTGAGGGTGGATGAGGAGTGTGACCAGGCGGCACGGGAACCCTGGTTCCTGTGTTCTCTGCCGTCAAGCTGAAGCTGTGCAGGGAGCTAGTAGACACGTCGTCGTTGCCGTTCTGACCTTGGCTAACCCCCTCCGGGACCTTGGAAGAGAGTGACTTCTCGCGACTCTGTATGCCGCGAGCGGGTCTCAGCGGGTTCGTCCCGCGACCTGCCGTGCGAGACGAGTGGCTAGTGTTGTCGTCCCCACCACCACCATTGACACCATCGCTATGACCGTTCCCCATGGTGCCTGGATACGGGAGAATCAAAGACGCAGGGTCACGAAGACACTACAATACGTCAAGGTTGGTGTGCTTTACCAATAAAATAAAAGGCTGTGAAAGGGCTTTCTCCGCTGGATGCCTGCTAGAGGGCTGTTGCAATGCCTTGGGTAAAGGTGAAAGCCGCACTCAGCGCAGCAACAGCCGTCCGGTGATTGTTGTTTTCTGGCAGTTCTTCGAGATGTTGTAGCGTCTCCGATATAGATATATATATACAATGTGAAATCGACAGGCTCGTTGACGCTTCTGCAGTGCAAAGATGAGTCAATTATTTCACAAGAAGTGCTTTGATATACAGAATTAAATATATATAAAAAACGGTTTGCGATGACGAGGAAAGCGTACAGAAAAAGCAGTCAGAGGGAAGAAAATACAGCAGATTGTTTTGTTTTTTTTGTGTTTTTGTGAAATTGATAATTACGGCAAAAAGATATGGTCGCAATGCACAGGCGCGTCTGTTATGTATATAAAGCTATTCTTGACGGAAGAAATAAGTGAAGCAAATATGCAAATTGAAAAAAAAAAAGGAAAATGCTCAGCGATGCCGGACGTTGGGAAGCGACGGGAGGTGACGGCTGTTCCCTGCGTCAGGCCACCGTCCGTCGGTCTGCAGTCAAGGGAAACGCCACGCTGCTGTTGACCGTGGCCACGGGACTGGAGAAGAGGGAGGGGGGAGGAAGAACGTCTTTCGTACCCGGTTAATGTAACGATGTGGCAAACAAACAGACACGCTCGAAACAAAAGTGAAGAGAGATCAGGAAATCAATTTTTAAAAAAGCGTTTGTTCAATCACAAATGAGTGAGATCTGGAAAAAATAGACAGTCGCAAGATTGATGAAAAAGAAAAAACGGAAAGGACGGCGAGGACAGGAAGTTCGAAATTGTGTTGATATCTTTAAGTTGTACTGAGATGCAGTAAGATGCGTGGAGAAGTTGAACCTAACGTGTTTTGCTTAGGTTTTTTTTCTTGGGTATTTCAACGGGAAACTATCAAAGCCAATATGACACCGTGAGACGCCTGCAGACCCTGTCGAGCCAACAGGTAGGATGGTGGAACGAGAATGTCTCGGTGCTTTATGTTTGTTTCGTCCTTGAGAAGACTGGACCTCTTCCTCTCACGCGGCTAGTTTCAGAGCGAGAGGAGTATATATCCGCCACAGGTGTATGGATGTGTGTTTGCGTGGAACAGAAAGAGCGCGAGAATGCGAGGGAGGGTCAAGACTGTCTCACGGAACAACTTCTGACGAAACCGATGGAAGGGAGAGGAACGTGAATGCAACACCAACAAAACTAATAATGGTTGGGGAGGATCTGATGTGAAGAGGAGAAAAAAAAAACAGGCGAGGATACCCAATTGAAAAAGGGAAAATGTGTGAACAGGAACGGACAGCACCTCAGAAAAAAAAAAAAAAAAGCTGAAGTAAACCGGTCGGAGGAACAGAACAACTGGAAAAAATCAAGGCACCAGCAAAGGGATGATTCGGCTGCGAAGACAGTCTCAGTTTCAGATCAATTGTCAGCTCAAAGGAGCGAAAAGGCCAAACGCGGAAGAAATGAGAAATGGATGGTAAGGCGCTGAAGCACTTGGTTCCCTGAGTGTGGGTGCGAGGCACAGGAGAGTGCTGGTCGCAAGTGGAAAGAAAAATTTATTTGAAAAAAATACCAGTTAGGTGTAGAGCGGTGACACCTTCGCCTGTTCAAAATACTGTCTCTCTATCTCGCAATGTGTTGTGGGAGGAGGGAGAGAGAAAGAGAGAAGAGATGGGCACGTAGAGCGCGCTTTCTAATGTATGCCGCCGAGCAAGATGGATAGACACGTGAGCGGGGAAGAAGATGCAATCGCCAAATGTAGATATGGCACACAGGGGGGAACAAGGAACGGGAAACAAAGAAGCGAAAAGAGCGCTCGGCGCTGTGTTGCTCTACACAACGATGACTACAAGGTCAACAGAGGTGAAGCGTAACGCTGTCTTCAAGAGCAGAGGTGGAAAACAAAAGCAACGGAGAGATACCTTGAAGGAAAGTTGTGGAATAGTCCAGTTTGCTTCTGGTAAAACGAATAAAAGCGAATACAGAGACTACCCGTCTTCCTTCTCCTGGTGAAAAGCTAGCGAAATTGTTACGATAATGTGTTTTGTGTATGTGATTGTGCGTCAAGATAAAGGCAAGGGATCGCAGAAGTTGATGGATTGGACATTCGGAAGCGTGGAATGCACCACACACCCCATTTAGCACACACAAAAAAAGGAACCGGGCCAGCGCGTGTCGTCCAAGTATACTGGCACGGCAACGTGTGTGTGTGTGTGAGAACCTAGGTGCTGTCTCACAACACCACTCGCACAAGGGAAGGAATGCATAATAACCTCAATCGAGCAACACCTTTTCTGACGCCTCCGACATTCCATGTGAAAAGAAAGGGAACGAAAGAGCAGACCATGATGTCGCCAGTTTCGACAAGCGATCCCATGCGCCGTGCGTTCGGGAAACCAACCGACATGGCGGGGTGGGATGAGAACGCCTCACAGGGGTTGCTATGGGGTTCCTCTTGCCCTTCTTTCTCTCATTATCTCTGTTGGGTTTCTGTTTTGTGTTGTTTTTGTTTGGATTGGCCGCATTCAGTGTCGCACGACAACAACCGTTCATAAGAGGCGGACAGAAGAATGCCCCGTTGCGCGTGCTGCGATAGGGAAGCGCACAGAGGGCGTAGTGGGGGGGGGGGGGATTCACATAAGCGTCTGCTGACAACAATAAGAGGGGCGTGGCAATGGTGGGCTCGGAAAAGGCACGCGTGCGGCAAGGTGAATAACCTTTTCTGAGGAGTGTATATAATAAGAGGGGAGAAGTAAAAAGAATCCGGTAGACCGCAATCGTCCATCTGCTATCGGGCTCTCGAGGCCTTTTCTCGCATCCTGACGGGTGCGGGTGAACTGCGTGTCGTTCCGTGATCGCACTCTCGCTCTCTGTCCCTCTCTGGGAGCACTGCTTAGCAGTGACGGTGCCCTGTACGATGGAAGGGGACAAGTAAACACACGGCACAAGAGCGAGACAAGTGATCAAGGCACGAGACGGAGGGCAGTCGGAGGCCGGCGCTCTTCTTCATACTTCTCTGTGCACAAACAGACGCCTACAGATAGAAGCGCGAGAAGGTGCTCTTGTCCTTTCGGTATTGAACATTCTCCTTGCCCTTGACAAAGTCTGCCTGGCACACCTTCATGCGGCGGTCGCGCAGGGCGAGAAGACCCGCCTCGGTGCAAATCGCCTTAATATCGGCCCCGCTCATCTCGTCTTTGGCGTGAATGAACTCGCTAATGTCAACGTCCTCGGCCAGCGCCATGCGGCTGGTGTGGATTTCGAAAATCATCTTCTTGGTCTTCTCGTCAGGGAAGGGGAACTCGATCTTGCGGTCAATACGGCCGGGGCGGATCAGGGCCGGATCAAGGGTGTCAATCCGGTTCGTGGCCATAATCACCTTGACGTCGTTGCTGCTATCGAAGCCATCGAGCTGGGTGAGCAGCTCAAGCATCGTACGCTGCACCTCCTTCGTACCGCTGCTGTCCGTGTCGTAACGCTTCGTACCAATCGCGTCAATCTCGTCAATAAAGACGATCGCGGGGGAGTTCTCCTCGGCAACGCGGAAAAGTTCGCGGACCAGCTTGGGGCCCTCGCCCGCGTACTTTTGAATAAGCTCGGAACCCACAACGCGCAGGAAGGTGGCGCTGGTCTGGTTGGCCACCGCCTTGGCGAGCAGGGTCTTGCCCGTGCCAGGGACGCCGTAGAGGATGACGCCCTTGGGGGGTTTGATGCCAATCTCGTCGTACAGCTCCGGGTGTGACAGCGGGAATTCCACCGCCTCCTTCATCTCCTGAATCTGCGTCTCCAGGCCACCAATATCCGCGTACGTGTCGGTGGGGGCCTTGTCCACCTTCATCACAGACACCAGAGGGTCGAC
Organism: Herpetomonas samuelpessoai; assembly: GCA_030849835.1. Lineage (NCBI taxonomy): Eukaryota > Euglenozoa > Kinetoplastea > Trypanosomatida > Trypanosomatidae > Herpetomonas > Herpetomonas samuelpessoai. The sequence continues at coordinate 426,836 of JASAOC010002139.1, forward strand.
GTCGTCTTGCAGGACACCGACAATGGAGTGCTGGCGGTCGTGCAGAAGCACGGAGCAGCCCAGCTCGAGTTGCTCCTTATCCACGAACGACAGGAGGGGGACGTAGTACTCACTCCCTGACATGGAGACGATCATGTGGCTATCGTCAATGGCCTCCTCAAGGGTCGCCACCTCCAGCGGGGTGCCGCGCAGGTCCTCGACGCGCTTGAGCTCTGCTTCGTAGTGGCTCATGTTCCCTTCCTCCAGGTTGGCCTGGGCCTCGCGCTGGGCGCCAATGCTCCGTAGGAACTCTTCTTCAAGGAGAAGGTAATCCTTGCAGCGCTCGAGGCGGTACTGACGCAGCAAGCAGGCACGGGCGGGCATGACCTTGGGCAGCCGAGACGCGGTGTCCGGTCCATGCTTCTTCTTCTTCTTGCCGATTTCGGGTGCGACCGGGGGCTCCCACTTCTCCACCTGCTTTTTTCCCTTCGGTGCTCCTTGTCCCATGGTTAATCAAGAAAGACGAAATTCACCTGTGGAAGTGAGGAGGAAAAATATTCGCCGTGAGAGTACTCTCAGGAATGGGTTGGCGGCGATCGTACACGTGTGCGGTTGAGGCAAAGCCGATGGCTCCGTGCAGGGCTGTAGGGCTGTAGGGCAAAGCAGATGCTGTAATATGGTTCAGAAGTAATAATAACTGACAACGTGGGAGGGATCTACACACACACACGAACCAGAATAGATGCTTTGCGACGACGGGGCAACGCGTTGATACACGGAATAGAAACAAAACAAAAAGAGAGAAACAAAAGTGCAACTACGGGTAAACGGATTCAGCAGAGAAAGGACAGTGAAGGGGGGCTACTCGTTGAGCGAAACATTTATGGAGGGTCTCCCTCACAAACCAACACATGGACATGTTACAGCCTATGAAACAGACCCCACAGCATGCGCGGCTGCTGCCAGGGCCGCATTCACGTTACCCATCAGACATTGGGATTCGTTTTTACGGGCCCCCAAAAGGAATACCTGGCGGCCACGCTTCCCGTGAAAGCGTGAGCGTCGGTGCCTTCTCATTCTCTATGAACCATCATATGCCCTCTCTCCGACGTGCGGAGCGTACCAGCTGGCATACAGGACCAAACCTCATGGTGATCCTGTCACCCGCCTACTGATTCTCTGCCTTTAAATTTGTGGTTGGGGTAACAGGAGAAAGAAACTCGTCGTTAGAATGAAAGCACCGTGCGCGCGGTGACACACACAGAGAGAGAGAGAGGAAAAACAGAGAAACAAAAGATGAAAAGAAGCAGGGCGTCAACACAGAGCACGAAGAGTGGAGGGAAACAACCTTCACCTCACGGCTGAGACCGTGAGAAAAGCGATGAAGAACGAGAGATTCTCACCGTGCAAACCCGACACTTCAGCGTCACGTTAGTTAGGTACAAAGGACTGGGAAAAGAAATCAACTCGCCACTAATGAATACACCATCCAACTTTCCAGAGAGAGAGAGAGAGAGACAGAAAGGGGGAGAGAAACCGAAGCGAGAAGAAACACGCTATAGCACTAGACTAGCCACCCTTCTCCTCACCTGCGATGTCTTGCTGTCTTGACAAAGCGTACTGTACAACTTCCAGGGCGGCAGGAATGCGAGGGAAGGAGGAGGATTGGCACCAGCCGGGACCTGTCTGCTCTATGGGTCGTCGTTAATCTCTTTCACCACGCACGTTTATCTCCCCCACCTTGCTGGGCAGCGGGAGACCTTCCGAGTTGAGCTCCAGCACTCATCCAGGGAAAGGCTCCCACGCACGCACGCACGCACGCACGCACGCACGCACGCATCGTTGCTGAGATGTCTTCTGCGCACAGTCATATCGCCCCTCTTTACTTTTTAGCCTTGGCGGCCGCTGGGGCAGGGGGGAAAGCAATCGTTGGCTCGCCAGGGCGGCACTTGCGGCGCGCGGCGGCGTGCTCGGGGTACGTTTCATTGGACACGTCCAGGATGTGCACCTCTGGCACACCAGACAGCTGCTGCAGGTTGTGCTTGACGTTCGTGAGCACCTCATAGTCGTTGATGACCGGCTCCAGGGACATGGCCTGCTCGCCGTACTTCTCCACGTTGCTGCGCACGAAGGAAAGGAAGGCCATGGTATCCGGAATGATGTCCTTGGTCATCCAATCCGGCTTGGAGGACATGACAACGTTGGAAAGGTTGGCCGGGAGCGAGTTGTTGCTCTCCTTGTAGATCTTCTGAATCAGCTCCAGGGCCTTGGTCTGCCACGCACCGTAGGCGTTCACGGTGTAGATGCAGACGGAGGTGGCGGGGCCGCGCTTCTTGGCGTTCTTCGTGGCCTGCGCGCGAATCTCCTTCACCACGTCGGTCATGACACGGTTAGACACCACCAGCGTGTAGTCGAGGGGCCCCGTCGGGACCGGGAAGTGTTGGTTGATGACGCTGCCGTCACGCTCCAGAACCTTCTGCCACATGTGCTCCGCAAAGTGCGGCGCGAGAGGCGTCATGAGCAGCGTCAGTGTCTCGTAGAAGCGGGTAGCGATGTCCTTGTGGACTTGCTGGTCGTCGCAGTTCAGCTTGTACTGAGAGAACTCATTGGTGAACTCGTGGTAAGCTGTGCTGAGGACGTTGCGGAACTGCATGTTGTTGTAGTGCGTCTCCGTGCTGCGGATGATGCTGTTCATGTTGTTGTTGAAGATGCGGTCAAACTCGTTAAGCTCGCCGGTGCGGAGGTCGGTCCTGGCGAGCAGCTCCTTGGCCTGCTCAATCACGGTGGTCAGCTTCATAATGAAACCGGCCGCCGTCTCCATGACGAAATTAGCATCGTCGAGGGAATCGCCAGAGTCGGCCATCGCGAGACGCGTGGGATCAGCACCATAGGTGTCGATGGCCTCGGCCACAGTGATGAAGTTGCCCTTGGACTTGGCCATCTTCTCACCATTGACGAGAATCTGACCGTTGCAGTAGATGCTCTGAGGCCACATCTTGCTGTCCTCGGGCCAGATGGCGGCGTGGTTGTACAGGAACATGGTCAGGTGGTTCTGGATAAGGTCTTTGCCCGAGCAACGGATGTCCACTGGGTAGAAGTAGAGGAACTCGTTGCGCATCAGGTTGAGGGACTCGAGCGGCATGTTGACGGCGGCGGCGACAGCCTCTGCCTCGCCTTTGCCATGGTAGATGTAGTCAAAGACGGCGTCCGTGAACATCTCGGGCTTGAGACCGTAGGCGTTATCAGGGTTGCCAGCGAGCTTGTGCTCGCCATCCTTGCCCACGTGGAAGAAGCGGGCGATGGTGTAGTACGCCATGTAGATGGTGGAGTCGCTGAGGGAGTCGACGATCATGGTGTGGCTCGCATCGCAGGGAAGGTAGGTGCCGAGACCGAACGTGCGGCTGCAGGGCCAGTCGGCCAGCCAGCCAAGGCACTCCACGAATGCGTTCTTGGTTCCCTGCGAGAACATGTTCATCTCGGCCACGTGGGCCAGCACAGCGTCGCGCCACTGCTCCTTGCCGTATTCCAGGTACCACTGGTCGCACAGGGCGACAACACACTCGTCGCCTGAGCGGGAGGTCACCTGACGGACAGGCTCGTAGTAGCGGATGCACTGATCGTTGTCCTCCATCATCTTCTGGGTGAGTACCTTCGCCTCGCTGACCTTCTTGCCAGCGTGCGGGCCAATCAGCATGACGCCCTGGTAGAAGCCAGCCTGGTACGCCGTCTTCTTGGCCTCTTCAAGCAGCACCGCATCATTGGGGCCCTGCACCTTGAGCTTCTCGCACAGGTACTTGGCACACTCATCGCCCAGGTCGGGGATGCGGATAAGCGGCACGGTGTTGAAGGGCTCCACCCACTCGTCCTTGAGGCCAAGCTTCTTGCGGTACTCGGGCTTGTTCTTGAGCTGGATGAAGTTGATGTAGTCATCAGGGGAGTCCGAGGGCACACACATGACGATACCGGTACCCTTGGCCTCAGTGATGGTGCTCATCGGCAACGTGTAGATGGTGTCGTAAGGCGCCATCGGGGCGCTCAGAGGGAGACCCATCATGTCCTTGCCTTCCACCTCAAACAGTTCCACGGGGTCCTGCCAGCTCTTGCCGCCCATGACAAAGTCCTGGTACGCCATGTTACGAGCGGCGCGGGCGGTCATGATGAAGATGTCCTCCTGGCCAGCCTTGTTCTGGACGGCGTAGGCCTTGTACGTGATGCTCGGGCTCACCCAGCAGTTCGTCTGGCCCACCACCGTCTCCGGGCGCAGGGTGGCGCCAGGCAGGACGACGTTGCGGTCGCCAATGATGTCCGTAAACGGCTTGAATACCTCCTGCTCCTTGGGCTGCTTCACCACGAGCTTCACCACCGTGTACTCCTGGGGCAGGGCACCCTCGCCACTGGCACGGTCGTGGTCCGCGCAGGGCTGGCCATCCCACGGCGAGTACACGCAGTAGCGCTTGCCGTAGCTCAGCAGACCCTTGGCGCGCAGCTGACGGAACTGCCACTGCACAAAGGCATCAAAGTACGGGTTCATCTCGGTCGTAATAAAGGAGCGGCGGAAGTCAATGTAGCAGCCCATGCGGTGAAGGTCGCGCATCGCAATCGGGGGGAAGTACTCGATCCAGTGGGAAGGGTCCGCGAAGCTGGGGATCTCGGTCGGGGGAATCCCCATGGACTCCATAATCTGCCACTGTGGCTTGGCCGGGCCAGCCTTCCCGCGCTTGCTCTTGTGCTTGGTCAGGTCCTGCTCCGACGCGTTCTTGGCGTCCGCCTTCTTGGCCGCCTCAATCTCGAGGATGTCGTCGGGAAAGACAGGGGGATTGCCATACTGGGCCATCTCCTTTTGGATCTTCTGCGCGCACGCGGCGATGGGGGTACCGGTGACGTGGAAGCCAAAAGGCCAGATGGAACGCTTTCCCTGCATGCGCTGGTAGCGCGCGCAGAACTCCGTCTTGCTGAGGGAGAAACCGTGGCCGAGGTGGAGCTTACCGTTCATGTAGGGAAAAGGGAAGCACGCGAAGAACTTGGGCGGGCGCTCCTCACCCGGGAGCGGCGCGTCAATCTCGTGGAGCTTCAGCTTGGCCCATTGCTCCTGGGCATCCTTCTCAATGGCTAAGAGGGTATCGCGGCGCGCGGTGGACATGGCGAAGCGGGATAATGGCTTCAGTTTGAAAACTTGACGGAATGAAAGAAGAAAGACAACAGAGAAAGAGTCAGGAATTATTACAAAAAGGGGGACTGACAAAAGCCTTACAAGTCAGTTAGCCCGATTAATAACTCTGCGAAAGAAAAACAAAACTTTTAAAAAAGAGAGACAAAGGAAAGTTAGCTAGATGCTTTTATGAACCTGGAACACGGAAGAAGACGACACCGATTCGTTCTCGTCCAATGATGAGGATGACCGGCGGATCACTAAATTCAAACCTTGGAAAACGTTTTGCTTTGTAGGACACGGAAGGGGGGAGGGGGGGGAGATGATGAGGAGCAGCTCACGCACGTCTGCACAAGGATACTAGCGCAAACGCCTCTGCAGTAACCGCAATGCCGTGATGGTGACGCATCTGGCCCTCGGTACGGCACGCGCGTGGACATGTGCCCCCGCTGCTGAACGAGCCCAACTCACGTGTTCCGCCGCGGCAGGAATGGTTCCATCAGGACACGTAGAAGGGAGAAACGAAGTGACAACGCCCCGCGGCCCCAAAGGTCCACGACACTTCGGTCCGAGCATGACAATGCAAATAAGACACTGAGGCGGTGCCTTTTTTTTGTGTGTGTGGATCTTCTCTTTTAGCTTGTGTTTAGCCTTGCTAGGCAAGTAGGAAAGAGGGTTGCGGCTCGACAGAGCAGCAGAGACCCTTGTTGAAGGCGCCATGAAGGCAAAAATACATTTTACATAGAAGGTGGTCTCCCGGAGTTGAGGGACGCTGAAAGAGAAAAGGAACGTCAACACAGTAAAGAGACAAGCAGCAAGAGGAACAACCCCGCAAACGCAAGAAACACAGATGTAATTTAAAAAAATGTCATCGTTCCGCACAAAGGTCTTGTTGCCATTGTTTTCGCAAAGGAACCACGTGACATGGCGTCGATGCTGCTCGAATTATACATAGGCAACGGGAGGAGCAAGTCACAACACTCACCACCTCTCCTTGCGCGTTGCCTCTTTCTTAAACAAAGGAAGAAAAAAAAAAGCGGATTACTCTAACCGCATCGCTCGGGCCCGCAGCACCGGATTCATATCTTCTGGGATTTGGGACTCTATGAAGGCGCGGTACTTGGCGTCATCCTGGGACGCATAGTCGCGCTGCCGCCGCGCGTTCTCGCGCTCCTGCTCCACCTCGCGCCGGCGCTGCTCGCGCTTCTCCGCAGCCTGCATCTTCTGAATCGCCTCCACACGGAGTGCCTCGGCACGACGCGCAGCCTCCTCTTCCGCTTCCTGCGTGCGGACCCTCTCAGGCAGCGTGCGCATCTCTTCCAGGTAGGCCTTCTCTTCCTCGAGGGAGGTGAAGCCCGTTGCCGTAGCCTCCGCCTTGCTGTAATCTTTACCTGACGCTGTGCCGATACCCGCGGCTGCCACGCCCGCGACCGCTTCCTTCTCCTCTTCCACCTGACGCCGGCGGCTGTCCTTCATGCTTCGCGACCGCACATCGTCCTCAGCAGCCATGCGTGTCAGGAAGCTTTCGGGTTTCCCTTCGAAGCGGTCCTGTGTGCGTCGCTTTGGGCTATTGGTAGACTTTTCTGAGGCGTAGAGCTCCAGTCCAGCGGCCTTGCGAGCCTCGAAGGCCGCCTGCTTGCGCCGCTGCTTCTCCACCGCACTCTGCCTTAGCTGTGCCTGCTGCGCCTCATGCCGCGCGCGGTTCGCCTCGTCCAGCGCATTCTCTTGCATGCGCTGCTGCAGCTTGCCAGACTTGTTCAGCTTGGGCTTGGCAACAGACCTGTTGTACACGCCCGTCTCGCTCTCCCGCGCCTTGCGCTCGGCCTCCTCCTCGGCATTCTCGCGTGCCTCCTCAGCGGCCTCCGCTCGCACACGGGCACCGTCCTCGCGATCCTCCGCCCGCTGCTTCTTCCGTTCCTGGATCTGAAAGAGGACCATCTCCAAGTTATAGTTTTTCTCCGCCATGTTACGTTCCCGCGCGGCAAGCCGCTTCTGCAGCTCCTCCGCGGTGTGGCCCCACTGCTCCATGAGCATCGCATTCCGTTGATGCTCATCCTCTATCGCCTGGGCCGCCTTGACGGATGCCTGAAAAGCAAGCTGCTCCTCGCGGGCCTTGATGGCCTCGTGCAGCATGATAGCGCTCTTGGCGTTGCGGCCGCGAGGGTCGTCCTTTAACCGTTGCAGCTCCACCGCCGCCACCTTTGCGAGCCGCTCCTCCTCCACCTGCTGTGCGTAGAGCTCATCGAGGGCCGCCTTGCGCCGCTCGGCCTCCTCCTTCTCCTCTTGTTTGCGTTGCAGAAAGGCCGTCTGTCGCGCCTCCGTGGTGTCCGTCCAGCGGGATTTGCGATTGTCGGAGAGTTCCTTGCGGTGAGCCAGCGCAGCGGCGCGCTGACGCTCCTCCGCCTCTTCGAGAACGGAACCGTAGGCGAGGTTCCGAATCCAGGAGAGCTCGCGATCGGAGAGGAGCCCCACCCGGCTGAAGTCGAGGCCTGCCGCCACAGCATTGGCGGTGCCCACGGTGCGCTTTGGGTCGGTGCGGGCCCGTGTGCTTGCGCCAAGCTGTGCAGACGACGAGACCGTGGAAGAAGCGGCACCGGCGGACTTGTTCGCGGGACCAGCGCCTTTCCGCGCGGTGTTGCGGCTGCCGTACATCCTAAGTACGAGTTCCGCTCTGCACTGTTGTGTATAAAGCTGTGGCGAAAAAAAAGTTTTCTGGATGAGAAAGCGAAAGGGAGCTATAGTAAAGATGGGCTCCACAACGATGAACACGGATATTGTGCAAGAGGAAACACACCTTGCCCTAAAGCTGTACAAAGCCGCGGGAAGTGGCTGGTGCAACAGCAATGGGAAACAATTCTAAAAGGTAATGAATCTTAAGGGGGACCAGTACCTACACAAATCATCAGATGGGTGGCACGGCGGAGACGTGAAGAAGACGAAAAGAACAGCATAGAAATTTGATGTTTTGTGTGCGTCTATTTTCCGGAGAGCGTGCACCTATGCTCGGGAGGGTGATGCATACGGTGAACCGTCTCGGGTTCACCAAGACATCCTCCTGTCACCACGAGGGAATCGGAGCCACTGAATCAACGCCCCTCGAGAGGCAGCTTCACCAACTCCAACAGTTCAACAATTCACATCTCTGTACCCATAATAGGAGAATAACCGGCCAGGCACAAAGCGTCCCCCTGTCTCTCTGTCTCACTCTCTGTTTCTATCTTCTTTCATTTCGTGATTCTGATATTAGATCAAGTTATTTCTGTACAATCATCAGGCAACAGCGATCATCAACGAGAAAACGGAGAGTTTGCATCTGTTCCGATGTCGGACTGGTAGCATTCCCAATTGGCCTTTCTCTTTCCGACGTTGTATATCAACCTACGTAATGTCGCGATAGAGCATGATGCATTTCAAAGGCATGTGATGCAGACATGTGAACACCGCATCGAGCACGAGCATGGTCCTTGCAAATCAAGCGCCGACGCAACTTTCACACCGTTCTGAAAGCGCTACTGCTGCTGCCCAGCCATCTCGGCGGCATGGTTGAACACGTTGGTATCCGCCGGGTTGAACTTGAGGAGCAAGTCCGACATGTCCACGTGTGTGAGCATCATGCGACGACAGCAGAAGCGATCCAAGTTCAAGGCGTTCATCGCGTCTTCCTCGGTGGTGCCTTCGGCCACCATGTCGAGGTAAATCAGGTACTTGTCGGCGATGACGTTGCCGCACGTGAAGCAGCGAACGGGAATAATCATCGGGAGCTAAAGATGGTGAACAGCAGTCCTACCCTGGTCGTCAAGAGAGAGAGAGAGAGAGAGAGAACGCTAGGAAGCAACAAGCTCAATACGAAATAAAACTAGATAGACAGAAGCTACATATATATTTAAAAAAAAAAATGAGTACAAGCCAAAAAGATCGAAGGAATGGATAGTGAGAGGTACGGATTGATGTGTGATGTTTCACCCGACAGTGAGTCCACAGAAAATCGACGTTGAGGTGGACATCAAAAGAAACCACCCAAGCAGTCTTACAAGGTTGTGCGTTGTGGAACAGATCTCCTTCCGCAGACGCTGGCACGCATGCCTGTCATTCTTCCTGCGTGGATTCATGTTAAAGTTTTATTGGGTGCATTTCGTTTTCATGTGTGCAGTTTGCAGCGCTGGACACATGGATTTCAAAGAGAGAGAGAGAGAGAGAGAGAGAGAGAAGGGAGCGCACCGACGCTCATTCAGGTTTCCCTTGTCGCATTGTGTTTCTAGTTTTGGTAGGGAGTCCTCTCAGTTTCGATAGAACCATGGCTTGAAGTCCACCGCCAACTCGAGGACACCAATGATGACCTCCACAAAGACCAGCCAAATCACAATCCACTCCAAGCGTGCGCCGTGACGCTGCGAAAACTCATCTGCCAGCATGGATAAGATTTCGTTGGCCGCATCCAGCTTGTTGTCCAGCGCCTCGACTCGATCATCCACGCCGAATCCTTCCTTGGTAGCTTCAAAGATTGGCTTCAGGTACGCATTCTCCCAGAAGAAGTCCGGCTCATCGAGCAGGTCAGACCCGCTGTTGAGCATGAGTCGGTAGGAGAGCACCTCTCCGCGCAGCTGCAGCAGGCGGCGCTCTGTGATGCGGGCGTGCCCCTTCAGTCGCAGCTCACGCGGCAGCGGCGCGCACGCCTCCGTGAGCTCCTGCACCTTCAGCTCCAGATAGTCAATCTTGGCGGACTGCGCGAGTGCGTGCGCGCAGCAGAGCATGGTCGTCCCACACAAGGCCGCGTCCTCCCCCTGCCGTCCAAACGGGATCAAGAAGTGGTCAAAGCGCAGCTTCTTCTTGAAGTCGTCATCGACGTCGAGGGACTCCTTCTTGACGAGCGAGTAGGAGCACCAGACAGGGTAGTTCTCCGTCACCAGCTGCGTGGGGTAGCGGTTCACCATGAAGGGGGCAGCACCGCTGTCGGGCAGTAAAAAATCTGTCTCCACCAACTTGAAGAAGCGCTGATCGGCACCCCACCACACCACGGCGCCGTACTCAAACAGAAACAAGTCAAAGTTGGACCGCTGGCGGCGAATAAACAGCGATGTGGTCGGCGACGCGTAGTCCTCCGCACCACCCGAGTTACTCCCCGCGGGAGAGCAGGTGTCCTGTGACGGCTCGCCGCCTTTCCGTTTGGTGGAGGGCTCATTGGGAAAGCCGTCGCGGTCCGGGAGCCTCACGTGCAGGACGCCAAGGTCAAACTTGGTGAAGTAGCCCAGGTTGCTGTAGTAGCTCTGCATGTCACTGAGCTTGAACTCCTCCGCAACGCAGACGTAGCCGACGCGACCGGAAAGAAGAGACACCAGCGGTGCACCGCCGCCGTCTGCACCGGCAGCGTCGTGAGGAGAAGAGAAGAGTAAGCGATCCTCTGAGCTCCGCCGACGGTCCTCCGCGAGAGGTGTGAGCCCGAGCGACATGGGGTACGAATGAGGTGGCGGATGCAGGCTCCCGATGCGTGAGACCGGGGCCTTGCGCCGTCGCGTCGCTGCCTTTGAGGACTGCCGCTGCTGCGACTTCCACTGCGGGTCCTCTTCCCTGCCACTCCGGAGCCGTGCTTGGGCGGAGACCGACCGCGCCCCTGTGGCGGGCAGCCTCTCTGCTGCGCCGCGGCCACCGTCCTCTTTGGCTGGGGAAGACGGCGAGGGCACGCGGCTGCGGGACGAGGACGACTTGGTGGAGCCCTGCTCCCGCTGTGCCTCTCCAGGCAGGCGCCGCTCGCGGGAGGCGTCCTCGTCCTCACCGCTGTCGGTGGCCTCCGCGCCCTCGTCAAGGGTGGCACCGCTGCCACCGCCGCGCCTCCCGCTGCGAGGCGGTGCGGCCTTCGGGCTCTCCTTTCGCAACGCCACCACCTTGCGCTTGGCGTCGTAGCGCACAAATTGGTTCGTGCTCACCTCTGCTTCGACCACTGCAGGGTCGAGGGCAAGGATGGTGGCAATCTGCGCAACGTTGAGCTTTACCTGGTCGCCCGTGACGAACAGGAGCTCCATGACACGCGCGTGCACGCTCGCCACGGGCGTGCTCGTCGAACCTGTTTGCATTTTCTGACGTATGTGGGTTGAGATTCCTTCTTTCTTCGTCAGGCCTACTTTTTTTTTTTTCGTGTGTGTGTGTGTGTCGCGGTAAAGGTGTGGCGTCTGTTGTAACAACAACGAGTCCTACTGTGTGGAGATCAAATCTAGTGGCCAATGGGAGCAGAGAAAGGATATGCTTTTATATTTTTCTTACTGGAAAAAAAAAGCCTTCACGGTCGGCATCGGTGTGTCACTATCAAAGCCATAGAACTGCACGGTGTCAAACACGGGAGAGAGGAGCCCCCCTCCCCAACGAGGGACACCAACCCTTGCGCAAGAGACACCTGAGGGAGCCGGTATCTTGCCAAAGACACGCCTCAAGTCGGTGGCAAGTTTACACAGAGGACCTACCCTCCTGCTTTTTTTTTTTTTGGAATGCGATGCGTGAAATGATGCCTTACATGCGACCCAAGGCGTCCCGCTAACTCACAGTCTCCACAAGACAGAGGTCAACTGTGGTAGGGCAACTTGAAGAGGGGGTTTCTTTCTTATCGTTTTCTCGTTGTCGCCCAGGTGACCAGAGCAGACCGAATCACGTCGGTCGCAAAGCAGAGAGAATCCGGAAAGGGAATAGCGATCGCGTAGATGAAGGTGAAGTGCAGCCCATGAGCACCTCTTTGCCCAACGGCTTCCTACGCCATTCCCGCCGTGTGAAGGGGCAACTGGGGCTGACACAAGAAAAAGAAAAGGGCAGAGTGAAAGCGACGACGAGAACGTGAGTGGGAAACTACGTACCATAGGCAAGTCGCGCACCCCAAAGAAACAACGTCCACAAACTTCCGCAAAGCCCTTTTTGCTAAGGGAACAGGGCTCAGATCACTGACGTTCGTAAAGAAATAAAGCAAAGGGAAAGAGACGATAACAGAGCGGTCGGGCAGATCGCGGAGAATATTCGGAACGCTGCCTTCATGGCGTTCCCTAATGAGAAGAGACGGCAGGGTGTCGTAGGCAAGGGAAAAAGAAAGACAGAAAGAATACGCTTCTTCTGCGAGAACTTGGTGTTTTGCACGATATGTACTTTTGCGAATAATAATAGTGATAAGAGAAAATGCAACCGCGGGAAGGAAACCTCCTCCCCCCCCCCCCTCCCACTGATTCTCTCTTGATTTCACACAGGGAGCATTCCTCCACATCGCCGCCCACAGCCAAAGGGACCCTGTGTTTCCGCGTAGTGTTGGATCACTGGTTACATATTCTCCGCAATGAAGGGAACCACGACGTCCAGAAAGCCCTTGGGCTTCTCATAGTGCACAAAGTGGCCGGCGCCGTCCACCTCCACCTGCACAGCGTTTGGGAAGAAGGTGGGAATGGCCTTACGTGTTTCCGCGTTATTGTAGGGAGAGTTCTGGCCAAACACGAAGAGCACAGGCAGCGTGCAGGGCTTGGGGACCGTGAAGCCCTCTGCCGCCGCCCCGTCCTTCGCTGCCGCATCCAGGAACCAGTTCACCATGGACGGCTGGAACTGACCGTACTGCTTGGAGAGAACGTCAAGGTTGCAGCGCCACGTCGTGGGCGCCTTGCCGGTGCTGTCGATGGAGAGGTTGGTGGTGACAAAATCGCGCATGCCTTTGTCGGTCATGCCGACACGCTCGAGCTCCGCTGCGGCGTCTTCGTAGCTGGCAATGTTCCCGAGGTTCACCTTCTGCATTCGGTCCAGTGTTTCGCGCACATTGTCGCCGCCCGTTCGCTGCTTCCCTAGCTTCTCGGTGGGGGTGATGTCGACCACCACCGCGGCAGAGATACGGCCGACCTTGGGGACACGAGGGGCGATGTTGCCCGTGATTTCGTGATCCTTCTTGCTGAGGTTCTTGTCATTGAACAAGATGTCGCGAATGGGCTGCGTGGCGGCAAAATCAAAGTCCTCATTCACGCTGCGCATCGCCGCGCTCGTTACGCGTCGCTGCTCACTCGACCACGAAGGGCCGAACTTCTTACTGGAGCCGTTCTGGTCCTCGAAAGGGTCCTCAGGGAGAAGGGGTACTTCGTTGTAGCGGCGGAGCAGGCTGCCCATGAGAGCGAAGCCTCCCATGCTATGCCCGATAAAAATAGAGTTCTTGCCGGAGGCCTGATCCAGGTTGGCGTGCAGATCGCCTGTAGCGGCGAGTTCGCGTCGCAGGGATTCCTGGCCGGAAAGGATCACCGACTCGAGGTCGGAGGCGAGGTCGGCGTTGCGGTGCTCGCCACGGTGCGGACTGGCGCCGTGGTTGCGCATGTCCACGGCCACCACCGAGTGCAGTTGGTCGCGCAGGGCAGAGGCTTCTGCTAGTTTGCTGGCAGGTGTTGCCCAGTTCTGCGCGTTACCGAGGAGGCCATGAGCAATGTAGATGTTGCCCGCGGCCAGAGCGGCAGGGGACTTGGGGGTGTAGACCTTCGAGGCCAGCTTCACAGCACGACTGGTCATGGTGATGAGGACAGCAGTGATTCAGGAGGACTCAACGAAACGGTTTCTGTTATTATTTTTTGATGGGCAGTCTTTTGCGTGACAGCTCAAAGGGCACTGAGGGATGTACAGGCCAATTCGTTTGCGGCGTGTTGCAGTTGTTGCGATAGTGAGAGTTACGCGATGTGTCGTAAAGGAGACGTAGTGAATATGTTTGCAGGCGTCACTGTTAACAGTTTTCCCCAATATAAAGGAAATGGAAGAAAGGTGGTAGTGTTAGTAGTGGTGGTTGTGGGTGACTTCCTCGTCGATATAGGATAAGGGAAAGAAATATAGTAGTAGGAATCTTTGGTAAGTAGGCTAGAAGCGATGATGATGCGCTGGAGCGAGGAGAGAGGAGAATGGCGAGCAGATACGGCAAATGGTGCTTGGCCCTACACTTCGAGCCTGCGCAACGCACTCGGCGACAGGTTTGTATGTCCGGATGAAACTTGCGCGCTACTAGGCAAGCCAAACGTTGCTACTGGCAACCGTGTGTTGGACACGCATCCGTCAATAATGTCCGTTCGATTATTTTTTTTTAGGATAGCTTTCGTTGGGGGGAGGGGAGAAAAGGAGCTGGGCACGTTTGGCCCGACAAACTTGCTTACATCACGACAGCGGACGAAGAATTGAACATAAGATACAGAAACCCGTGACAGATGGGAAAAGGAAGTCCAGGAGCCTTTCCTCTTGTTTACGATGGATCTTAGAAAGAACAGGGAGGAAGAGAGCGACGTGGTAAGCTCAGTCCCGTCCTTCTCCTGTGACCAGAGCCACAAAATCCAGGTAGTTCACCTGGCCAGTCCCGTCCGGGTCAACCGCCGCTAGCAGGCGCGCCGCCTCCTCGCGAGAAAGCTTCTCTGTACCATAGGTCATCAAGGCGTGCTCGAGGACTTCGGTGGAGACCACACCAATCGGAAGGTCCTCGGTCTCAAAGAGCTTGAAAGCACCACGCAGCTGCTCCGGGGTGTACTCGGACTGCACCCGCTTCGACATGATAGCGACAAACTGATTAAAATCAATGGTGGCCTCGTGGCCCGACATTACAGGCGAACTCGCACCGCCCCTGTCGTTGCCCGCACCGCCCGCCCCAGACGTGGTGGCCCCGCTGTTGGTGGCTCCTGCGCTGGAGGCAACCCCTTTGGCTTCCGAAAACATTTCATAGAGCTCCTCCTCGGTCGGCTTCAGGCGGAGCACCTCCATCAGGTTGCGCAGCTCTTGTTGGCTGATGCGTCCGTTGCCATTGGTGTCCACCAGGGCGAATATTTCACGGAACTCGGTCAGTTCCTTTTCGGATAGTTCTGCAGGCATCGTGCTCACGCGACTATCTCGTGACCTCTAGGGGTGAGCAGATAAGATTGAAGGAGTCGGAGAGGTACCCCGTTATGCTGTCCGGGCTAGTACAGGGGCAACCCGAGATCACTTCGCCGCTGGGGGAAAAAAATATGTGTGTTGTTGTAGAATACGATCCCTTGAGAAACCGTGAACAGAGGGAAGGAGGAAAGCACAGTTTACATCCCGTTTACAGGCGTCTTGTGCTCAGAAAACTATCCAAACATGCTGATGGTGTGACACACGCAGCTTCTCATCGGATCATGTGAGCCGTTTGTGCTCCTGCGCTGCTTGCATGAGAGCGCCAAGCGCGACATGAACCCTCTCTCTCGTTAGGAAATTAAACATTTGTAGAAATGGAAATGTGAAGAGGGACAGTTTCGTTGGTCTGCAAACGCAGGCTCGCAGTCCGCCCCAGCGCACCGTTAGCCCATCTATCTCAGCAACTCGTTCCTCTCCTTTTTGCGAGGCGCTGCGCCGTTTATTTCGCACGTATGCCAGATGGCGCATCATACACAGGCCCCTCCATGCGTCCCCTATTTTCACACTGTCGGGGTGTGTTTCTGCAGTCGATCCGCAACGTGGCGGAGCTGTGCCAGCCACGCCAGGTACTCCTCCTGTTCCAGAAAGTACTGCATCTGACACACGTACTCCCTCACCTCACCGCTGACGCCCAGGTCCGTCATGACGTACCCGAGAAGGGCGTCCTGCAGCTCTTTGGAGAGCTCGGTCATGTAAGGCCCACCGTACAGCTGAGCCCGGGCGACGGTGCCAGCTAATGTAAAGTCATCTCGAAGCAAGGCAGTGCCAGCGCTCGATGGGCTTGTCTCCTGGTGGCCATCGGGCAGCGCTGAAGAGGCCTGGGAGGCGGGGCCCTCTGCAAGGAAGCGGTGCATCGGCGGCGAGAACTCGTCCTCATCTACCGTAACATCGGCCTTGCCAGAGAGGTATTTGGCCTGCGTGCCTCGTTGCCGCGGATGGCGCTGCTGCTTCCTGACCACTGGCATGTAGCGCCGGAGCAGCTCCACAAAAAAAGGGTCGCCATGGCCAAAGCAGGCCGCCTCCTCCAGACGCCGGGCCGCGCTGTGGGAGACGAACTGGACGCTGCGCAGCCGCAGCTCACTGTTGGCGCTGGCGAGACGGAGAAACAGGCACACGTCGTCATCCCACACCGCGCGTTGGCCGCGCAGCGTCCCGGGTGGGGCAGGTTCCGTGCTTGGTCTTGCGTCCAACTCTCGAGGTTTCTGTTTTCGCACCACGACGTCAAAGCAGGCGTACTCACAAATGTTGTTTATGGGGTCATAAAAGGAAAGGTCCTGAACGCGGAAAGGAGCGAAGAGGGTGATGTGCATGTCGGAGCGAGGCACCGCCACGCGGCCGGTGTCAGCTGACGCACGTGCCTCGCTTCCTGCCAGGGAGCTTCGCCATCGTTGCTCGCCTTTCCGCCTCTGCGCTTGTAGAAGGGTGTGCAGCTCTGCGCCTTCTTTCGTGCGTGCAATGGGGAATGTGGGAATGGGTAGCAGATCCTTTGGTGTGTGGCGTAGCTGTGCACGCCGCGCAGCGCGCAGGTGATCTTCGTGTGTGCTGCGGAACCGCATTTCACCCGCAGCCGAGGCGTCATCTTCGGCGGCAGCGGTTCCGCTGTGGGTGAGGGCGTAGTCTTCCCGCTCCTCCAGTGCCACGCGCGAGGCACCGGGTATAACCTTGGACATGGTGAAGAAGCTGGACCCTGCGTGATGGGTGACCTTCCACCCACCCGGTGCAAGCGGAGGAATCGCCGCTGCGCCGTCCTCCGCGTCACGCTGCACCTCGGCAGCGATTTCCGACTCCACCGTTGCCTTCAGTGCCACCGCAGCCTTGTAGAGCTGGTGCTTCCGCTCCATGCGTTCGTCTCGTGCGGTGACAGCGTCCTCTCCGTCACCGTACGAGTGATCAAAGGCTTTGGAGCGACCCCTAGGTGTTTCGTTGATGTCGTCGGCACGGCGCAGGGACGATGGTGGTGAAGCATCCTCGCCGTACATGTACCACTCCCCCTCCACGCGCTCTGGGCCACGTCGGAGTCGGGTGCAGTCATAACGGCGGAGCTGCGTACAAAGATGGCGAGCCGTGGAAGGAATTCTTAGGGCCATGCATCGACGCAATACCGCCTCATACGGCCGCTGACCAATCGACAAGGATGAGGACAACATGATATCCTGGGCTTCGTCGTTTACAAACGAAAAAAAAGGAACCGAGCACCACGCGCGATGTGCTTTCTGGCCAACAGGTCGCGGATGGCGTCAAGTCTTCTTGAGTTCCAATCGCTTTCCTGTATACCGGCTTCCAGGAGAGAGGAAGAAAGGGGTGAAGGTGCGAAGGGCATGGTGAAACCAAACATGACGTGAAGTACCTGGGGTGACTAGCCAGGAGATGAACCTCCACACTTTCAACCGAACGAAACAGCATCGCATCCTTGACTCTTGCGTGATTAGATGTTTACCACAGAGTCTCGCGCCATAGCCCTCAAACCCAAGTGGGAGTAGGATCAAGAGAAAGTGGCACTCATCTCTTTCTACAAGATGTGTATCTTCGCCGTTCGCTTGAGACCCACAGGTTGCATATTCATTATTATTTTTCAGCTATCAATCCTTTTTTTTTTTTCGTTCGCCTTGTTCGCGTTTTCGAGAGAGGGGAGGATGAGGCACCAGAGGAAACCACTGTGGGACCGCGTATCTGTACAAAGGCCACAAGAAGACCATAATTTACATCCATAGTATCCACCGTGTTGGGACTTCCTCCTCGCTACGTTTCTAATCCAATTTCAAAAAGTACACCGTCACAGTGCACGTGATGGTTTCCGTCTCGAAGGGCACGTGGACCATCCCGTCTTTGGTGTTGTCCCAGAGTGAGATGAAACCGACCGTGAGCGGGGCGCCGGTGCGCTGCATAATGACGCAGTTCACCACGTACTTGAAGGGCTTCTTCATTTCCGCTAGTTCTTTGAGAACAGAGGATATGATGTCGTCTGTCCAGGCATCCACCTTTGCCGGACTCCACTCCTCATTGCCTAGCTTGCTGCGAAGCAGCGCTGCGACGTCGTCCTGGATCGCCTCGTTGCTGATCGCGAGGTTCTCCTCCCCGGTGCCGTCGGTGAACTGGTCGTAGTCGGCCATCTGAAGCGTGTCTGTATTGGGATACTAGGCAAACGTTGCTGAGAAGAAGGAAAAAAACTTGTGTTTCCACTTGCTTGTTGGTTTCCCTTTCGCTGGTTAGCTCTCTTTCAATTGTTCTCAGACAGCACGCAAGGGGTACGGCGAAGGACCTTTCCCGGAAAATGCAAAGAATTTAGAACAACACAAAACGTTTCCTCACAGTGGAAGGAGCGGGTTCCGTAAAGGTTTGTAGGCGTGGAGAGAGGAATTGGGAGAGAAAGAAGAAATGTTTTCGTTTGCCGTGAAGCGAGAAAAGTGAGTGCGCCGTGGCGCTGCAGCATCAGAGCGGCACCACGCAGCTGGAGGGAGGGAAGAGAAGCTTCCCCGCTTTCGTCCCATTGTGGCCAAGCCTTGCTGCGACACGCAGACGGTCTACACGCACATGAACAGACACAGACACAGCCGGTAGTGGGGGCCCGAGAACCACAATGAAAGGTCGTTCCACCTCTACGAACGACTCATTGACAAGGTCACCAGGCTATAGCCTCGAAGGAAACTTCGCTTCGGCGTACAGGGTATGGCACGCATTTTGCTCAACACCCCCCTTCTTTCTTTCTTTCTCTCTGCTAAGGAGAGTGCTTTCGCTTGTACGGAATCCTTTGGTTGGTTATGGGGCGGGGTTAGCGCGCAGGTGGAGGATGGACATGAACAAGAAAGCTTCAAGCACCAAGAGAAGCACGCGACGCGGTGTGAAGTCATAGGGTAGATGTGGATGCATGAAGGAACACATACATAGACACATGCACACGGGCCAGCGCGCGAATAGCAATGCCACAACCGTTATCAACAAGAGGCTTGTGAGAGTGCCGACTAGTGATGTGAAGATTCGAAGGTCGAAGGAGCAAACATCGATATACGTTAGAAAGTGGGAGAGAAAAAAAAAACACAGGAAACAAGCGTGGAAACGTCAGTGAGTGAGAGAGAATGTTGAGGAGAAGAGGGGGTACATCGATAAAGGAGAAAGGAGAGGAACGTTCAACAGCCCTAACTACAGAAGCTCACTCGAGGATATAAGTGTGTTTGGATTTTTGACTGGAGGGCGAGGAGGGGAAGTGCGAGGTCATTACTGGCGGATGTAGATGATATCCTCGCCGTTTGGACCGTTACCGATGGACAGAACCTTGCAGCCACCGAAGTGCTCCACAGCGCTGAGGAACTCGTTCAGACCCAGCGGGAATGGCGTGTTCGGGGCGCGTGTCTTGGCGGAGATGGGGCTCTCCTTCCATCCACGGACGAGCTTGGTGATGGGGTGGCAGTGGAAGAGCGCTGCCTCACCAGGGACGGGATCCCCTGCGCGGATGATGTCGCCGTTCTTATACCGCTTGCCGTTCACATCAACTTCCTGGCCGTCTGGCGCGTAGTAGATGTACGCAATGGTGATGCCCACCCTGTCGTAGTCATCCCCGCGGTCCAGGGCGGAGATGGACAGATAGGGGCCCTGCACAGCGCTCACCTCGTGCTGCAGGACACAGTCAAAGAGACCACAGATGCGTGGCTTCTTGGTGACGGCGCCGCACTCGCCGTGGTGGATCGCGCTGGACACGGCCATGGCAACGCCGATGTTATAGGTGCCCGTGCTATCAGTGTACTCAATGGGTTCGGCCAGGCCATTGAACTTGCTGGCGTCGTCCACGTTCTTGTACGCCTCCGAGAAGTAGAGCTTCTGAATGGCGTCAAAGTCGGTGCACATGCTGGGCGGCAGATCGCGCAGTGTCTTGATGTTCTGTGCGCTGAAATAGTCCTGCGGAACGAAGCTGCAGGGGCAGGCACCGATGCCAACACGGCTGCTGGCGGGTGCCTTGTGGACGTTGATGACGAGGCAGCGGAACTGCTGGAAGTTAAGCTGCGAGGTCGCGAGAAGGCCGGCCGCGGAGGTATCCGCGCTGGTGGTGCTTCCCCAGAACTTTTCGCGCGCATTGCTCAGCCAGTAGGACTGCGGGCCCTCCAGCAGCACCTTCTCGCCGCGCAGCACCGCCGCGCGCAGCTCGTGAATCACGTCGCAGCGAGACGGGAATGCAGGGTTCTCGCGGACACGGCTGCGGTAGAGGTCCACCAAGAAGCCGACCTTATCCTCCGCCTTGGCAAACGCGACAACGTAGTCTGGCACGCGAATCACGCCGTCGCTATTCTCCTCCTCGCAGCGCTTCACCACATCTGCGTCCGAGAGGCCCTTGACCTTGAGGAGACCAAAGTACGTGTCCATGTCCTTTGCGAGGCGCGTGCGAAGGGTCTCCTCGTCGTTGAAGATGTGGTCAAGGCGAATGCCGCGCTTGGTCACTTTACTCGCGTGAACAGGCGCCATGCCCTTGAGCGTCGACGCATTCACGGCGGAGCCGAGGAGGTCGAGCAACTTGTGGTACGGCGTCACGATGCAGCAGTTGCCGACAAAGAGGGTGTCGTGGTAGGAGATGCCAGCGTCAATGAGCTGCTTCACCTCCTTCTCCATGAAACTTACGGGGTCGAGCACGCACTCAGGGCCAATGTAGTTCTTTTTGCCGGGCGTCAGCAGACCTGACGGGGCGAGGTTGAAGACGAACTTACGACCCTGCTTGTCGTACACGGTGTGGCCAGCATTCTCACCGCTGTTTGTGCGCGCAATGCAGGTGCACTTGGGGTGGTGCGACACTGCGTCCACGGTCTTGCCCTTGCCCTCATCGCCAAAGAAGGCGCCTGCAACCATAATCACATCGTTCTGCTCAATGAGCGTGTAAAGGCTTTCCTCCAGGGAGGTCTCCTCGTACGTCTTCACCTCCGCCGGCTCCTGCAGCTCAGGCAGGGGGGACGTCATGAGGGCAGAGAGCGCCTCATACGTGGCCTTTTGGATGTCCGTCGTGCGGAAGGAGTAGCCGGACTCCGCGTTGAAGGCATTGGTCTGCCCCGCAGCGGCCGCCTCTGCGGGCTCCTCAGGGGCACCACCGTTAGCAGCAGCGGTGGCGGCTGCCTCAGGGTCCACCTCAGCCACCGCCTCTGCGACGGGGTCAGTGGTGACCGGTTCGGCCGCCTGCGATGTCGGCTCAGGCACGGCGGTTGCCGCCGCTGCGGGTGCCGGTGTGGCCTCCCTTTCCGTGGCCAGGGCCAACGCGGCCGTGGCGGGGGGTGGTGGTACACCGGTAGGGACGGACTGAACACTGGGCGCCTGCTGCACCCCTGCGGTAGGAGCCGGGCGATCCGTGCGGCGCACCACCGCGGCCCGCTTCATGCGCGCGTGGCTCGCGGTGCGGTGGCTGTCGGCCTGCAGCGACTCGAGGGTGCGGCGCTTGGAAGGGGTGTCCTCCGTGGTCTTGGTGCTCTTCCCCTTGCGATCTCCGTTGGGGCTGTTCTCCACACTGTTCACGTAGCTGTTCGTGCGCATGGCGGTGGTGCGGTCTGCGGTGGCATTAAGGCTGGCAGGGGTCTTGGGGGCGCCTCCCTGCGCAGGGGCGGGCTTCGCCTCCGTCGCAGATGCAGCAGATGCGCGGCGGCCTGTGCCGATGGTGGCAGCTGCATCGCGGGTGAGCGGAGCACGCTTGGGGGGCAGCTTGCTCTCATGTTGGACCGCCGAGGGCTTCTTTTCCTTCTTGCCCACGCCCTTCTTCTTGGGGTCTGTTGCGACTTTGGGCTGCACGGTCGTCTTGTGCGGCGTCGCCACCGTATCGGGCACGGTGGCCGTAACGGCGGAGGTGGACGGCGTCTCCTTCTGGGATGGCATGATATGGTGCTTGGAAGACAGCTTAAAGCTTGGGTTATCTACACGTTGGTGAGAGGAGAAAGGAGGAGGGGGATGGCGCAAGGAACAAGGGCAGCAGCGCACAATCAGAGAAAGGATCTTCAACGAAGAAAGAAAGGTAGGCACCAAAAATCGGTCGGTTCGGGTGAAAGAGGGCGGGGGTTTGTCACGGAACACGGAACGTTTGCTTTGTTATCACTTCCGCGCGCGGGTGTGTTTGGGGGAGTGAAAGGATTTAAGCGTGTATTGGTATGGCGAAACGCTCAGGCTTGTTGATTCTACCACACGCGATTGAGTTCGTATATTCAAACCGAAAACAAGACTCCAGAAGGATTAGGAAAACTTTAAAAACGGTGAGTTCGGTGTGAGTGTGCTTATGTTTTCAAGACGGGAGTAAACCCCTAAGATCGAATACAGTAACGGATAGAAACAAAAACAAAAAAAGAAACAACACAAGAAGAATGACAGCAGTTTAGGCTACCGTTGCTCATTCCGTATTGTCAACAAGGAAAGAGGCGGAAGGTAAACATGCAAAAAGCAGTGCGGAGATTGTTGTGTTTGAATACCATACCAGGCGTTCGCAAGAGGTCATGGGAATGTCGCAACGACTCAAGCGTGCCAGCACAGGCTATACGCGTAACGAACGGACCAACAGAGCGACGCAGCAGTTTTCCTTCGGGTCACACGGCGCCACCCATCAGAAGACCGAACGGCTGTCCTTCATTGGTCGCTTCTCTTTTCCTCTGGCCCTGACTCACTGCATGGAGCCACCCTTGTTGTTCTGTGAGTATTTGTTTCATTCAACTTGAATGTGTGAAGCATGCCCAGCGGCACTTGCGCAACCAAAATCAACCGGCACCACACCGCCCAGCACCGCACCTTGCCGAAGCGGCCAGATGGATGCATTCGTGTACGGCCAACCGTCCCTGTCAGTACAACGTGGATCCCTTCCAAAGCACTAGCGACTCCGCGTGTTGCGTGCTCAGATGACAGGAAAGGGCTGACCTCGTCCACTCTCTCACACACACACACACACACAGACAACTTGGTAAAGAAGTGTCCGCACGGCAAGTTACTCGTAGGAGTACCGGTCTAGCGGGTTCAGCTGCGGAATCAGGCCACGCGTAAACAAGTTCGGGTCCTGGAATCGCTCCGTCGCCTTGCGCTCATGCATCACGCGCTGCCGCCAGCCGGGCTCCTCGAGGTTGTCCAGCTCGGCACGGTAATTGTCGTTTTTCCGAACCATGTAAGAGACCCGACCGCGCTCCTCCAGCGCCCGGCGCATCTCGCGAGACCGGTGCACCTTTTGGATATCGGGTTCCACATCCACCCACTTATACGACGGGTTCACGCGTGAGGTGGCGATGGTGAAGACACCTTTCGTGGTGGCGTAAAGCGTAAAGGTGTTAGGGTCCATGCGCACATTCTTGCCCGGCAGGTACTCGGGGAAGCGGGAGTAGCGGTCCTGGCCGTAGCGCCGGCGCTGCTCCTTGATCTTCTCCACTGGCGTCACGGGTGTGCCGGGAATGGCGTGAAACATCTTAATCTTCCGCCGCGGGCGTCCTGCCTGATTTTTGGCGTTACCCGCCGTCACCTTACTCGCAAGGGTTAGTTGTGTGCAGCGAAGCATGTTGTCAGAAGCTGTGCTTGATGGGCCCAAGGCTATTGGCTAAGCGTTTGAATATATATGCTATGTTCGTCCTACGATCGCGTGTGTACTGAGCAGACGTGTGAGGGGCAAAGGGAGAGGTGAGTCTCCTTTCGTGTTTCTGGTACCTGCACCCAACGCCAGCCCACGATTTCTCGCTATTGCTCTTTACTTTTTTCTCTTCACGAGGCACAGCAAAAGCGTAAGAAGGAAAAAGATCGGGGGTTTGTCAATGTCATGTGGGCTGCTCCCCTCGGGGAGTACGTAACACTCCAATGTGATACCAGAGCATGGCAAACTCCTGTGGGAGAGAGAGAGGAAAAAAAGGAAAAAAGAGATGCCTGACCTATGGAGGTTCTCCAATAAAGAGATTCTGCAGTGGTTCACTCCTGCGGGGCGTAGCGGGCTCTGACTAGACAGCTCACACTGTGCAGAGAGTGTTGACGACACCTGACGTTGCCACAGACTCCACACCTTCTAAATCCTCGTACTTGGCTTCTTTCTTTTTTTCTTGCTGTTTCATTTGGGGAAGGTTTCCGCTTACGCTGAGGTGGAGAAAAAGAGGTGAAAGTAAGGGCACGGAATAATTTTGGAGAAGAGAAAAAGAAAGTCGCCGTTGCGAAAACAACATATATAGGAATCTTAACGAAAGTGAATCAATGCCGCTGAGACAAGAGAACCAAACATTAAAACGGAAAGAAAGCGGCGCTTGTGAAGCAGAAGATTTGTAAGTGGTTTGGGATTTTTCAACGTTGTTCACAATGGGCGCTCATGGTGAGTTAGGCCAAAAAGTCATTGTTGTTTAATTTTAATTATGAGATCGAGGTCAACGGGGTTGGAGAGAAGACATAAAGACAAACGTATGGGAGTAGAGAAACAAACAGAATAAAGGGAAGTGGGGGCTGCGGTGCGCGTGAACCACGAGAGCGTGACTGACGATGCCTGCAGGGAACAGAGGTCAACGGGGATGAGAAAAGAACTTAGTAAGCGGAAAACAAAAGGCAGTGTTGTGCAGGATCCGAAAGTCAGTGGCGAAGTACGTGCGTTATCGTGACGTCGATCAAGTGGAGGTCAACAGACGCAAACCACCGCTCAAAAAAAAGGAAATGAGAAGAAGGCGAGATGGGGGAAGACGAACAAACACAAAGCCACCATCGTTGCGACTGAGTCAAGTTATTGTTTATGATTTATCAGTACGCTCCGCGTCCATTGTATTCGCAAAAGTGTCTGCTGTTGTTTCCCGAATCTCACATGGACGGTGGCGTGAACCAAAGCAATCATAGTAAACATAAAGATGGCCAAAGATCTCTTCCGTGTACCTGAGAGGAGATGCGACACGCGTATTTGACAGCGTGTGGTTCATTGCGTGTGTGTGTGTGTGTGTGTGTGTGTGGATGTGTGTTTGCTGTGGGTCAGAGACGTAATACGAGGTGTTTTTCCCATCCCAGCACGTGTGCCACATCGTCGCTTGTTCTTCTTCTGTGTCTTGGCGAGAGAAAGAATGTGTATGGAAAAAAAAAAAAGTGCTTTGAGAGGGAGAGAGACAGTGAGAGAGTTGCAGGCTGCCGCATCACAGGCAAACAATACAGAAAGGACACAGACGGGTTCTGTCTAACGGATCGTCGCCGAGTATGTGTGTCGTTGTGGATCCAGCAAAAGCCTCCCACGCACGCCGCTAATGAAAGAGCAGAAGAGAGCACTGGAGCATCACATTCATTCACCGAGGACACCATACCTCTACAACAGCCACCTTCAAAAGAAAAAAAGGCAGAAATGAAAAACAAGGGAAAGGAAAAAGAAAAGAGAACGGTGGGCGGTGGCGCAACGCATTTAGCAAGGTTATATGCAGGCCCAGGAGATTTCGTTTTATATTTAGAAATTAAAAAAAAAGGATTCATTTAGTCGGTGATGAAAGGAATGATAAACGCAGGGAAGAAGAAGTGAAACAGAGTACTGGAGAGGGGAAAAATAAATAATTCAAAGCAGGATCTTAAGGACTTAAAGAGGGAGGAAGGAGGTACAATAAAACTGTTTAGGAGAGAAAAGAAAAAAAGAAGAGGGGAAAAACAAAAGAGGCGTAGCAAACTTGCTTGTGGCTACGTAGGATCGTGACATGACCCCAGCACACGTTACACTGGGCCGTCGTCACTCATGATGAATCCAATTTCGTTGTATTCAAAAATACTTTCTAGAGCAGTCATCGTCCCGAGGAATCGCACTCCACTCCACCTGCCGTTGTGCACAACATCGCAAGAGGGAAGCGGTCGTCACAAGCTGCGCCGTTCCAGCGATGGAAAGACAGAGATGCATGGTTGGGGGTGTTCCGCGTCCTCGTTTACTTGTCCATGACGAGAATCACAAGGAGCGCCAGGAGACCGCCAGCGCAGCAGCCCGCGAGTAGTGCGATGCCCATGAGCTGACCCGCCATCACTCGCTGCCCGTCCGTCTTGAGGGTCTTGGTCTGAGGACCGAAGACCATGGAGGTGGCGCCAAAGAAGCCCTTCGTAAGGCCGAGAAGGCCAAGGAAGATGCAGGGAGCGACGTGCGACGGGATGTAGCCGTAGATGCACAGAAAGATGATAGGGATGAAGATGAAGCGGCAGAAGCTCACAATCAGGAGCACCTTGCGAGAGGGCCAGAGGAACTTAAGACTCGAGCTGAACCGGCCGGTAGCGTCACCGCAGTTGTAGATGAGAATGGCAATCGTGGAGAACCACTTGTCCGTGCGGTCAATCGGCAGGATGAGGGATGGGAAGATGAAAAGTGAGACAAAGAACAGACAAAAGCAGGCGATCTGCATGGGGTATATTTGTTTGATGATGGGCCAGATGCGGGTGCTCTGCAGCTGCTCCGCTGTTGTCATGTTCTGCTGGGCCGCAGCGTCCTCGAGGGAAGAAAGGTCTTCTGGGGCCTCCACCGCGCGCACCACGTCGTCGTCCTCGTCGCCAGCCGCGAGCTTAGCCTCCTTATTGTTGGCGTTGACGGCCGCGTACTGGTCATCCTCAACGACGCGGCCGTAGGCCTCGCCAGAGTCATCGAGTGGCTCATTCGGCGGCTGCGTGGCGGCGGCGGCGGCGGCGGCAATCGCAGCAGCCTCTTCCTCTTCATCCACCGTCTCCCCACGGGCACGGCGGGCCTTGATGTCCTGCTGGCGCTTCCACATGCGGAACTCCGCCACGTGCTCCTGCGCGTAGCTATTGAAGCGCAGGCAGAGGGCCATCACAAGGGAGAGGGCCATGAAGGCGAGGGCCAGGGAGAAGTAGATGTAGGCCTGGCGCTGTACGGAGTGGTAGTCGTCAGGCATGGAAGCTTTAATAATGCACTGCAGCACTGACGCGATGACGCCGGAGAAGCCGCAGCCGAACATGACAGCGGACATGAACTTGGGCTTCATGCTGCCTGCGAGTGCGTAGCAGGTCGCCTCTAGGTAGCTCTTCCCCGCACCCGCGCAGATGGTGACAATCACGAAGCCGGCGATGGCGCCGTTCTGGGAAACTTTGCCGGCAGGCATCACCAGCACCACAAGCACCTCCACCATCATCAGCGAGAGCGCCAGGATGAAACGGAGCGTCAGGCTCAGGCGTCGCATCACGGGAATGAGCACCGTAGGGCCGACAATGATCTGGGTAGGGACGGTGATGACATTGTAGAAGGTGAGAATGTTCGCCCAAAACACGGGAATGTTCGGCTCCGCGAACTCATCGCCTGTGACGTACTTGTAGTAGAAAATCATGTAGGCAGGGGCTGAGGTAATGGCGTTCAGTGGCATGAGCATGGACACGCCGAGAAAGACGCAGGTGATGTACACGTACACCTCCGCCGAAGAGGAGAACCCTAGACAGCCCATTGTGCTTGGCTTGTTCTTCTTTGCTGTGAAAGTCGTCGTGTACGGATGCGTAGAGGCTCGGCGAGAGAAGGGAGGAAAAACACGAGGAGGAAGGAAAGCTTGCGCGGCAAAGGATGAGTTCTATTCCGTCAGCGCACAATTATTATTTTTCAAAAGATATGCTTAAAAACAAAGAAATCACGGAATGCTTAGTCAGGTTTTAAGAAAAGGATTTAGGACGAGAGGAAGGTAATGGCTGCGACAAGGTCAGAGGAATCGTGAACAAGGAGGTAGCACGGGAGAACGAAGGTAGCACAGAGCAGGGTAAGGATCACTGTCGACATGACCTTTGATGGCGGCGTACAAAGCAATCTGCGAGGTAGAGTGGAAGCCTTGGCGAGCGACGGAAACATCGCTTTAAGTGCACCACGAGACACGAGGATGAGTGCCTCCATAGCTTGCGAGAGAAACGTTGTCTGTTCGGTCTCGCAAGCTGGCCAGCCAGCGAGCGTGTGAGGACGTCGAATAAAGCCCTGAGAGCGACCCACGGTGAGCCAACCCTCTGCTTACAAATCCCTTCTCCAGTATGTCAGACATGTTTCTGTTTGCTACGCCTGAATATCACTTTAGTTTTTTTTTCTTTGTCTTAAGAGATGAAGCACGTGGAAGAGTAGAACAACACAATCATATATATATTTTTGTTATAAAACAATTAGCTCTGGGTGGCCTCGTACATACTCCGTGTGGCGCCAGTAAGTTTTGCGCGTTATAGGTGCGCCTCAGACGTTGATGGGGAGGGGGAGGAGGGGAGGAGGGTGGAGTCCTAACATTAAATACCTTTACTTTTTAAGAAGGCAAGCGTAGATCAGAGAATACAAAGAGGAGAAAGGGGGGGAAGAGGAGGAAAGGAGAGGCAGAAAGCGAACAGAGGGGACAACACTCCCTCTCTCTTTCTCTTTCTCTTTCTCTTTATCGTCGAGGACGTGCTGGAAGGGGAGGAGAGAGAAATCGAAACGTCCCAGTGAAAGCAGTTTTCGGGAAGAAGCGGGAAAAATCAGAAAACAGTGTCAAAAAGGAAAATATATATATCCAGCTACGGATGTGTATTGGAGCACGAGGAGCGCTATTTCATATATCAATTGAACCTGCTCAAAGCTTCTTGAATGTAGATGTGTCAGTGCTTGTTGTTGTTTTTTTTTCGTTCGCGTGCCACGCCACCCTTCTGTGTCACGTTGGAAACACAAATAAGGCGGAGTGGTTTATGTGCAGAGAGCGTCGGTTGAAATACTTTTCAAACGAAAAGAGCAAACAGAAAAAACAGAGGAAATGAATCAACAAACACATTGAAGTGAGAGAACAAAAAAAAAAAAACTTCGCCCACAGTATCTCAAGGTGGATGTATCGCCTTCGAAGAAAGGTCAACATAGAGAAACCCGAAAAACGGGACGACAGACAAACATCGAGTCGTTCGAGCCGCAACACTGGAGCCGCGCCTCCATGGACACTCTTTCAGCCTTCGCTCATTTCCTTCCCAGCATCCAGTGTTGGTCGTGCTTTTCTTTACGTTGTTATTCGAATTATCATACTATTCATTGGACTTGATGCCTTGTCGCTTCCTGTGTTCTGGAACGTTGTCCTTTTCCATTTATGGGCACCTCCACCACGTACTTGCTTCTCTTCTCTTCTCTTCTCTTCTTACTTTTCCAAAGATGCTGTTTCTTCGCCACGAGTCTTCTCGTTTCGTCTGCCCTAATAGTCTCTGCTCTTCCATTGAGGCGGCGCGAAGCCACCGCTGCCCAACATGGCTGTTTTACGAATGGTATACAGACCATGAACGAGCTGATGCAGAGGAAAGAGAGAGAGAGTAAGAGGAGAGGACGAGAAAGGCGACAAGTTAAGAAGGAAAAGCAGAAGAAAAAAAAAAGAGCGAGAATCTGTGTAGCCAGAAAACGAGAGAAGAGAAGTCTGCGTTACCCGCGAAAGTGTCTGCTGTTGTTCCGCGGGTCTCCGCATTTCGGTGATGTGAGCGTGTCGAGGGCAGTTGGAGAGAGGGAGAGAGTTAACGAGCATGAGAGACCGCACTGCAGCCATTGGACGAGGAGGAGAGAAAGAGGGAACTGGTGATCTAGAAAACGAGCACACAAGACGAGCAGAAGGTGTGAAAACAAAGAGGGAACGCACAATGCTCCTGGGGATCCAGGGATCTTTCCAGCACCTTCACTCCTGCGTCCTTCCGTCATCGTGCACCAGAAGCGAATAGAAGCGCAGATCCTCCAACACTTTCTTTCTCTTTCTCCTATACGCCGAAGACTCCTGTTTCTACCTGTTCATCGAATGGTGAGCGCGAGTAGTCCTCATCCAAGGCCTCTGCTTGATGCTCTGAGGGGTGACCTGACGAGACATCCAACAGCTATGAGAGTGGAGAAGAGAAAACAGAAGAAGACGAAAAAAAAAAAGGGTAAGCATCAATGAACACGGCTGACTCGAAGTGAGGGTCATTTATTTCAGTTCCACTATTTTCAACTGGGCGACAAAGGAAAAAGCGAGGTGGTCATGCAATAAAGACGATGCTCGAGCACGTGTCAGAAAAAAGGATAGACAGGAAAGGAAGTGTGAGAAGGGAGGGAGAAACAACTCTCACAGTTGGAGAAGGGAAAGTGGCTTGTTACGATTGCTTTAAGTTACTCTTTAAAAAAAAAAAAATCAAATGAACAGAAACAGTTCCCCTCTGTTAGAAAACAATTTAGAAATGGAGTCGTAGCAAGCTTACTTGTGGCTACGTTTCTTTCTTAGGTTTGCGAAATAGTGTCGTGGGAGAAAAGAACGCCTGTGAGGACAGGCAGGAGAACGTGAGGGTACGAAAATAAAGAGAGTGTATTTAGACGTCAACGAAAAGAGAAAGAAGAAGCGGAAAAAGAAGGAAAAGCAAAATGGAACGAAGAAGTTATCTCGGCAAGGGGCACAAGAGATAAAGGAGGTGGCTAACGGGCGATTCACATGCACACGCACACATATAAACACTAGCACGCTCGCAACGTGAGGGACGGGAGAGTTTTCTCTCACGTGTTTTATTTTTTCTCTCTCTCTCTCCGTCGACCTCTCCTTGTGCGGCGTGTGGGAAGAAACAGGTACTCCTGCTCTACTTGTCCATGACGAGAATGACGAGCATCGCTAGCAGGGCGGCGACTGACGCACCGGCGAGGAGGGAAATGCCCATGAGCTGGCCCGCCATCACACGCTGACCATCCGTGTTCAGTCCACGGGTCTGAGGACCAAAGACCATGGTGGTGGCGCCAAAGAAGCCGTTGGTGATGCCGATGCATCCCATGAACACGTAGGGGGCCGCGTGCGACGGGATGTACTTGTAGATGCACAGAAAGATGAGGGCAATAAAGATGAAGCGGCAGAAGCTCACAATCATGAGCACCTTGCGAGAGGGCCAGAGGAACTTGAGACTCGAGCTGAACCGGCCCAGGGCATCGCCACAGTTGTAGATGAGAATGGCAATCGTGGAGAACCACTTGTCCGTGCGGTCAATCGGCAGCACCAGCGATGGGAAGATGAAGAGCGAGACAAAGAAGATGCAGAAGCAGGCGATCTGCATCGGGTAGATGAGCTTGATAATCGGCCAGATGCGAGTGCTCTGCATCTGCTCCGAGGTCGTCATGTGCTGTTGAGCCGCTGGGTCCTCCTCATCGGACGTCGTACCGCCCTCAATGCGATCCACGGCGCGCACGACGTCGTCGTCCTCATCGCCCGCCGCGAGCTTCGCCTCCTTGGACATTGCACGGGCAGCAGCGTTCTGCCCATTCTCATCGTCGCTCTCACGCTGGTTGCCGGTGGAGACGCCATCGTCCAGAATGATTTGGCCAAAGGCCTCCTCCGTCGGGCGAGGCTGTGTGGGGCTTTGGGCATCGGTCGGCTCATAGTGCGGCTCGTTGGAGGCGATGCCGGCGTTTTCACTGGCCACGCCAACCGGGCGCATGTGCTCGCCGGCAATCTCGTCGTCGTCAAAGGTCTTGCCGCGCGCAATGGCCGCCATGCGGTACTCGCCAACGTGGAGCTGAGCATAGTGGTTAAAGCGCAGGCACACGGACATGATGAGCGCCACCGCGATGAAAGCGAGGGCGAGGGAGAAGTAGATGTAGGCCTGGCGCTGCACAGAGTCAAAATCGTCTGCCATGGAGGCCTTGATGATGCACTGCAGCACTGACGCGATGACACCTGAAGAACCGCAGCCGAACATGACAGCGGACATGAACTTGGGGTCCATGGGGCCGACAAGGGCGTAGCACGTCGCCTCCAGGTAGCTCTTGCCCGCACCCGCAGCGATGGTAACCACCACAAAGGCGACGATGGCGCCCGTCTGCGAGTTAACACCAGCGGGCATGACGAGAATCACAAAGACCTCTACCATCATCAATGAGAGCGCAAGGATGAAACGCAGGTTGAGGCTCAGCTTGCGTGCCCACGGCAGAAGGACGGTAGGGCCGACAATGATCTGGGTAGGGACGGAGATGAGGTTGTAGAAGGTGAGAATGTTCGCCCAGAAAACCTCGCTGTTGGGCACGGCGTTCTCGTCATGGGTGACGTATTTGTAGTAGAAAATCATGTAGGCAGGGGCCGAGGTGATGGCGTTCAGCGGCATGAGCATGGACACGCCCAAGAGGAAGCACGTCACGTAGACGTACGCCTCGGAGCTAGAGGAGATGCCAAGGCAGCCCATTTTTCCTACGCTTGCCGTGCGCGCGTGTGTGTGTGTGTGTATGGAAAGTGCGTGTATGTGTGAAGGCTAAGAAGGGAAAGCTCGAGAGTAGACGTATGGGTCACGATGCAATTCTGTCTTCCGCTTCGGTCGGAAAGTGCAATCGGGTAGAACAGGGCTGAGTCGAGAATAGAAGAAGAAGAAGAAAAGAAAAACGGTGTTCCTTTGTGGGATGGGAAACAAGGAAAAAGATACTACAGTCAGTTGTGAGAACATCAAAAGAAAAAATAGGGAAATAGGAAATTGCGACGCGATTGATGTAATATTGACAGAGAGACGTTATCGCGTGAGGGGTGGCATGGGAAACAAGAGGCTACGCGCCGCACACCCGTTGAAGGTTCCCTCCAGCCTCACAAAAATTGGTCGAGGGAGGTCTCCTGCTAGAAACGGTACCATATCATCCCATTCATGTCAGAATCCTCTCGAAGCGCGGAGTTTTTACGAAGCAAGAAGAGACCCGTCAGCAGACAGAAACGCACTTCTTCTTCTTGTACGACTGAACCGTTGCATGACCCATACCTTTGGGTTGGGCATGAGTCTCTACTAGTGTTGTGTGTGTATGAGTACGTTCGTTCGTATCCAGACTGGTGAAACGCTCGAAGCGGCAGAGGTAAAACTAAATAGTAATTTTTAAAAGAGATACCTCGCGTACCGAGAGAGGAGTCGTGCTTCACACGTCCGTGTCTCACATCGGGTATGTTTCAGAAGAACACAAGTTAGAACAAGGGAAAAGAATGCGAATCGAGAAGAGCGAAGAAAAAAAAAAAGAGTAAAGAATGGGAACAAGAGAAGGGGAAGGAGTCGTTGGAATGGTTAGGGACGCCATCTTTTTTTTTTTGTTTTTTTTCTTTCATATATACCGTTAACCGATTAACCTTACCTGAGACATTCGCTTAGGAAGGGAGCCTCTCATGTCAACCGTTCTCCCAGGGTGGACTATTTATTTTTAAAAAATAATTGAAATGAAAATGCAACAAATAAACGTCATGACGATCCGCCACCAAAGGAATAAAAGAGCATGTTTAAGGAAGGAACGGAGCCAAATCGCAAGTGCAAGGGATCCAAGAGATCTGACGCACCCCACACGGCTTCCTGGTTTCCCTTCGTGAGAGAGGGGGGAAACACAAAGGAAGAATCATGAAGAAGGATCCATGTGGGCTGCGAGCGAGCACGGATCCCTCCTGCTTATACGACAGGGACCCTCCTTCCATGTGCCGCGGGTGAAGAGGCGACACGGGACGCGCAAAAGTGTCTGCTGTTGTTTCACGCGTCTCCGTGCGCCAAGAGAGAGAGACAGAGAGTCACCCGGTCGTATGGAACTCTTTAAACTGTTAACAAAAGACAGAAGACAAGGGAGTGGGGATGGGGAGGGGGTGAAGAAGAAAAAAAAAAAGACATTCAACAGAAGGCCGCGGACGTGGCAGAAAGCGTACTTGACAACAAACAAGGTAAATTATCAGAAAGAAACTTAAAAAATTGAAATACGAGAAAAAGCAAAGTCGAAGATAAACCGCAGGTCTGTACTGCAATCCCAAGAACAAAAAAAAAAAATGAAGGGCTGGTACTGGACTACGGAATCGGACCCTAGCTGTTGTTTTTCCCCCTTCATGAGTTCTTGTCCGTGCAAGAGGCACCGTCGAGCACCACGCGCAACTTCGACGGAAGGGAAAGCACAAACGTATCAGAAGGCTTTTTCAAAGACAAAGAAACGTGGTAGCACGGATCTGAAGGGTGCGGAAGCCGTTCACGCTTTTCAAGTGCCCTTTGAGCAATATATTTATATTTTATTTTATTTCTTAACTTTTCCTTCGTAAAGAGGAAGAAGTGAAAAGAAGGTGAAAAGGATGTTATAATTTATGTAAAGTCAACGAAAGAAAAGACAAGGGTGAGGTAGGTAGATAAGGAGTACATTATTCTCAACTTGGAAATTTAGGTTTATTGAAGGAAAGAAAAAAAGGAAAAAAAAGATGAATCAGGCAAGTGGAGAGCAGCACGCGATCCCTGATCGCTTACAAGGGATTCAGTTCCGCGTGCTTCTTGACGCACGTCCACGTAACATTGCTGGGTGGACGACACACACGCACAGACACACGAAATCAGAGCATCACCATAGATATTTTGTGGTGGTTGTCCCGAGACTATGCACGTGGTGTCCTGCGCCCTTCTCTCTTTACTTGGGCATGACCAGGATGGTCAGAATAGCGAGAAGCGCCGCGATGGAGGCGCCCGCGAGCAGCGAGAGACCCATGAGCTGGCCCGCCATCACACGCTGGCCATCCGTCTTAAGGGCCTTCACCTGGGGGCCCATAGACATGGCAACGGAGCCGAACAAGCCACCCGTCACACCCATCACCGCCGTGATGACGTACGCCGCGGCGTGGGTGGGGATGTAGCCGTAGATGCACAGAAAGATAAGAGGGATGAAAATAAAGCGGGCCAGGCTGATGATGAGCAGCACCATGTGGGACGGCCACAGAAACTTGAGGGTGGAGCAGAAGCGGCCCAAGGCATCGGTGCAGTTGTAGATGAGAATGGCGATGGTCGCGAACCACGAGTCGACGCGGTCAATGGGGACCAGCAGCGAGGGGAACACGTACAAGGACACCAGGAAATAGCAGAAGCACGCAATTTGGATCACATAAATTTCCTTGATGATGGGCACGATGCGGGTGCTCTGCATCAGCTCCGAGGTGGTCATCTGCTGCTGGGCCGCCGTCACGTCCATGGAGGAGAGGTCCTCGGACGACAGCACCGCGCGCACCACATCGTCGCTCTCGTCACCCGCCGGCAGCTTCGCCTTGGGGTGGGTGTCCGCACTATCCGGGGCTTGGTCGTCGTCCTCGACAATGCGGCCAAAAACTTCCTCGTGGTTCTCGTGCGCGGGTTCGTTGGAAGGGAGCGCCGCCGCCTCCCGTTCTTCCTCCTCATCCACCGTCTCCCCACGCGCGCGGCGGGCCTTGATGTCCTGCTGGCGCTTCCACATGCGGAACTCCGCAATGTTGTTCTGGGCGAAGCTATTGAAGCGCAGGCAGAGGGCCATCACCAGGGAGACAGCCATGAAGGCGAGGGCCAGGGAGAAGTAGATGTACGCCTGCTTGAGGACCGTGTCGTAATCATCCGCCATGGAGGCCTTGATGATGCACTGCAGGACAGACGCAATGACACCGGAGAAGCCGCAGCCGAACATAACGGCGGTCATGAACTTGGGGTGCAGAGGACCGACCATGGCGTAGCACGTGGGTTCGAGGTAGCTCTGCCCCGCACCGGCCGCAAAGGTCACGATAACGAAGCCAATAATCGCGCCCGTCTGGGAGCTCTTGCCGGTCGGGAGCACAAGGATCACGAGGACTTCCAGCATCATCAGCGTGTGGGCAATGATAAAGCGCGTCGTGAGGCTGAGCTTACGCACGCACGGGGTGAGCACGGTTGGGCCACACACCGCCTGCGCCACGACGGAGATGAGGTTGTAGAAGGTGAGGATGTTCGCCCAGAAGACTTCGCTGTTGGGCACGGCATTCTCATCCTGCGTGACGTACTTGTAGAGCTGGATCACATAGGACGGAGCAGAGGTCATGGCGTTCAGCGGCATGAGAACGGAGATGCCGAGCATGAAGCACGTGGCGTACATGTACACCTCGCTAAGGGAGGAAAAGCCAAGACAGTGCATGGTGGACAGCGTCGATGGCAACGTGATTTTCTGAAATCTTTTCGGTGAGGAAGAAGAAACGCGTAGAAATTCCACGCACCACAGAGTTTCAGTTGTATGGACGGATGCAGTTGCTGTTGTTGTTGTTTTTAAAGTAAAGGCGCACTAATGGATTTTCCGGTAAAGAGGGAAAAATCACAAGAAGGGCGGAGAAGAGGAAAGAAGGATAAAAACACAGTCTTACTAAACGTCCCAACAGTCACAGGCAAGGTAGGAAGTGAAGCGAGAATGGCATTCGTGAACGGGCGTGACTGAGCTAGCGCGGGCCACGTTTTGTCGGTTGAGAACGGTGAGCGGTGCGCTTCCCACCCGCGTCATCACAGAGCGAAAGGAGGAAAGGCGGCACGCACCAAGCAAAGCCCCTGCGCTGCAATGGAAAAGAAATGCCCATAGCCTTTGTCGTCGCAGGCTGCAAGAGAGGAGTCGGTCCGACTTCTCGAACAGATCGCCTTCCGTCGTCACACCTCCTTTTCGATTCGCAGCACCAGCGGTGCTTGTCCCTCGGAATCATTTCCGATAAACGTTCGTTAACTTCTCTTTTTTTTTTTTGAGATCACAAATAAAAAAAACAAAAACGAATCGAGATTGCTGAATCTCTTCAGAGGGAGAAGAAGGCAGAGAACTGTGACCGTACAGAAAAACAGAGAGCGGAGTGACAGACGCGGCAGCAGAGGAGAACTGTCAGGTTGTCATGATGACACCCAACCGAACCCTCCTCTGGACCGATTCGCTGCTATTCCTAACCCATGAACGGTTTACTTACGGTTCTTGCGGCCAGCACCACGGTGCACGCCGTTCTTGCGGTTCTCAGC